>JAFFSR010000307.1:3492500-3947500 GCA_017163975.1 Anastatus disparis
ATTTAAGTTGAAAAACAAAAATTTCATTTTTTATGTATATATAAACAAAACTTTATTTGTAAAATTAATTTATAATAAAAATAATTTTCTAGATCATAGTTTTGTGATATGTTTGTTTAACAAAAAAATGTCTGTTGAAATAGTTGAGTATTAACGATTTTCCAGTCTACAATTTCAAGCTCGATTCCTTTTTTAAGTGGGCTCAAAATCGAGTTTTTAGCTTAAAATTTTTGATTAAGTTGAATTTTAAATACTGAAATATTAAATCATTTAACATATTTCAAATTATTATCATCAATAAATGTTATTTTCTAATATCATTCGTAAAATTTAAAAAGTTTTGGTAAGATTCGGAATGTTTTCGAATTTTTCCGAAAATTTCTGAAAATTTCCGAGGGTTTTCGAGAGTTTCTGAAAATTTCTAACAATTTCTTTACAAATTTTTTAATAATCTAATTGAAATACTTAAATAATTGGAATAAATCCAAAAACTTCAAAAAAATAGGGAAAACTTTTGGAAAAATTTGAAAAGTTTGGAAAAAATTAGAAATTAATTAAAATACTCTAAAATATTCTGATTATTTCAATTAATATTCTAAAAGATTCTGGAAAAATATGAAAAAATTCATAAAGTTCTAAGAAAAATTGAAAACTTCTGAGAAATTTTGAAAAATTTTGAAGCCATCCGAAAATTTCCGAGAGACTCCGAAATATTCTGAATATTTATAAAAAATAAATGTTTAATTATGGAAAGAATCTAAGATATTTTGTAAAAAAATGAAAAGAAATGAAAATAAATGAAATATGCCGAAAAAAGCGGAAACAAACTTGAATACTTTGAATGTCTCCTCCCAATTTTACCAAAGTCTCTCCAACCGATTTCAATTCTTACTGTTTCTTCCAGTTTCCCTCATTTTCTTTCTGATTACTTCTAAAACTTTTCGAATGATTTCAAGTGTTTCATTTATTTTTTCCGCTGGGGACAGTATTTCCTAATTACAATAACTTCAAATGACGTCTTTGAATAATTTAAAAACATATCGTTTCTCATAATCTTTATCACTATGTTTAAAAAAAAAATCTTAATTTTAATGTAACGCTTACATTGTTTCATAACTTTAGATTTTCCTGAATATATTTACAATAATATTTGCTTGAAATATGTCACTAATTTATAATTATATTTGAAAACGACATTCCAGAAATTGAGCCAATAAATTATGAATAGAAAATTTTATTTATAAAAAACATGTATAAAAAATAAAATTTGAAAAAATAAAAAAGTCTTCATTCTTCGACTTTGGATTTGTTGGAATTAGATCCTAAATGTGCCAAAATCATATGCAAAAGGAAAAGCTGAAGTGCGAAAACTTCACGGTCAAAGTTACTCGAGGACCACCGTGGCGGGCTACTCGCTACATACTGAAAATTTCGCTGCTTAAGAGCAGGTCATATATCTCTATCCTTTTCTGATTAAAAAATTAATTTTTCTGCGAAACCTTATGATTGTAGCGAAAAATAAGAAGAAAGCTCCATCTCGTATAATAAAAAGCAATATTTTCTTTTATAAGGAAAATATCTCCTACACGGTGGTTCTCGAGTAATTTTGACCGTGAAGTTTTTGCACCTCAGATTTTTCTTTTGAATATGATTCTGGGCACATTTAGGATTCAATTCCAACAAAAACCAAAATCGAAGAATGAGCACTTTTTTTCAAATTTTATTTTTTTATGTTTTTTATAAAAAAAAATTTTTTATTGATAATTTATGAGCTCAATTTCTAGAATACTATTTTCGAATATAATTATAAATTATTCACATATTTAAAGCAAATATTACTGTAAATATATTTAGGAAAATGTAAAGTTATGTAATAATTCTAGCGTAACGTTAAAATTAAGATTATTTTCTATAAAATATTATAGTCATAAATACTATGAGGAATGATACGTTTTTAAATTATTTAAAGACGTCATTTGAAGTAATTGTAATTAGAAAATACTGTAAATTAATATTGTATAAGAATACTGCATGTACTTTAGGTATTTTAGTAACACTAGAAGTACATTTTCCATGTTTGTATTCAAAATTTTTACGGTATATATTAGACATTGCTAGAGGGTTTTTTTTCGGATTTTGACCGTGTAAGTTATGGTTTAGGACATTGACCGTTGTAATGTTTACAAAACGTTGATATTCTAAACTACAACTTACTCGGTTGAAATCCAAAAAAATTCCTTTAACAATGTTTACATTTTCTATGTAAAAGATAGTATTGAAGAAAATAGAGGCCTAGGTTTTTACAGCGAACAGGCTATGAAAGCGGTCCATTATGATTTTTCTACAACATGGGCTAATATAAAGTATTGTAAAATGATTCTAACTGTGTAGATAAATTATTAAGAGCAGTCTGTAAATATAATTCACTATATGTAACTTTAGAAAAAACTATGTATATGTTATCTGTATATATATATCTGCGTTGTGAGAATCATTTCATGATACTTTGTATTAGCCCATGTTGCAGTAAAATCATAATGGACCGCTTCCAGAGCCTGTTGGCTGTAAAAACCTGAGCTTCGACTTTCTTAAATACAATCTTTTACATGGGAATTGTACTTTTGGTGTTACTGAAATACCAAAAGTTCGTACAGTGTTCTTATAGAATATTAATTTACAGTATTTTCTAATCACAGTTACTTCAAGTGCCGTCTTTAAATAATTTAAAAACGTATCATTTGTCATGGTCTTTATCACTATAATGTTTTGCGAAAAATCTAAATTTTAACGTTATGCTTACAATGTTACAAAACTTTCGATTTTCCTAAATATATTTACAATGATATTTGCTTAAAATATGTAGATAATTTATAATTTTATTTGAGAACAGTATTCCAGAAATTAAGATGATAAATTATTATCAATAAAAAAATTGTTTTTAGAAAAAACATATAAAAAAATTGAATAAATAAAATACCAAAATCGAAGAATGAGCAAAATTCATTCTTCGATTTTGGTTTTTGTTGAAATTAGATCCTAAACGTGCCTATAATCATATCCAGAAGAAAAATCTGAGGTGCAAAATCTTCATGGTCAAATTTACTCGAGGACCAACCACCGTGTCTAACCTCTATTTTTGAAGTTTTTCAAGGTTTTTTTCAAAACGAATCGATAAAAATAATTTTTCCTCATCAAAGAAAATATTGCTTTTTATGATACAAGATGGGGGTATCTCTTTATTTTTTGCTACAGTTATTAGTTTTTGTAAAAAAATAAATTCTTTGATTAGAAAAGGACAGATATACTCGACCTTCTCTTAAAGGGGATCAAATTCGCTGTCCTTGTCTAATTGAGTTTTTTGATATTTACATAAGTAATTAATTATTGTATCCACCGATTGGGAGTTGAGCACAACAGATCTTATTATCATGATTTAATAAAAATTTAACTGTTTGTGACTAACACTCGTGGCAGAAGCACATTTTTAACATTCCGAAGAATTCATTGCAATGTTGAAAGATAATGTAAGGGTGAAAGTAAAGTCGAAAAGTGCTGAATACGATTAGCTATCCAATGTGGTCATAGATAATCGTATTATGTAGTTTTTGTCTTTATTTTTATACTTATACACGGAAAGACTGACGCATCGCTGTATGTAGTGTATGTCACAGGTTTTAGCAGTGAACGACACCATAATAGCAATGATTTTTCTTACCAACTTACCTGATATTATAAATATGTTGGCTGTTTTGTTAAAAATACAGATTGAATAACGCAAGGGATTTTTTGTGCAGAAAAATTAAATTTTCCTGTGTATGAAAATTGAAAAAATGAAATTCTGAATATTTGCTTCATATTTCTAAGTATACATGCATATGCATAACCTATAACTGTCTAATGTTTTATGGATAGCAGCAATACGTAGTACGATAAATGACAAACATATTGCATCGAAATGACATACATCGCCAAACGCTGTAAAGAGCACAACGCTCAGCGATGTATTTTTTTACACGTTCATGATGATACGTGACATTACAAATACAGGTGTATTAGTTTTTCCGTGTACTGTCTTTTAGCATTGCAATAAATTGTTTAGGATGTTAAGAATGTGCCTCTATTATAAATTTTAACCATAAATAGTTAAATTTTCATTAAAAAGCATAATTCAAATGTACATAAGGTAGAACTCTATGCCGGTATGAGAACATCCCTTAAGAGGAGGTCACGTATCTCCATCCTTTTCTAATCGAAGAATTAAGTTTTTGCAAAAACTAATAACTTTATCGAAAAATGAAGAGAAAGCCCCATCGCGTATTAAAAAAAGCTATATTTTCTTTAATGAAAAAAAATTAATTTTATTGCTTCGTTCTCAAGAAAACTTTAAAAAACCAAATTGTCCAACCTAACCTCTATGTTTTAAGTTTTTCAAGGTTTTCTTGAAAACGAAGCGAGAAAATCAATTCTTTCTTATTAAAAAAAATATAGCTTTTTTTAATACGCGATGGGGCTTTCTCTTTATTTTTCGCTAAAATTATTAGTTTACGTGAAAAAATCAGTTCGTCGATTAGGAAAGGACAGAAAAAGTCGACCTACTCTTAAGTGTAATAAAAAATGCTGAAGTCAAAAGTTATTTTTAAAAATATTTTCGCGTGCCTTACTTTTTTCAAAAACAATGCAATAATAGTACATTACGATACACGTGCTCTAAGTGGTCCTTTTTTACACGGCGTGCAGTTAGCGCCCGAGCGCAGCGAGGGTGCTATGCACGTTGTGTAAGAGGACCACTTCGAGCACACGTATCGTATATTATTTTATAGCACGTGTGAGATAAATTCGCCACACGTAATTAATACCCCAGAAAATCAATATTATCAAAAACTATACACACCACGAATGATAATTCGTAAATAAAAACGAATTCTATATATCAGCAAAACTATGCACACCACGAATGATAATTCGTAAATAAAAATGAATTCTATATATCAGCAAAACTATGCACACCACGAATGATAATTCGTAAATAAAAACGAATTCTATATATCAGCAAAACTATGCACACCACGAATGATAAATCAAAAAAAAGTAAAACTATTTATTATCAATGACCCATCGCAAACAAAAAAAAGCAAAAACGATATCAAAAATATTCTTAGATTGAGAAATTATATCAAATAAGTATTGATGTCAGTGATATTTTATTAATTAAATACAATATGATAAAAAGAGTACTTGCCGATTATTTAGATTTATGTATACACAGGTCAGACAAAGCAAAGCATCTAGTTTATTGTTTGTACAGCTATCTCTTTCTTTCTCATTCTTAGGCCGTACACACTGTACACGCATGCGCGCCGCTCACAGATGTTTTGTTTCGACAACTCACAGCACAACAGTAATTTATAAACTATAGTTTTGATTTTCTTGATGTTTTCAATTCTTTATTAAAGTATTTATATTTTTTGATTGATTTTCTACGTATTATCATGTGTGAAAAGACATTTCTACGTATTAATATATATACAAAGAGTGATTGTGATGCGTGATTTCGATATTACTTTTTTGAACAGTATAATAAAGTGCGAAATTTCTGACGGTAGTACTTTTTTACACAGTTCAAAAAAGTTGTATTTAGCTCCCGCTAAATGGTGTAGAAAACGCGAATTTAGCTCACGCAGTGCTATAAAATATTTTTTTAGCGCTCCGTACGCCAAGCTTATTTTTGCGTTAGCATGCATAAGAATGCGTGTTTAACAACAAGCATTTACACGTTGTACAAAAAAATTCTGTTCAATACTCAAGAGAAAATGGCTTTTTTCGATACGAGTGCAAGAAAGTGGTTTTAATCTGGCGCAGACGTTTCTTTCCGGGGTTAAAATTACTTTGACTTGCAAGAAGCTCGTTTTTCAAACACGCATTTTTATATTTTAGTAATGTTTGTGAACTTTTCACCTTCCCTTTGCTCGAACGCAAATGTCCGTTCAAGGTTTAGATCACTTTCTCGCACTCAACGACTTTGACTAAACAAAGTGTGTACTGTATAAATTTCTTACTTCATTTATATCAAGCTTTATACAGGACTAAAAAAATTGTTTCAAGTTATCTTATACTTTCTTGTGATAAAAAACACAATGAAATTATTAATGAAGTACCCTATTTGCGGACCAAAGAATAGCGAAATATTAGAAAACGTAACTCTGTTAGCTCCCACGCGTTGAATCACAAAAGTATTTATTACATAACATCCTTAAACCATATTAAAAGCTTATTTTATTCCATTCAGAAATGTTCGTTTTGCTTTAATACAAAAGTATATTTACTTGTTTATATCTATTTTTACATTCATTACTAAGTATTGATAATTGGATTAATACCATCTCAAAAATAGTATATAACACTCCAAGAGAGGTAAAGTATTGGCGAATCCATAGAACATATAATTGCCACCTCGATCCGAAGGAAAGGGTGACAAATATGTGCTAAAGGGTCACCATTTCACCTTCCGTGGAGTGTATACTATTTTTCGCCATACCCGGGTCGAAACTATGACTTTTGTTTTTCGACGCTGGGACGAAAGTCGTAGTTTCGGGCAGGACATAGCGAAAAAATATTAAACTCCGTTAAATTGACAAAACCACCGTTAACTTACTAAAAAGTATTCATAAATACTTAAGTTCAGATTTCATCTTCATCAAAGTATTATTCAAGTTAAATATAATGCATAAGGATATAAGATGTCAATTCTTTTCAATCGTCATCATTAAAATTTTTTTTTGTAATCAGCCAATTTTAGAAGAATTTACCACATTTTCGTGTGTGTATATTTTCGTGTGTTTGTATATGTTCGTGTGTTTGTATATGCATGTATGTTTATTTTTTGTCGGTGTGTTTATATGTATGTTTATTTTTTGTCGGTGTGTTTATATGAAGAAATTGTTTTTAATAGTTCAACAGGTCATTACATGATTTCAAAATCATATAAATAAATACTGTTGGGACTTGTTAAAAATGCTTCTTATACTATGCTGTTATTCGTTTGTTACAGTAGATAAAGGTCAATGTCCCAACTGCGGATAATTTAAGGTTACGTGTGCAATAAAATAATAAAAAAATACACTTCATCATATGCAGTTTTCATAAAAGTAGATTAATATTGTAATTAAACATCCAAATTATCAAATAATTACAATATTGTATCATTTTAATTAATTAATCATTAATTT
This sequence comes from Anastatus disparis, assembly GCA_017163975.1. Taxonomy (NCBI): domain Eukaryota; kingdom Metazoa; phylum Arthropoda; class Insecta; order Hymenoptera; family Eupelmidae; genus Anastatus; species Anastatus disparis. The sequence continues at coordinate 3,499,727 of JAFFSR010000307.1, forward strand.
TCATTAATTATATACCGCACTAAAAATATCCCTACTGCGGATAATCCATTCTTTCACGTGTACAAGGACGCCATTTTAAATTTTGTAAGTTGAACCAAAACTGCATTTTGAATGTTTCTTTTTAACTTGTGCTGTTTTTTATGCTCAGCAACAGTGCGGAATCGCGCAAAATAATTTTTTTTTTTTCTGTATATTATAAATATTGCATCTTTCGTAATATAAATAATACAAAATTATCCGCAGTTGGGACGCTATCCGCAGTTGGGACATTGACCTTACGTGAATTTAATTTTAGCTTTCTATAGAACACATTCTTTTTCTTAATTCTTCCTATATTCTCATTTTCTTATTCATTATATAATTACAAAAGTGTTATTCTATTGCTTACTATTATATTATGATTATTCTAGTTTCACATCTGCACATGTGTTGCTTTAATTATTACTAAGATATCACAATACTTGTCAGTTGGAGAATTTAATGAAATAGTAAAATGAACAGTTAAGCTCTTATGTAATGCTAAATTGCAAAATTTTATTACCAAAAGTAGCTTTGAGGAAATTAATAAACTAAACAATAAATATTTTTATAATAAGAACTAAGAACATTGATTCAAATTTCATAAAGCATATCATACGAATAATATAATTACTTTTCTGCGTACTTTATCATAATATCATATAAAAATAATTTTTGTGCGAAGATGTTGCTTAAAATCCTTTGAATGTTATATTTATTATTTTATTTTTATTCTTTCTCTAAATTAAAAAATACTACTCATTGCTGTAAGGTTTTTCGAATTTTAACCGTCTGGATGGTGTTTTTAGATACCAACGTTCTGTAAACATTACAGTTCACTTCATTACCTTGAGAGGCGGCCGTATAGCTCTGTCCTTGACGGAAAAGAGTTTTCACCGTTAAAATTAATGCTGAATTCGAATGCATGTTTATATTTTAATGCTAGTTTGTTCCATAGTAATGTTTGGCATATAGTTTTTTTCGTAATATTCACAGAACATACAAAATTCATAACAGTATAGTACTTTTTTAGTACTGGAAATCTTTATTTTCGAAAACTGATGCGTAAATTTACAGTGCCATCTTTACGGATTTTTCGAGTGCCGAGCACGTTACGTAACGGCGCTAGCGTATGTTTGTGTATATGCATTCTCGATTCTATAGCACCATGCGCGGTTCTCAACTTACACACAAAAGTTTTTATTTCGTGCATTTCAGAAAATAAGTGGAAGATGGATAATTTTATTCAAAAATTACTAAATGAGTGGAATCTAGTTAAATTAAATAATCTCATACCTTCAATAAACGATATTTTCTTTTCGAACTGTACACACATAAAAAGTTTCTAACCTCAAAATGTGTACTAGATATTTAATATACTAATAGTTAACTCTTATCTAAGTAGTCGACTAATTCTTTTATTAGGTTTTCATTTGGCCAATAAATTTACAAATTTATTTTCATAAAATTCAATAATTGTTTTTAAAGAAACTGAATGTATATCTTCATCATAACATAATCTTATTTATCAATATGAATGCATGTGTCTGACCAATACAGCTTATTAAAATTTGTACATGTAATGTCTATATTTGTAAATACTGAAAAACAACTCTGTCTTGAAAGAAAAAATAACAATTTTAATTGTACAAGTTAAATATGTACGTAAAAGTATCGAAAAATAATACTCTGGTTGTTTGATGAATATATGAACAAGTGAGTATCATAACCAACTTTAAACATTCAAAGTTATTTTTGATGTAGTATTAGGTTTGTGATTACTAAAGTAATTTTAATCAAGAAGAAGAATGCTGTTTTAATTTATTCTTTTGTGGGTTAAAAAAGTGTATTACTAGTCCAGTCAAATTAATTCATTTTTCTTTTCTTTTTTCTTTTTCTTTAATTGGCCTTTCGATTTTTGATCATAGGCCATCATCAATTTTTGCCCCGAGAGGACTTTTTATTAATTTTTTGTGTTGTTCCGAGGAACTCTCTATTTTGTGTTTTGTATTGTTCGGGTTCTCTTCCCCACGGAAAACTACGAAAATTGTTATTCCCAATTTTCCCAGGGAGTCAAAACCCCGATTCATTAGGACGCAAGCCAGCTGCCTTAAGCAACTGAGTTACTTTTCGTCCTTTAACGACGAAGCTCGTAAGTGTGTTCATAAGAACAAAGCACATGCAACAGAGGTGCTTGCTTGAAAAACAGCCGCGAGCGTGATTCGATCCACGGTCCCCCGAGAATACGAATCCAATGCTCTTACCGACTGTGCCAAAGACCGGCTCTTAATTCATTTTAATCGATTTTTTTGCGAAACGTACCACAACCCGGTTTTTTGCAGAAATATATTGCAGATAATATGTATTAGTTATATATGTCCTTTGGCCATATTCAGGTGGAATATGAATCGAGGACAATGTTTGTCGCTTGAGCTGAAATTGCCGAGGGCGCGCGAAGCGCGCCCGAGGTAGATTTCTGCTCAAGCGGCAAACATTGTTCGAGATTCAGATTCCACCTGAATAAATGGCCAAAGGACATAGATGATTTTATGTCCGAAGTAGGCCGTATGAGGAAATATAACTTATTAGTTGAAAATATTAATCTTTTTTTGAATACTTTTAAAATTAAATTTTAGTTCTATTGATTTTTTCTTTTGTTTCTTAGATTGACATTTTGTAATGAGTATAGCTGCTGTCGAAGCGCGAGTCATTTTTTTTTCACTAACCTACGTTCAATATGATTGCTCTTTGACATATTGAACGAAACATAGTAGGATCGGTGATGCCATATTGATTTCTCCTGAGACATATTGAGACTCAATATGTCTCAGGAAGACATATAATTCTTGCAATAAGTCGAGGAGCGCGTTTGAGACATATGGGATGCCAATACAAATTTAGCATCCTCTTTACATACTGACACGAATACGGCCTACGAGGACATAAAATAAGAATATCGATGTGTGCCATCTCAAAAAGTTGTCAAAAAATGTTGATAAACAAATTAAGATAGAAAAATCGACTTTTTTTTCTTTTTTCCTCTGTAACTGCGCTGCTTTTGACTCTAGAAGAAAATTTTTTTCACAAAAGTTGTTCAGAATTAAATTGTCTTCAAGACTGTGGGTGTGCGATTTTCTAAAATTTTCAAATGTTCTCGGGAAATGAAGTTTTTCCGAGGAAATGTGTAATTTTTCAAATTAAAATTAGGGACAGATATTTTATTCAAAATTCGATGAAACTTTGGGAAAAGAAAGATTTTCTGTTGTCTTCAATGCTCCTCCAAGCCGATCTGTTTCGGCCCGTAAGAAAGGCAACAATTAATTTGTTAATTGAAAAAAAGTCGAAAATTTAAATTAATGCCAAAGTTTTTTATATATAATAATTTTATAAAATGGAAAAAAGGGTCTCTTTAAGACCTTTAATTTAAATTTTTTAAAAGTTTTCTATCGTAAAAACGAAAAGAGTAACATGGCTTTGACTTTGACCAACAATTGCGCCATGGTTTTTGAACATTTTAACTCATTTCAAAGTTTACAGCCAGTTTATGATATAAATTATTTATTGGTAAAACGGCATTAATGTATACAAAGTGGTTTTTATATATTTCATCGTTTCTAAATTTTTTTACGCATTATATTGAGTGCAAATATTAGGTAACAGAGTATATAAACGGCCGGCGCGCATGCGCACGGTGGTATCTTTTCTTCACGCAAGAACAGAAAAAAATTTTCAAAAGTTAAAATTCATATTGTATATGAAAATTAACTATATCTCTGGTAATTATAGTCCGATTTACATGTTTCTTTTTTTAATCTAGGGTAGCGCGTGAAAACAATAATAACTTTGATATCAGTTTTGGAAAGTCTTGTATACATTTGTTATAAATAATGATGATTGTAAATGAAAAATCTTTTCGAATCATTTGAAAAATTATAAATTTAGGTAAAGAAATTTGAAGAAGAATTTTGTTTTTATTAAAAAAAAAACGACCAATTTTTATTAAATAGGTTTTTTAATAAGAACGTAATTATATTGTCAAAATATTTATAATATAAAATCAATAGTTTTTTTATCGAATCTAGAATTGTAAGTTCAATTAAGCATATGTATAATGAACCTTACAATGTGTTTTATTATAAATTATATCTTTTTTAGGGTAACTTATAACTTCATTATTTGAAATTTTTTATAAATTATAAACGTACAAAAGTAAAACATTCTTTTGCTACAAACCAATATTAACTTTATAACATTAAGTACCTAATATTCACAAACGTATAAAAATTTTTAAAATACTACCATATTTATCGTTCTTTTTATCTTTATATATTTTTTTATCCTAAAAATATATTTTCTTATAAAGTAAATTATCAAAATCAATGACATATTATGATAATTATATTTCCACACTTACTTAATATTTAGATTAATCAATCAATATGTCATTGATTTCGATAATTTATTTCATAAGAAGATGTTTTTTGAGGATAAAGAAATTTATAAAGGTAATAAAATGATAAATATGGTAGTATTTTAAAAATTTTCATACGTTTGTAAATATGAGGTACATAATTTTATAAAGTTAATATTGGTTTGTAACAAAAGGATGTTTTACTTTTGTACGTTTATAATTTATGAAAAATTAGAAATGATGAAAAGATACCCTAAAAGATATAATTTATAATAAAATACATTGTAAGGTTCATTATGTATATGCTTAATTGAACTTACAATTCTAGATTTGATAGAAAAACTATTAAATTTATATTATAAATATTTTGACAATATATAATATTAAAAAACCTATTTGGCTGATTCCATTCAGATTCATGCAGGCCGTCACTGATCGAATTTTTTTTTCTTCTAAGTAATAAAAATACCTTCTATTATGTATATGAAGATAAAATTGACCTCATAGAACGCTCAAAAAAATTTTTTTTTTTTTACTACAGCAATTTTAGTGTTGGATGTAAAAACGAAAATTCAAAAATTGAAAATGAACCTCTACTTTTAAATGACTATAGCTCCGTCAATTTTTAACCTTTTTGGACGTTCTTTTAACGAAAGTGTGCAAAATTTGGTCTAGTTTTAAATGCGATCTCGATTTTTGTAATACAATTTGATCTTGCTGAGTTATTTACGAAAAACCGAAAAAAAGCGATTTTTTTCAAACACGATTTTCTCAAAAACTATATTTTTTTTTTTTTTTAATTTTTATATGATTTTATACATAAAAAATACTAACTTTTAGGGTAGGTGAGAATATGCGATTTTGCCTTATTTTTTTTAAACAGATTTTTAAACGTTTTTTTTATATTTTCGATTTTAAAACATTGATACCATGGCGCATCGTACTATTTTTCCAACTTCACGTGTTCTTACAACTATTTTTATGCTTTTATTTATTAATATATCAAAAATATCAACAATAATCTTTAAAATAAACCCCGGATCGAATATTTTGATCAATTAGAACAAAAGTTATGACGATTTAAAGTTTAAAAAAAAATGCTGAAACTTTAAATAAATATATTTACTTTGAATTTTGAATTTTGAATTTTGAATTTGAATTTCAAATTTTGAAAAGGTGAATTTTTTAAATACTAAAATATATTATTTGGTCATTCCCAATGAACAAATAATATGCGATACAATTAAGAAATGAACACGAATGAATTGAGAACTAATGTGAATAAAAAAATCTGAATTTGAATAAAACCTTTCAATTTACTTCTTGCCACTCATGTCTCGAAGTTTTGGCAGTGTAGATTTGGTTTCGTTTACTTTTTCTACAGTGAATCTTTTGAATACCTTTAATTTCTTTTGCATTTCCTAACTATTCCATTTTTTTTGTCTGTCGAAAAACTTCTAACTCATCCTTGCGGATAACAAGAATGTTAATCGACGGAGTATATTTTGATACGTGAGTGGCGAAATTTTCAGCGTTTCTAATAAAATATGCATTCTTCTTGGACAGATTATGCGTGGTAGCATAATGTATAACTAAACCACCAATACCATCACAAGCGCCTTTGCCATGACCTGTTGCAGAAAAAAGCCATTTTCTGTTTACTTTTGAGTTTTGAAACTCATAGAATTGATATCTATTTTTAAAATGACTGGCAGCTCCATCAGAAATGGTTATGATTTCATCAAGATCTTGCGCAATATGTTTTTATTTTAAGTTGTCGATAATTAAATTTATAGTCATTAGGGCATGAGACGAATTATGTTTAATATCGTCAGAGACGGTGACATAACTGACTGTCTTATCATTTCCAAAATAGCATACTGACGTAAATATTGATATTTGGTTTTTACTCTAATGATAGCTTTGAATTTCATTTTGAAGCAGAACTGTCCAATTTTCTGCAAAATCGACATGAATAACTAATTGGAAGTCATTATTTTTCGCTAAAAGTTTAACCTCTTTAATTGCTATACGTTGAATTTCTTTGACCAATTTATGAGCTCTTACAGTGAGAGCACGCTCTCTTAACTCTATTAAGAAATTTTCAATTGTGCTAGTTTTATTCAGTAAATTTGATTTTTCTGAATAAAATCTGCAATGTCTTGTTCATTCTCTTTTTTATAATTATTCAAAGCATCTGTAAATATCATATTTATTTGAAGTTTCAGCATTTTTTTTTAAACTTTAAATCGTCATAACTTTTGTTCTAATTGATCAAAATATTCGATCTGGGGTTTATTTTAAAGATTATATTAATAAATAAAAGCATAAAAATAGTTGTAAGAACACGTAAAGTTGGAAAAATAGTACGATGCGCCATGGTATCAATGTTTTAAAATCGAAAATATAAAAAAAACGTTTAAAAATCTGTTTAAAGAAAATAAGGCAAAATCGCATATTCTCACCTACCCTAAAAGTTAGTATTTTTTATGTATAAAATCATATAAAAATTTCAAAAAAAAAAAAATATAGTTTTTGAGAAGTTTCAGTTATTTAAAAGTAGAGGTTCATTTTCAATTTTTGAATTTTCGTTTTTACATCCAACACTAAAATTGCTGTAGTAAAAAAAAAAAAATTTTTTGAGCTTTCTATGAGGTAAATTTTATCTTCATATACGTAATAGAAGGTATTTTTATTACTTAGAAGAAAAAAAAAATTCGATCAGTGACGGCCTGCATGAATCTGAATGGAATCAGCCATTTAATAAGAATTGGTCGTTTTTTTAAAAGAAACGAAATTCTTCTTCAAATTTCTTTACCTAAATTTATAATTTTTCAAATAATTCGAAAAGATTTTTCATTTACAATCATCATTATTCCTCCCATATGGGGTTTTAGCGCAGGATCCTATATTGGATCCCATATAGGGTCCCATAAGAGGTCCACAAACGCAATTATAAATGTATGGGACCACATATGGGATACCGTATGGGGTCCCATAAGAGGTCCACAAACTAAATTCTAAATATCATATGGGTCCCATAAGAAGTCCACAAACTCTATTCTAAATATATGGGACCACATATAGGATCCCATATGGGGTCTCATAAGAAGTCCACAAACTCGCAATTCTAAATATATGGGAACATATTCGAGATCCCATATGGGGTCCCATATGTGGTCCCATATATTTAGAATAGAGTTTGTGGACTTCTTATGGGACCCCATATGGGATCCCATATGTTGTCCCATATGTGGTCCCATATTATATTTAGAATTTAGTTTGTGGACCTCTTATGTGACCTCATATGGGATCCCATATGTGATCCCATATATTTAGAATTGAGCTTGAGGACCTCTTATGGGACCCCATATGGGATCCCATATAGGATCCCGCGCTAAAACCCCATATGGGAGCCCATAAAGGATCCCATATGAAATCCCATAAGGGATCCCATGTTATTTTTTTCCGTAGGTTTATAACAAATGTATACAAGACTTTCCAAAACTGATATCAAAGTTATTATTATTTTCACGCACTACCCTAGATTAAAAAAAGAAACATGTTAATCGGACCATAATTTCCAGAGATATTGTTAATTTTCATATGCAATATGAATTTTAACTTTTGAAAATTTTTTTCTGTTCTTGCGTGAAGAAAATATACCACCGTGCGCATGCGCGCTGGCTGTTTATATACTCTGTTACCTGATATTCGCACTCAATGTGATGCGTAAAAAAATTTGGAAACGATGATGTATATAAAAACCACTTTGTATACATTATGCCGTTTTACCAATAAATAATTTATATCATAAACTGGCTGTAAACTTTGAAATGAGTTAAAATGTTCAAAAACCATGGTGCAATTGTTAGTTAAAGTCAAAGCCATGTTACTCTTTTCGTTTTCACGATAGAAAACTTTTAAAAAATTCAAATTAAAGGTCTTGAAGAGACCTTTTTTCCATTTTATAAAATTATTATATATAAAAAACTTTGGCATTAATTTAAATTTTCGACCTTTATTTAATTAACAAATTAATTGTTGCCTTTTTTACGGGCCGAAACAGATCGGCTTGGAGGAGCATTGAAGACAACAGAAAATCTTTCTTTTCCCAAAGTTATATCGAATTTTGAATAAAATATCTGTTCCTAATTTTAATTTGAAAAATTACACATTTTCTTGGAAAAACTTCATTTCCCGAGAACATTTGAAAATTTTAGAAAATCGCACACCCACAGTCTTGAAGACAATTTAATTCTGAACAACTTTTGTGAAAAAAATTTTCTTCTAGAGTCAAAAGCAGCGCAGTTACAGAGGAAAAAAAAAAAGTCGATTTTTTGATCTTAAGGCGACTTCGGATTTTAGATTAGGTTTTATTTTTGAGTTTACAAATAACTCTTTCAATATGTAAAATTTTTCAGATTTTTTAATTTTCCACCATTCTACGGATTATAATAAATGGTGGAAAATTAAATAATTCAAAAAATTTTAGAAACTGAAAGAGTAATTTGTAAACTACAAAATGAAATCGTACCGAACTTCTGTAGTCGCCTTAATTTGTTTATAAACATTTTTTGACAACTTTTTGAGATGGCGCACATCGATATTTTTATCATACATATTATCTGCAATATATTTCTGCAAAAAACCGGGTTGTGGCATGTTTCGCAAAAAAATCGATTAAAATGAATTCATTTGACTGGACTAGTAATACACTTTTTTAACCCACAAAAGTATAAATTAAAATAGCATTCTTCTTCTTGATTAAAATTACTTTAGTAATCACAAACCTAATACTACATCAAAAATAACTTTGAATGTTTAAAGTTGGTTATGATACTCACTTGTTCGTATATTCATCAAACAACCAGAGTATTATTTTTCGATACTTTTACGTACATATTTAACTTGTACAATTAAAATTATTATTTTTTCTTTCAAGACAGAGTTGTTTTTCAGTATTTACAAATATAGATATTACATGTACAAATTTTAATGAGCTGTATTGGTCAGACACATGCATTCATATTGATAAATAAGATTATGTTATGATGAAGATATACATTCAGTTTCTTTAAAAATAATTATTGAATTTTATGAAAATAAATTTGTAAATTTATTGACCAAATGAAAACCTAATAAAAGAATTAGTCGACTACTTAGATGAGAGTTAACTATTAGTGTATATATCTAGTACACATTTTGAGGTTAGCAACTTTTTATGTGCATACAGTTCGAAAAGAAAATATCATTTATTGAAGGTATGAGATTATTTAATTTAACTAGATTCCACTCATTTAGTAATTTTTGAATAAAATTATCCATTTTCCACTTATTTTCTGAGATGCACGAAATAAAAACTTTTGTGTATTACTTGTTTTCTCCTTATTTACAGGCTAAGCAAAAACCGATTTTCAACGCCTGTTTTGTGTGAGCAAAATACTACATTTCCTCACTATAGTGAGCAAAATAGTTATTTTGCACACGCAGTGAGGAAGTAAGTAAGTAAGTTTATAATATTATGCAACTAGAGAGAAAAGTCGCATATTTCCCATGAGGGAGAACTAGACTTTACTCTCGGGTTGCATATTGTACTTTAATCGTACCTCAACCGTGGCCACTTTATTAGCAGGGGACAAAACCATCTGTCTTTGTCTAATAGCGTTTTACGTCATTTATATTAACACTATTCGTTGTAGCAAGAAAAAAATAGTAGCCCCCGCTAGATATTAGTATAATAAGTAAATTTTGTAATAACAATCAAATTATTTTATTACGTAGTTTTTGAATAACATGAGACCTATCAAAAAAGATAGGTTATATTCTAGTTTGTTAGTAGGTCTCATATGATTGAAAAATTACGCGATAAAATCATTTTCTTGTTATTACAAAATTTGCGTATTATACTAATATCTAGCGGGGGCTATTTTTTTCTTGCTATAACGGATGGTGTTCTTATAAATAATGAAAAACTCTATTAGACAAAGACAGATAGTTCGGCTTGCTCTTAACTTAAAAAAAGCGGGCACAATTATAAAAATTAGAATTTAAATAAATTCAATAATCACATATTGTTGGGAATTATGAGTATAAATTGTCATAATAAAAATTTGTTAAGAAAAATTTTTTCTTTCATTTGAAATATTTTAAAATTTTAATAATAAAATTTCATAATTTTTTCAAAATATTAATTTTTATTGAAACGTAGTATTTTTCAAAAGTTTTATCAAGTAATTTATTCATTTGTAACGAATCTTAAGAAAAATCGTTCAAATTCATTAATTTTTCATTGAGCAGGAATAAGTACGTTTTGAACATACATACATACATACATGCGTACATTCATACATACATACATAAATAGATAGATACATACATACATACATACATACGTACGTACGTAAGTACACCTAACGTTAATTAATTTTTCCTAAAATTTTAAAATGTTCCAATAGAAACAAAAATTAAAAACATTCAAAAAGAATCCATTAACGGTGGGTGTACATTCAGGAAAAATCTGTTGTCTTTTTTTTAATACAGACTATTCCACAAAAACAAGGTATTTTTTGCACTGATAGTAGGTAGTAGAGATTTTTGGTCTTTAGGAGAAAAGTATTTGGTCTATTTTTCTTGAAGGTTTGTATATGATACGGATGTTGTGTATGTTTGGTATTCGTCTTATCTGTTCCGAGACGCGTTGTGTATATGGTAATGTGGCTTTGGCAAAGAAACCGTCTCTGCACTATCAAAAGGATGGAACTTCGCAATCACACCATTCCATATTCCAAAAAAGGACATTATCAGCAACTTTGAAGTAATGATTCATACTCTACCCCAAGACTTATGCCAAAAACAGCCAATATTTTAAACAAAATTAAAGAACGAAATCCAATTTTACCAAAAAAGAAATGCTGATTATACAAGAAATCAACAGCAACTCGAATCATACTGCCAGCAGACAAAGACAACGGAACTATCATCATGAACAAAAAAAATTCCTTTAACAAATTCCAAGAACTTCTTAACGACAGTTCTCACAAAAAACTGAAAAAGACTCTATCACCACAATTACCAACCGAACCAAATCTTTAAAAGCCTTTTCAAAATTCACTAATCTAATATCCCATTAGGACTAACAGTAAACGCCATAGGTCCACCTACATTTAATTTAGTTCCATACTTTACAGAAAAACTCATACCTGTTACAAGACTCTAATCTTCCTACGCTCGAAACTTGTCAATAAACTTTAAAATATTTAACTACAACTTGGTGACATAATAGCAGGCTTGGATGAGATATCATTCTTTACTAAAGTACCCATTCCAGACCATATCCCCATTATAAAAAAAATTTCCAATATGCGGTCTCACCTCTTATAACTATTAGAATACTGTTTTATCAACATCTATTTCTCATTCAACCCACAGTTCTACGAACAAACAACAGGAACAGCAATGGGCTCTCCGATATCACCAATCATTACTAATTTGTTCATGGAACATTTCGAGGTTCAAGCCCAAAACTTAACTTCCTAAAAACCTTTACTTTGACTAAGATACGTCGATGATACATTTGCCATCTAGCCACATGGTAAAATGAACTTCATAAATTCCGAAGATACTTAAATCAACAACATTATACTTTCACTATGAATAGAACAAAACAACTATTTTCCTTTCCTAGATGTGCTAGACTATAAAAAATCGGACGACACTTTGGAACACGATGTATATGGAAAACTCAAACACACTAATGGATATTTACACAACTCTTCTCATCATCACCTCACTTCAAAACTTTCAGTTTTAAACTCATATATATATACGGTGGGCCATTTTAATCTATGCACCTGAAAAACTCAGTAAGTTCGCATCCTATCAAAAAATGACCTTTATAAAAGTTGTAGAATACAAAGGGGGTCAAACAATAGTGACCTTGAATTTGACCTTCAAGCTGACCTTCAAGGTCAAATCAAGGTCAACTTGAGTTTTTTAAATAGAAACCTCTATTTTTTACACCGGAATCGGAAAGGGCGGGAAATTTTACGTCCGAATAGGCTCTCAGGTCATCTGACCTCGATGACCTCAAAGGTCAGATGAAGGTCATAAATACGAAATAATCGGATTGCTATGAAAAATCTTAGGTAGGGTATTGCCGAAAAAGTAAAGGTCAACACTGAATTTCTCGTTAAAAATTACTCAAATTATGATCTTCATTTTTTCGACAACACCTTACATAAGAATGTTGACAGCTACCCAATTATTTCGTATTTATGACCTTCACCTGACCTTTGAGGTCATCGAGGTCAGATGACTTGAGAGCACATTCGGACGTAAAATTTCCCGCCCTTCCCGATTCCGGTGTAAAAAATAGGGGTTTCCATTTAAAAAACTCAAGTTGACCTTGATTTGACCTTAAAGGTCAGCTTGAAGGTCAAATTCAAGGTCACTATTGTTTGAACCCCTTTGTATCCTACAACTTTTATAAAGGTCATTTTTTGATAGGATGCGAACTTACTGAGTTTTTCAGGTGCATAGATTAAAATGGCCCACCGTGTATATATGTAGTTAGAAGACCAGATTCAGTAGACCCACCCCTTTAACATTCTTTCAGCATCCTTCTATTTAGCCCTCTTCCCCCTTAAATTACGTCATAACTCTCCCTCTAAATAGAAATTTTTAATGATTGCGATATTTTTGATCAGATGCTCCATCTCAGCACTACCTCAGCACCCCCTCGATTTTCTTAAGCACGCACCAAGAACACCCTCAGTACCCTTTCATTCTCTTTTAATATTATTAAGAGGAGATCAAGTATATCTGTCCTTTTCTAATCAAAGAATTGATTTTCTTACAAAAACTAATAATTTTAGCAAAAAATAAAGAGAGAGCCGCATCTCGTACCAAAAAAAGCAAAATTTTCTTACATAAGAAAGAATTAATTTTCTTGCTTCGTTTTCAAGAAAATCTTGAAGAACTTAAAACATAGAGGTTAGGGTAAACAATTTAGTTTTTCAAGGTTTTCTTGAAAATGAAGCAATAAAATTAATTCTTTCTTATCAAAGAAAATTTTGTTTTTTTCGATACAAAATGCGGCTTTCTCTTTATTTTTTGCTAAAGTAGTTAGTTTTTGAAAAAAAATGAAATCTTTGATTAGAAATGGACGGAGATACGTGACCTCCTCCTGAGTGTTTATATATATTGAAATTTCCAATTACAATTATAATCAATTAATAATAAAAAGCCTTCTCTCTGCATTTCGTTTACTGAAATGAACATAGTAATATTTCAAGTTCATTTTAAAGAAAGATTAATTTCCAACTATTTTTTGAAACTTACAAAATCGTAAAAAAATTAGAAATCCAAAAAAATTTACAAAACAAAATGATACATTGTATACCAAGGGCGCAAAATAGGGGATTCCGGCCAGAGTGCGAATGAGCATGTATATATATACATACATAGCACTATTGATAGTATATACATACATACAAATGTATATAAATGATGAGCGAAACATGCGACAGCATTTGAATGTAGATTGTTTACTTCCGAACGTATATACAAGCATTTTTCAACAATATAATTTTGATATATTTTCTCGCTCCAAACAAAAATATACGGGATCAAACAGGTACCATTAGATAGGTAATTTGGTCCTCTATCAGCCCAAAAATTTCAGCAAAAAAAGATGGCCTTTTTGAGAAAAATGCATGTGCATAAAAAGTGCAATTTTTGGTAAAATGCATATATCTCAGTCATTTTTTAGTTTTTTTTTTTTTTTAATTTCTTGCACTGAATTGAAGAGCACTCAAAACAGAATAGAACAATACAAAATTTACCAAAATTCATTGAAAATTGGTAAAACGATAGCCCTCTAAAGTTATTGTCAACTTTTTCAGTTTAAACATTTTGTTTTTGTATGCAATTTTAATATTTTAGTAAAAAAAAAAAACGCTGCCAAGTGCTTTGGCGGAATGCTTTCTCATAGAGCTCTTTGAGTTTCATTATTTTTTTATATTTATTTAAATGTGATTTTAATATAAAAAAATTGTCCATCATTAATATTTATTCATTTTGTACTTTATAAATTTTGAATATATATGCTAGTTGATTGTCTTTTCAACATTTTGTACTTTATAAATTTTGAATATATATGCTAGTTGATTGTCTTTTCAACATTTTGTTTGGGTTAAATGTTAGCTTTTAAAGTGTTTAATTTTGTTGACTTTAGCTAGCCTTATACATAGGTTCGAATTTATTATTTTTGTTATCTTGTGGATATCTTTTTATCACGACTAAGCTTGGTAAATCCAAGTAGTCAATTTTAGTAACGGTAATTAAATTCAGTAGTACTATTATAAATTTTCAAGAGTAACTCAGAAAACAAAAGAAGTGATCAAAAAGCTACGCTAATAAAATTATTTATTTAAAACTTGGTTTATAAAGACAGTAGCAAATAACTTGTATACAAATTTTAGAGTAATTCTATCAAGTACTTTACATAAAATGGAAAAATACTGAAATATGAAAATTTTTTAAGAAAATTTTTAAAATTTTCTAAAAAGAAAACTACGCTAAAAAGATCGGTTTATAAAAGTTATCCTTCTTTTGGCAGATGCAAATTATTCCCATGAAAATCTCAAAGCAAACTCATCAATTAACTTACGTAAAATACAAAAAAAAAATTAAAAATCGAAAATTTTTTCAAATTCTTAAAATGGCTCTATAATAAAAAAAATACACTATGAATACAAATTTTCTATAGCTTCCCGCCTAGTTATACAAAAACATAGATGGTATACAAAATTTGAAGCAAATCCATAGAGTAATTTTCGAGATCTAACTGGTTAAATAAATAACATTTTCTTTTCAAAATTTCTTTTTCGCCATACCCTGCCCGAAAGCACAACTTTCGTCCCGGCACCGAAAAACAAAAGTTGTATTTTCGGCCCGGGTATGGCGAAAAATAGCATACACACCACGGGAGGTAAAATGGCGAGCCCATAGCACATATTTGCCACCCTCGCCTTCGGCTCGAGGTGGCAATTATATGTCCTATGGACTCGCCAGTACTTTACCTCCCTTGGGGTGTAATATACTATTTTAAAATTTTAAAAATGCTCTAAAATTAAAACTACGCTATGAAAATCAATTTTTGAAAATTTTCCTTCTTTTGGCAGTCGCAAATAATTTCCCTGTAATTTTTAGAACAAATCTATCGAGTACTTTACGTAGAATAAAAAAAAAATAAGAAAAGAAGAATCGATATTTTTTTTTAAATCTTTAAAATTCTCTAAAATTGTAACTACGCTAAGAAAATTAGTTTCCGAAAGCTTATTTTTTTCAGACAATAGCGAATTAATTGTATGAAAATTTTGGAGAAAATTTATAGTATGGTTAACGCAAAAAAGAAAATAAATGAAAAATAAAAATTTTTTAGAAAATTTTCAAAGTGCTCTAAAATTAAAACTGCGCTGAGAAAATTAGTATTCCAAAGCTTGTTTTCTTCAGATAGTAGCGAATTAATTGCATACAAATTTTGGAGCAAATCAATCGAATGGTTTTCGTAAAATAGAAAAAAATTAAAAATAAAAATTTTTTAAAAAATTTTAAAAATGCTCTAAAATTAAAAGTACGCTAAGAAAATTAGTTTACAAAATTTTTAATAATTTTGACAGTCGAAATAAAGTTCCATACAAATTTTCGAACAAATTCTTCAAGTAGTTTACGTAAAATACAAAAAAAATGAAAAATCGAAAATTTTTAAAAATTCTTAAAATGATTCTAAAAAAAAAACTGCGCTAAGAAAACCAATTCCCAATAGCTTCCGCACCAGTTCATCAAAAAATTGAATTGTATGGAAAATTTGAAGTAAATCCATCGAGTAGTTTTTAAGATTTTATTGGCTTAATAAATAGAAACATTTTTTTCAAAAATTTCAAAATGCTCTAAAATTAAAACTGAGCTGAGAAAATCAATTTTTTAAAATTTATTTTGTCCGGGCAATCACAAATAAATTCCATGCAAATTTTGAAGCAAATTCATCGAGTAGTAAACAAAAAAAAACCAAAAAACGAAAAATCGAATTTTTTTTTTTTTTTTTAAAAACTTTAAAATGAAAACTAAGCTGGAAGAACCAAATTATCAATAGCTTCCCAGCAAGTTAATCACAAAACTAAATTCCATGCAAAATTAGAAGCAAATCCATCGAGTAGTTCTCGAGATACAGTTTACTAACTGAATTCATACATCCACACACACACACACACACACACACACACATACATACAGACATTTTCTGGAAACCACTTTTTTCGACTCACCTTTCGACTCACCACACACCACAGTATGAAATATAATTTTCGCATTCTATTTATATTGTAATTTTCCACCGTTACATATCTGTTTATAAATTGACGGTAAGTATTTAACGTCAGTTTTCAAGTTAATCGTATTTTTGGCATTTTGAATATAAAAAATTCTGGACATTCTACGCTTTCTAAAATTACTTCCTCCATCTAAAATTACGGCGTTGGTCCAGTCAAAATCGTGAGAATACTTTTGCTATTGCAATTACTTATTTACTGTCGCTTAAAGTAGCTTAAGAGGAGGCCGTATCATTCTGTCCTTGTCTAATCTCAATTTTCTTTATTATTAATAAATTAAATATTTTCATAGAAAAGTAAGACAACCGCCCAATAGAGCAAAAGACAAGCAAACGAAGAGCCACGGTGGCTCAGGGGCTAGAACATCCGACTCTCACCCAGAGGGCCGGGGTTCGAGTCCCGGTGAGGGCGGGATTTTTTCCATTTTTAATTAAAAGTGGAGAATTTTTCGGACTCATTGACACCGTGGTGGACCACCCCCGAATGATTTTCCGCGGTTTTAACAAAAATCGCAGATAATTATTCGAGGGCCGGTAAGGCAGAATGCGACTGCTCCACTAACTATAGTTGAGCCGGAACGTTCTGCCGGGTTGGTGTGAGCTCTCGATGCGCTAAAAAGGATGGGTAGAGCGAGTCTCCCCGCCTGAGTAGGCCTGCACGGGTACGCGAACACCTTTCGGGGTAAAAAGGGATGGTTTCGAACGCGAAAACACCGGAACACACAGGTGGTCGAGGTGTCCCGTAAACAGATGTAAAAAATCTATACGGGGTAAGGAAAGCAATAGAACAAGAACAAGACAAGCAAACGATTCTTTTTTATGAAAAAATATGAAATTTTGATTATTTTTCGAGTGAAGTCTGAAACGGAAAAACAGTTGAATCAACTCAATCAAGTTCAATTGTTTTTCCGTTTCAGACTTCACTCAAAAAATAATCAAAATTTCATATTTCTTCATAAAAAAGAATCGTTTGCTTGTCTTTTGCTCTATTGGGCGGTTGTCTTACTTTTCTATGAAAATATTTAATTTATTAATAATAAAGAAAATTTAGATTAGACAAGGACAGAATGATACGGCCGCCTCTTAAAGATTACTTTTTTACTGTCGTTAAGAGAAGCTTACACGTTAATTTTGTATTGTCGTTAAAAAAGCTTATAAATTTATTTTTTATTGCATTTGGGAGAAGCATACAAATTTATGTTTTATTGTTCCTAAAAAAGCTTACAGGTTTATTTTTTATTGTCGCTGAAAAAATCATCAATAAAAAAGGAATAATTTTATATTATTCAAAATTACTAAATCATATATGTCTGCTCTTTATAGCGACAGTAAAAAAATAATTTCGCAATTATATTTAGAAATTAGTAAAAAAAAAGGAATCTATCATTTCTTCAAGCAACAATAAAAAGTTAATATTTAAACTTTTTTGGCGATAGTAAAAATAAAAATATCTCAGCATATTTTTGCTACAATAAAAACGAATTTTTTTAGGTACATCGAAAAAATAATCTGTAAGCTTCTTTTAGCTACAATTAAAAATAAATCTGAAAGCTTCCTTCAACAACATTTAAAAATAAATATGTAAGCTTCATTTAGTCATAAAAAATATATATACTTATTGAGGAAAAATATATACATTTTTTTATAGCATAAAAGTAATACAATTAAAACAAAATAAATTTTTTGAAATTATAAAAATATATAATTATTTTTAATTAATTTTTAATTCTTTTTTTTAATTGGTTTTTTTTGGATAATAAATAAATTATCCATCAGTTTTTTAGCGACACTATAAAATTAATTGGTTAGCTTCTTTTAAAGACAATAACAAAATAATTTGTCAAATATATTTATAACTACAATAAAAATTAATTTCTTATAATTAAAAAAAAATTGTCTATATTTTAATAATACTAAACTCATTATGTATCGGCTTCTTTCATCAACAAAAAATAGATCTGTAGACTTTTTTAAGTGACAATAAAAATAAATAATATAATCGTTACATTTATGACCAAGCTGAAAAATTTTTACTATCAATAAATATTATTGTAAATAAATATTAATTTTTTTACAACCGTAAAATAGTAATCTATCATTTTTTCAAGCAGTAATGAAAAATTAATTCATACAGATGTATTACTAAAGATGAGGTCTGATCTGATGGTGGTGAGATATCATACTCTATATAACTTTTAATAACAATATTCAACCAAAAGAAAAGACCTTAACATAAGTTTGATTTTTCTATTGTTTTTTAATTTGGAATAATCTGCAAAGACTTTTTAAAAATTGCAATAATATGCAAAGACCACCACATGATTCGAAAGGTATTGTGATAATCTATCATTCAATTGTAAAAAGTAAAAAATGGTGATGTTAAGGAATTTAAGTTAATTTTTTTCCTAAAAATTATCCCGCTATTTGTCAACATTTTAAATATTTTGTATGTCTCCAAAATATTGAAATTACTTAAGAGATCGTCGACTATATACTTCTTATTTGCTACATCTGCAGTCTTGACTGACAGAAGTTTTGAAATCTATCAAGCAATCGTCAAGTATTTCTGTATTTTGTATATTTTTTAGCAGTTTAAAAATCATAAAATGCGTAAAAACAAAATATTTCATGCTTAAGAATTAAAAAATATTCCAACATCCTAAAAGATATGCCACACAGCATGTAAGCTTCCCGAGTTTCCAGTGGAAACTTCCCGGAAGATGGATATGTCCTCGATCAGGAGTCTTCCGTAAGTCTTTCATGGAATGTTTCAGTGGAAGCTCACTGGAAGCCTCCGTAAGTCCTTCATGGAATATTTCAGTGGAAGCTTACTGGAAGCTTCCATAAATTATTCATGGAATATTTCAATGGAAGCTTACCATCAGCTTCCGTAAATTATTCATGAAACATTTCAGTGAAAACTTACTGGAAGCCACCGTAAATCTTTCATGGAATATTTCAGTGGAAGCTTACTCGAAGCTTTCGTACATCATTCCTGAAATATTTTAGTGGAAGCTTCCAGAAAGCTTCGGTAAGTTTTTCGTTGAATATTTCAGTGGAATATTACCGGAAGCTTTCTAGAAAAAAACGTGGAAGATTTAATTCACTGCAAAAAAAACATTGGAAGCTTTCAGGAAGATTCCAGTGAAAAGTTCCCGGAAGATTGATATATCCTCCATCAAAAGTCTTCCGCAAGTCGTTCATGAAATGTTTCAGTGGAAGCTTACTGGAAGCCTCCGTAAGTATTTCATGAAATACTTCATTGTAAGGTTATTGGTAGATTCCGTAAATTTTTCATGAAATATTCCAGTGGAAACGTACTGGAAGCTTCCGTAAATTATTCATCAAATATTTCAGTGGAAACGTACTGGAAGCCACCGTACATCTTTCATGGAATATTTCAGTGGAAGCTTACTCGAAGCTTTCGTACATCATTCCTGAAATATTTTAGTGGAAGCTTCCAGGAAGCTTCGGTAAGATTTTCGTTGAATATTTTAGTGGAATATTACCGAAAGCTTTCTAGAAGAAAACGTGGAAGATTTAATTCACTACAGAAAAAACATTGGAAGCTATCAGGAAGATTCCAGTAAAAAGTTCCCAGAAGATGGATATGTCCTCCATCAGGAGTCTTCCGCAAGTCGTTCATGAAATATTTCAGTGGAAGCTTACTGGAAGCCTCCGTAAGTTTTTCATGAAATACTTCATTGTAAGGTTATTGGTAGATTCCGTAAATTTTTCATGAAATATTCCAGTGGAAACGTACTGGAAGCTTCCGTAAATTATTCATAAAATATTTCAGTGAAAGCTTACTGAAAGCTTCTGTAAATTTTTCATAAAATACTTCATTGGAAGCTTACTGAATGCTTCCTTAAATTATTCATCAAATATTTCAGTGGAAACGTACTGGAAGCTAGATATTAGTATAATAAGTAAATTTTGTAATAACAATCAAATTATTTTATTACGTAGTTTTTGAATAACATGAGACCTATCAAAAAAGATAGGTTATATTCTAGTTTGTTAGTAGGTCTCATATGATTAAAAAATTACGCGATAAAATCATTTTCTTGTCATTACAAAATTTGCGTATTATACTAATATCTAGCGGGGGCTATTTTTTTCTTGCTATAACGGATGGTGTTTATATAAATAATGAAAAACTCTATTAGACAAAGACAGATAGTTAGGCTTGCTCTTAACTTAAAAAAAGCGGGCACAATTATAAAAATTAGAATTTAAATAAATTCAATAATCACATATTGTTAGGAATTATGAGTATAAATTGTCATAATAAAAATTTGTTAAGAAAAATTTTTTCTTTTATTTGAAATATTTTAAAACTTTAATAATAAAATTTCACAATTTTTTCAAAATATTAATTTTTATTGAAATATAGTATTTTTCAAAAGTTTTATCGAGTAATTTATTCATTTGTAACGAATCTTAAGAAAAATTGTTCAAATTCATTAATTTTTCATTGAGCAGGAATAAGTACGTTTTGAACATACATACATACATACATGCGTACATTCATACATACATACATAAATAGATAGATACATACATACATACATACATACGTACGTACGTAAGTACACCTGACGTTAATTAATTTTTCCTAAAATTTTAAAATGTTCCAGTAGAAACAAAAATTAAAAACATTCAAAAAGAATCCATTAACGGTGGGTGTACATTCAGGAAAAATCCGTTGTCTTTTTTTTAATACAGACTTTTCCACAAAAACAAGGTATTTTTTGCACTGATAGTAGGTAGTGGAAACGTACTGGAAGCCACCGTAAATCTTCCATGGAATATTTCAGTGGAAGCTTACTCGAAACTTTCGTACATCATTCCTGAAATATTTTAGTGGAAGCTTCCAGGAAGCTTCGGTAAGTTTTTCGTTGAATATTTTAGTGGAATATTACCGAAAGCTTTCTAGAAAAAAACGTGGAAGATTTAATTCACTACAGAAAAAACATTGAAAGCTATCAGGAAGATTCCAGTGAAAAGTTCCCGGAAGATGGATATGTCCTCCATCAGGAGTCTTCCGCAAGTCGTTCATGAAATATTTCAGTGGAAGCTTACTTGAAGCCTCCGTAAGTTTTTCATGAAATACTTCATTGTAAGGTTATTGGTAGATTCCGTAAATTTTTCATGAAATATTCCAGTGGAAACGTACTGGAAGCTTCCGTAAATTATTCATAAAATATTTCAGTGAAAGCTTACTGAAAGCTTCTGTAAATTTTTCATGAAATACTTCATTGTAAGGTTATTGGTAGATTCCGTAAATTTTTCGTGAAATATTCCAGTGGAAACGTACTGGAAGCTTCCGTAAATTATTCATAAAATATTTCAGTGAAAGCTTACTGGAAGCTTCTGTAAATTTTTCATAAAATACTTCATTGGAAGCTTACCGAATGCTTCCTTAAATTATTTATCAAATATTTCAGTGGAAACGTACTGGAAGCTTCCGTAAATTATTCATAATATATTTCAGTGAAAGCTTACTGGAAGCTTCTATAAATTTTTCATAAAATACTTCATTGGAAGCTTACTGAAAGCTTCCTTAAATTATTCATAAAATATTTCAGTGAAATATTAAATAAGTGATGAACTAATATTTCTTTGAAATATTTCAGTTTATGAATATTAAATAATTCATTGAAATACTTCTGTGCTATTGCTGGAACATTTCATGTTTTATTTCAAAAAATTTTTGAATTCGTCACTAAAATATTCAAGTAAGTTGTTACATTATTTCTTGAAAAGTTTCAAATTAAAATTTCTCAAATCTTTCAAGAAACATGTCATGAAATATTTCTGTTATATTTGAAAAATATTTCATGAAATATTTGAAAAATGTTTGAACATAACACTGAAATATTAAAGAAATATTACTGCACCATTTCTTAAAATATTTTAAATCAATTATGCGTAAATTTTTCAAGAAATCTTTCATGAATTATTTCTGTAATATTCCAGAAATATTTCATGAAGTATTCTAAAAATTTATGAATATAATAGTGAAATATTGGAGCAATATTGTCTAAATATTTTTAGTTATCTGGCGTGCGTAGCAACTCTTCCATCTTGCCAGCAGGTGGCTACTTGATTATATTTTCATGTGATTGTAAATGTGGTTGACAAACTCTCGCAAGTGGTGGGACGTTCTCTCGTTTGGTATATAAGACCGAAAATTCTTGATACAAATAAATAAATAAACGCTTGAATTCTGAATAACGAATAAATGTATAAGTATCTAATATGGTTTGAGATGCAACTCTTACGAAATCAAAAATAATATCTGATAGAATCTTTCACTAATATTACTGATCAATATTTCATAAAAGATTTTAGGAATATTTCAGAACCATTTCTTGAAAGATTCATAATCTTTTATAAATCCTTTAATAAACTGTTTCTGCAATCTTTTAACAATATAACGAATCAATATTCCATGAAAGATTTTGGAAATATTTCAGAAACATTACTTGAAAAATTCATGATTTTCCATGAATCTTTCGATCAAATGTTGCTGCAATCTTTTAGCAATATTACAAATTAATATTTCACAAAATCATGAAATAATGTTACAGAAACATTATATGAAATATTTCAAATTAATCTTCTAGGCGGATATATCAATATTTCAGAAACATTTTATATCAATACTTCTGTTTTATTCCAAATCTTTCAATGAAATATTTCAATAATATTTCAGAAATATTTCATGCTATGTGAGAAGTTATATAAAGAAGGACGTCGTTGTTATTAAAAAATGACGTAAGTTTTTGTCCTAATCCCTAATATAATAAATGACGTTATTTAAAACGCCTTTTGGTGTGTTGAGTAATGTATTAGGGAAATATCGTCATTAGATATAATGAAAAATTTTAATGAAAAAGGACTTGTTTTTTGCTATTGCAATGAAGTCATTTTCGTTGAAGAAATTACCTAATTTTTATAACAATTATCTCATTTTTATAGAAATATCTTTTTGGTGTAGCTAAAGCGTCGTTAACATTGTTTTTTAT
The DNA here is from genome assembly GCA_017163975.1 of Anastatus disparis. Lineage (NCBI taxonomy): Eukaryota > Metazoa > Arthropoda > Insecta > Hymenoptera > Eupelmidae > Anastatus > Anastatus disparis. The sequence goes on from JAFFSR010000307.1 coordinate 3,523,581, forward strand.
TAACTTAAAAAAGAGGATAAGCCATATTTATGAGTGCTAGTGTAGTGTCCATTTTACATAGATTCAAAATAATAATAAATCCTGATTCATTAGTGTACTGATAAAATCTCCCATGGAATGTTTATGAAAGCTTCCTGAAGCCTTCGGCCCGAATGTTTCAGTCAAATTTTTCCAATATTTAGCTGCAAGAGAAATGCAGTCTTCCTTACAGCTTCCTCGGGTCTTTCCCTGCAATAATTCATCGATCTTCCAACAAAATCTTCCTTGCAAGGTTTACGGAAGCTTCCAGGATACTCGAACCGGAATATTTCAGTAAAAATCTTCGATGATTCGCTAAAAAGTAAACGGAGTCTTCCATTCAAGCTCCCATGAAATCTTTCAATGCAATGATTCATCAATCTTCCAACGGAATCTTCCTTGGAAGATTTACGGAAGCTTTTAGGAGCCTTCCACTGGAATGTTTTGATAACAATTTCCAATATTACGCTAAAAAGTAAACGGAGTCTTCCATTCAAGTTACCATAAGAACTTTCGGTGCGATGATTTATCAATCTCCTAACGGAATCTTCTTTGGAAGGTTCACGGAAGCTTACAGGAATCTTCCAATGGAATGTTTCAATGAAAATTTCCCATATGTCGCTGAAAGGTAAACGGAGTCTTCCATTCAAGTTCCAATAAGAACTTTCGGTGCAATGATTTATCAATCTTCTAACAAAATCTTTTTAGAAGGTTTACGGAAGCTTTTAGGAGCCTCTTACTGCAATGTTTCAATGACGATTTCCAATATTTTGCTGTAAGGTGAACGGAGTCTTCAATTCAAGTTTCCATAAAATCTTTAGGTGCAATGATTCATCAATCTTCCAACGAAATCTTTCTTAGAAGGTTTACGTGAGCTTACAGGAGCCTTCCACTGGAATGCTTCATTGACAATAACGATTATTTTGCTAAAAGGTAAACGAAGTCTTCCATTTCAGCTTCCATGAAATCTGCCAGTGCACTGATTGATCAATCTGGCAACGGAATCTTCTTTGGAAGGTTCACAGAAGCTTTTAGGAGCTTTCCACTAAAATGATTCAATGACAATTTTTAATATTTCGCTGAAAGGTAAACAGCGTCTTCCATTAACTTTCCTATAACATCTTTTGGTGCAATTATTTATGAACCTTCCAACAAAATCTTCCTTGAAAGCTTTACGGAAGCTTTTAGGAGCCTTCAACTGAAATGTTTCAATGATGATTTTTATTATTCCGCTGAAAGGTAAACTAAGGCTTCTATTTGAACTCCCATGAAATTTCTCGATGCAATGATTCATCAAACTTTTTACAAAATCATCCTAGAAAGGTTTCCAGAATCTTCCAGGAGACTAAAGTCGGAATATTCAAGTGAAAATTCCCAACATTTTCCCGAAAGTAAAACGGAGTCTTCTATAAAGCTTCCATAAAATCTTTCAGTCCAGTGATTCATCAATCTTCCAACAGAATCATCCTTGGAAGGTTTACGGAAGCTTCCAGGAGCCTTTAACTAAAATGTTTCAATAACGATTTTTACTATTTTGCTAAAAGGTAAACAGAGTCTTATATTTAAGCTTTAATGAAATCTTTTGGTGCAATGATTCATCAATCTCCCAACGGAATCTTACTCGGAATGTTTGCGGAAGCTTTTGGGAGCCTCCTACTGAAATGTTTCAATGACAATTACCAATATTTTGCTGAAAGGTAGACGAGGTCTTCTATTTAAGCTTTCATGAAATCTTTCAATGCAATGATTCATCAATCTTTTAACAGAATCTTCCTTCGGAGGTTCACGGAAGCATTCAGAAGTCTTACACTGAATTGTTCCAATGATGATTCCTAATATTTCGCTGAAAGGTAAACAGAGTCTTACATTCAAGCTTCCATGAAATCTTTAGGTGCCATGATTCATCAATTTTCTAACGGAATCTTCCTTGGAAGGTTTACGTAAACTTTCAGGAGCCCTCTACTGGAATGCTTTAATGACAATTTTAAATATTTCGCTTAAAAGTAAACGAAGTCTTTCATCTAAATTTCCATGAAATCTTCCGGTGCAGTGATTTATTAATCTTCCAACGGAATCTTTTTTGGAAGGTTTACGAAAGCTTTCAGGAGTCTTCCACTGGAATTCTTCAATGACAGTAACAAATTTTTTGCTAAAAGATAAACAAAGTCTTTCATTTTAGCTTCCATGAAATCTTTCGGTGCAATGATTCATCAATCTTTCAACGGAATCTTCGGGAGGTTCACGGAAGCTTTTAGGAGTTTTTCACATTTTTAATATTTTGCTGAAAGGTAAACGGAGTCTTTTACTCAAGTTCCTATAAAATCTTTCGGTGCAATGATTTATCAATCATCCAACAAAAGCTTCCTTGGAAGGTTTACGGAAGCTTCCAGGAGCCTTTAACTAAAATGTTTCAATAACGATTTTTACTATTTTGCTAAAAGGTAAACAGAGTCTTATATTTAAGCTTTCATGAAATCTTTTAGTGCAATGATTCATCAATCTCCCAACGGAATCTTACTCGGAATGTTTGCGGAAGCTTTTAGGAGCCTCCTACTGAAATGTTTCAATGACAATTACCAATATTTTGCTGAAAGGTAGACGAGGTCTTCTATTTAAGCTTTCATGAAATCTTTCAATGCAATGATTCATCAATCTTTTAACAGAATCTTCCTTCGAAGGTTCACGGAAGCATTCAGAAGTCTTACACTGAATTGTTCCAATGATGATTCCTAATATTTCGCTGAAAGGTAAACAGAGTCTTACATTCAAGCTTCCATGAAATCTTTAGGTGCCATGATTCATCAATTTTCTAACGGAATCTTCCTTGGAAGGTTTACGTAAACTTTCAGGAGCCCTCTACTGGAATGCTTTAATGACAATTTTAAATATTTCGCTTAAAAGTAAACGAAGTCTTTCATCTAAATTTCCATGAAATCTTCCGGTGCAGTGATTTATTAATCTTCCAACGGAATCTTTTTTGGAAGGTTTACGAAAGCTTTCAGGAGTCTTCCACTGGAATTCTTCAATGACAGTAACAAATTTTTTGCTAAAAGATAAACAAAGTCTTTCATTTTAGCTTCCATGAAATCTTTCGGTGCAATGATTCATCAATCTTTCAACGGAATCTTCGGAAGGTTCACGGAAGCTTTTAGGAGTTTTTCACATTTTTAATATTTTGCTGAAAGGTAAACGGAGTCTTTCACTCAAGTTCCTATAAAATCTTTCGGTGCAATGATTTATCAATCATCCAACAAAAGCTTCCTTGGAAGGTTTACGGAAGCTTCCAGGAGCCTTTAACTAAAATGTTTCAATAACGATTTTTACTATTTTGCTAAAAGGTAAACAGAGTCTTATATTTAAGCTTTCATGAAATCTTTTGGTGCAATGATTCATCAATCTCCCAACGGAATCTTACTCGGAATGTTTGCGGAAGCTTTTAGGAGCCTCCTACTGAAATGTTTCAATGACAATTACCAATATTTTGCTGAAAGGTAGACGAGGTCTTCTATTTAAGCTTTCATGAAATCTTTCAATGCAATGATTCATCAATCTTTTAACAGAATCTTCCTTCGGAGGTTCACGGAAGCATTCAGAAGTCTTACACTGAATTGTTTCAATGATGATTCCTAATATTTCGCTGAAAGGTAAACAGAGTCTTACATTCAAGCTTCCATGAAATCTTTCGGTGCAATGATTCATCTATCTTCCAACGGAATCTTACTCGGATTGTTTACGGAAGCTTTAGGAGCCTTCTACTGAAATGTTTCAATGACAATTTTCAATATTCCGCTGAAAGGTGAACGGAGTCTTCCATTCAAGTTTCCATAAAATCTTTTGGTGCAATGATTCATCAATCTTTCAATGGGATCTTCCTTGGAAGGTTTATGGAAGCTTTGAGGAGCCTTTCACTGAAATGTTTTAATGACAATTACCAATATTTTGCTGAAAGGTAGTCGAAGTCTTCTATTTAAGCTTTCATGAAATCTTTCAGTCCAGTGATTCATCAATCTTCCAACAGAATCATCCTTGGAAGGTTTACGGAATCTTCCAGAAGACTTAATATTGAGTCGAAATATTCAAGTAAAAATTCCTAACATTTCCCCGAAAGTAAAACAAAGTCTACTATAAAGCTTTAATAAAATCTTTCGGTGCAATGATTCATCAATCTTCGAACGGAATCTTTCTTGGAGGGTTTACGGAAGCTTTCAGAAGTCTTCCACTAGTATGTTTCAATAACTTTTTCCAATATTTGGCTAAAAAGTAAACGGAATCTTCCATTCAAGTTTCCATTAAATCTTTCGGTGCAATAATTTATCAAACTTTCAACAAAATCTTCCTTGGAAGGTTTACGGAAGCTTTCAGGAGTCTTCAACTGGAATGTTTCAATGACGATTTACAATATTTTGCTGAAAGGTAAACGGAGTCTTATATTCAAGTTTCCATGAAATCTTTAGATGCCATGATTCATCAATTTTCTAACGGAATCTTCCTTGGAAGGTTTACGTAAACTTTCAGGAGCCTTCTACTGGAATGCTTTAATGACAATTTTAAATATTTCGCTTAAAAGTAAACGAAGTCTTTCATCTAAATTTCCATGAAATCTTCCGGTGCAGTGATTTATTAATCTTCCAACGGAATCTTTTTTGGAAGGTTTACGAAAGCTTTCAGGAGTCTTCCACTGGAATTCTTCAATGACAATAACAAATTTTTTGCTAAAAGATAAACAAAGTCTTTCATTTTAGCTTCCATGAAATCTTTCGGTGCAATGATTCATCAATCTTTCAACGGAATCTTCGGAAGGTTCACGGAAGCTTTTAGGAGTTTTTCACATTTTTAATATTTTGCTGAAAGGTAAACGGAGTCTTTTACTCAAGTTCCTATAAAATCTTTCGGTGCAATGATTTATCAATCATCCAACAAAAGCTTCCTTGGAAGGTTTACGGAAGCTTCCAGGAGCCTTTAACTAAAATGTTTCAATAACGATTTTTACTATTTTGCTAAAAGGTAAACAGAGTCTTATATTTAAGCTTTCATGAAATCTTTTGGTGCAATGATTCATCAATCTCCCAACGGAATCTTACTCGGAATGTTTGCGGAAGCTTTTAGGAGCCTTCTACTGAAATGTTTCAATGACAATTACCAATATTTTGCTGAAAGGTAGACGAGGTCTTCTATTTAAGCTTTCATGAAATCTTTCAATGCAATGATTCATCAATCTTTTAACAGAATCTTCCTTCGGAGGTTCACGGAAGCATTCAGAAGTCTTACACTGAATTGTTCCAATGATGATTTCTAATATTTCGCTGAAAGGTAAACAGAGTCTTACATTCAAGCTTCCATGAAATCTTTCGGTGCAATGATTCATCTATCTTCCAACGGAATCTTACTCGGATTGTTTACGGAAGCTTTAGGAGCCTTCTACTGAAATGTTTTAATGACAATTTTCAATATTTCGCTAAAAGGTGAACGGAGTCTTCCATTCAAGTTTCCATAAAATCTTTTGGTGCAATGATTCATCAATCTTTCAATGGGATCTTCCTTGGAAGGTTTATGGAAGCTTTGAGGAGCCTTTCACTGAAATGTTTTAATGACAATTACCAACATTTTGCTAAAAGGTAGTCGAAGTCTTCTATTTAAGCTTTCATGAAATCTTTCGGTGCAATGATTCATCAATCTTCTAACGGAATCTTCCTTCGAAGGTTCACGGAAGCATTCAGGAGTCTTACACTGGAATGTTTTAATGACGATTCTCAATATTTCACTGAAAAGTAAACGGAGTCTTTGATTCAAGTTTGCATAAAATCTTTCAAGGCAATGATTCATCAATCTTTCAACGAAATCTTTCTTGGAAGGTTTACGGAAGCTTTCAGGAGCCTTCCACTGAAATGTTTAAATAACGATTTCCAATATCGCGCTGATAGGTAAACAAAGTCTTTCATCTAAATTTCCATGAAATCTTCCGGTGCAGTGATTTATTAATCTTCCAACGGAATCTTTTTTGGAAGGTTTACGAAAGCTTTCAGGAGTCTTCCACTGGAATTCTTCAATGACAATGCTCATTCTTTTGCTGAAAGGTGAACAGAGTCTTCCATTCAAGTTTTCATAAAATCTTTTGGTGCAATGATTCATCGATCTTTTAACGGAATCTTCCTTTGGAGGTTCACGGAAGCATTTAGGAGTCTTACACTCGAATGTTTCAATGACGATTCTTAATATTTCACTGAAAAGTGAACGGAGTCTTTCTTTGAAGTTTGGATAAAATCTTTCGGTGCAATGATTCATCAATCTTCCAACGAAATCTTCCTTAGAACGTTTACGAAAGCTTTCAGGAGCCTTCTACTGAATTGTTCCACTGACGATTTTCAATATTTCGCTGAAAGGTAAACGAAGTCTTTTATTCAAGCTGCCATAAAATTTTTCGGTGCAATAATTCATCAATCTGTCAACAAAATCTTTTTGGGAAGTTTTACGGAAGCTTTCAGGAGCCTTCTACTGAATTGTTCTAATGACGATTTCCAATATTTCGCTGAAAGGTAAAGAGAGTCTTCTATTCTAGCTTCCATGAAATCTTTCGGTGCAATGATTTATCAATCTTCCAACGGAATCTCACTAAGAAGGTTTACGGAAGCTTTTAGGAGCCTTCTACTGGAATGTTTTGACGACAATTTTCAATATTCTGCTGAAAGGTGAACGGAGTATTTCATTCAAGTTTCCATAAAATCTTTTGGTGCAATGATTCATTAATCTTCGAACGTAATCTTCCTTGGAAGGTTCATGGAAGCTTTCAGGAGCCTTTTACTGAAACGATTTATGACGATTTCTAATATTTTGCTGAAAGGTAAACAGAGTCTTCCTTCCAAGCTTCCATAAAATCTTTGGATGCAATGATTCATCAGTCTTCCGACGTAATCTTACTTGGAAGGTTAACGTAAGTTTCCAGGAGCCTTCCACTGGAATTTTCATTGACAATATCTAATATTTCGCTAAAAGGTAAACGGAGTCTTTTATTCAAGTGTTCATGAAATCTTTAGGTGCAATGATTCATCAATCTTCCAACGGAATCTTGCTTGGAAGGTTTACGGAAGCTTTCAGGAGACTTATGTCGGAATATTTCAGTGAAAATTTTCAACATTTCTCCGAAAGGAAAACGGAGTCTTTTATAAAGCTTCCATAAAATCTTTTGGTGCAATGATTCAATGATCTTTCAACGGAATCTTCCAGGAGATTTAAGTCGGAATATTTTAGTGAATATTCCCAACATTTTGCCGAAAGGAAAACGGAATCTTCCATTAAGCTTTTATGAAATCTTTCGGTGCAATGATTCATCAATCTTCCAACGGAATCGTGCTTCAAAGGTTTACGGAGGCTTCAGGGGTTGGTCGTAGAAAGTTTCTTCTGCAAAATTCTAGAAATATTTCTGTTTTCTTTTATAAAGCTTCCATACATATTCCAATGTAATATTCTATTGGAGTATTTCGGATCATCACTTGTTTAGTACGAGTCAATCATCTTGAGGAAGAAATTATTCGAGAAAAAAATTACTTTGTTTGTGCAAAAAAAATGTAATAATTTATGCAAATTTAATAAAGATTAATCGATTCGTATGAAACTTTTTTTACATGAACGAGGATGTATCCAAAAAAGTAGCTAAAAGTTTATATGAGTACCATGCTCTTTCAGTAAGAGAATTCACTAAAAAGTAGGACATTAAAATTTTTTAGGAAAAACTGACTAAAAAAATACAAGAATAAAAAATTTTTAGCAAGAAACCGATTTCAAAAAAAATTTGTCATAAAAAAAACCGACTATAAAACCGAAATTTATAAAAATATTGCCCCTGGCAAAAAAAAGCCTGGATTCACGGTGTCATTATGGTGTATTTTATGGTTTGTAACCATAATATGGCCACAAACCCAGTCTTATTTTGACGGAATATGGCCAGCTTATGGGCTTGACAAGGCTACAAACGCAGTCTTATTTCGACGGAATATGGTCAGCTTATGGACTTGACAAGGAATACAAATTTACGATTTTGAAAAGATAATTAAAATTTTGAAATAATAATATAGGAAATTATAATTTAGAATTATCAAAAAATGATTCATTTTAATAAATTATCATCATATATTATTCATTTTTATAAACTATTTATTTTTATAATTAACAATAACACATTAAAGTTTCATTTATAAAGTTATAGTTAATGGTCTGACATTATTTACAATTAATAACAATTACTTGTTAGTATATCACTCGAATAGACAGAGGTTATAATGAACAATACAAACTTTATAGGTTATGATTTATTTTAAAAATAAATTTAGTGTTAATATAAATTGATAAGATATTAGTATTATTTACTATTAATTGTAGTTACACTCATATAAAATATCAATTAATTAAGAACTTAAGGTATCAAGCGCAAATTCAAGCCTAAAATAAAAATTAAATTTAAATGTCATAATAATTTTTATAATAATATTATTTAAAAACAGTTTTTTTACCTTAGATATATAAAATATAAGACTTTGGCCCATGAATAATTTTAAATAATCTAATAAAATAATTAAAATTCTTTCTTCCATTCGAACACTTGATTTTGGTGGGCACTGCAAGCTTCCTCAGCCAATTTTCAACGAATTGACTTCAAAATTTCCAGAGATCTTTAATTTATATGTATTCACAAAATAACACTTTTTTTTAAAAGCAAAAGAAAAAGAATTTAAAAGTTTGTCGAACTATTGGTTAAAAGTTAACTGAGAAAGCTTACGACAACCACATAATTGAAGAAATCACTTTTTTGACTAATCAAAAGGATTTTAAGCATTGAATGAGATATTTTTAAATTATTCATAGACTTTGTAAATAAATTTAGAATATTCTGTCTATTATAATATCAATACAGATCCATGTAATGTAGGTTACTATTGTAATTTCCCTTTAAAGGTGGCAAGTTTCATTTTTGGTCTAGCGACAACTAAAATATTTAATAATACACATGTTAGACTATTCTTTTTAAAATTATGGCACTCAAAGTTCTAAAATTTTGCAAATAATTTTAAAATGTCCTACTGTAACATAATGTCATCGCAAATCAATGTAATCTAGGTTGTATAATAAAACATAACATTGAATTCTATAGTTTGAAAAGAAGTATAGTCTGGTACGTATCATATGAAAGGACTTATCATAGACTAAATCAAATATAAAACCGCTTACCAACTTTTTTAAGCAAAATAACAGAAAAAATAAATTAAATTCAAATGCATCGATACCATGTTGGAGGAAAATATATTAAAGCAATATACAGAGTATCATAGCTTTAAGTACTGTAGTTAAAAAAAAAATCTAACAAGTACCACATGAAACATTTCATTTGACATAGACTAAAAATGAAACTAGCCATCAAGTTGTTTAAAGTGATATAATTTCATTTTCACTTATTTGTTTTTAAAATTATAGCATTTAAAATCATAAAATTTTGTAAATAACTTTAGAATGTTTTGCCTATCATAATATCAATATAAATCCATATATTGTGGATTGCATTGTAATTTCACTTAGAAAAAATTGGTGTTAAGTTTCATTTTTGGTTTAGTTACGAACAAAATATTTCATAATACACATATTCGTTTTGAAAGTCTAGTACTCAAAGTTCTAAAATTTTGCAAATAATTTTAAAGTGTCCTGCTATAACATAATGTCAATGCAAATCAATTAATTTTATTATATAACATAATATTGAGATTTTCAACTAACTAACAAAACTTGAGAACTATATTAGCGCGTTTATTTTTAAAGATTAGGGTTAGGTTAAGATGTCGAATATAAAGTCATATCGGAAAATTAGGTTATAATAAAAAAAAATTCATTTGTAATTAAAATCTAAAGAATAGTGAATAAAAAATAATAAAGAAGAGTAGAGAAAGTTCACAATTAAAGTTAAACTTGTTATACTATGAATACAAGTTTATTATAGTAGTGCGCACAAATCATACATTAGAATATGTCCATATTATGGCCAACTTATGGTGAACTTTGACAGTGTTATTACACCGTAGAAATATGGCCATATGTTGGTGGACACGCCATAATTTATGCTAAACTTTCTACCAGGGGCTATAAAAAAATAATACCTTTTAATCAATCAATTATTCAAATTTATTTTCTAAAAGTTGGCACTAAAATTTTAATCAATTGATTGTTTAAATTTAATTTTAGAATTGATTAAAATTTTGGCACCAAATTTTAAAAATTAAATTTGAATGATTGATTGATTGAGTTTATAAGTATTATTTTTTTATTTTTACAGCAATATATTTATGAATTTCGTTTATTGAAGTCAATTTTTTCTCTAAAAAAAGTAATTTTCTTTAGTTATTACTGTTGGAAATGGAAGTTTTATTGTCCAAGATCGGAAAGAAAACACTTTTATTAATATTAGACTAGCAAAATTCACCTTGCTCCTAACGTCGCTCGGTTACATTTTCATATATTACATTATTATATATAAATTTGCTGATTTCCTTGACAATAGTATTTCAATATAAAATATGTATTTAATTTTTTTTCGAACTTTAAAAATTGAAATTATAAAAATGTTGTTCGTTGTACTAAATTTAACAATCATTTGTTAATCACTGATAAAGTGATACCATCTATATGTATCTAAAATAAGTTTCCTTTTATCAAATAATATTGTATGTATAAATATGAAATATAAAATTTAATATAAAATTTTGTTATGTATTAGCACTTCAAAGACTGGTATTGAATTATAATTTATGATAATTGTTCTCATTTAAATTTATTTTACATTTATTTTTAAAAATGTATATTTCCATCGATAAGGATCTGCAAAATTATAGGTAAATGTATGAATATAAAAAAAATAAATGAAAGCCAACTATGAGTGTTTTAGAAAACAGAAATAAATCCGTCAATTGAATATACATTTTTTATTCCACACACACACACACACACACACACACACACACACACACACACACACACACACACACACACACACGCACGCACGCACGCACGCACGCACGCACGCACGCACGCACGCACGCACGCACGCACGCACGCACGCACGCACCACGCACGCACGCACGCACGCACGCACACACACACACACACACACACACACACACACATAACTCTAATTATAATTCAATTTCGTTTAGTATTATAATGTTAATACGTAATATTAATGAATTGAATTATGTGAAAATGGTTATTAATCACAATAGATGATGTATTTTTAAAATGTCTGAATCAAAATAAACAAAACTATTCTTATTTAAGGTTGTATGGGCTATACAGTCTGTGTCAAAAGTTAGTTTTTTTTAAAAAATCGTCTATATTTTTTGGTAGAAAGTAATTATCTAATTTTCAGCTTAGCAACTTATTAGATAATATTAAAACAATCATTCTAAACTTTGTTTAATTTAAATATAATGAATTATTAAAGAGTTATAACTGCCGTCCAAAGTATAAAATGGTTAACTACATTGGAATCCCATTAAAGTTAAGGTTTTCTTACTTTGGACGGCAGATAACATTTTAAAGTTTATAAATTTTACACGAATCTAATGCAATCATAAATAATAATGCCGAACTTTCAAAAATGATTTTATTTGACTGCAACAAAGTTTATTTTGTTCAGTTTAAACTTTAAAATCTATTGACGAGGATGGAATTTTGATTTTTATTTTTTATTAAAATTTATTGCTAATTTTCTGCGAAAAAATGTATATGTCTCAGACAGTACTTACTGTTTTATCATAGAAAATTAGTAATAAATTTTAATAAAAAATAAAAATCAAAATTCCATCCTCGTCAATAGATTCTAAATTTTAAACTGAACAAAATAAACTTTGTTGCAGTCAAATAAAATCATTTTTGAAAGTTTGGCATTATTATTTATGATTGCATTGGATTTGTGTAAAATTTATAAACTTTAAAATGTTATAACTCTTTAATAATTCATTATATTTAAATGAAACAAAGTTTAAAATGATTGGTTTATATTATCTAATAAGTCGCTAAGCTAAAAATTAGATAATTACTTTTTACCGAAAAATATAGACGATTTTCTAAAAAACTAACTTTTGACACAGACTGTATAGTCCATACAACCTTAATATAGGAAGTAATTATTGAATTGATTGATGACAATCACTTTACACAAATACATATTTGATCATATATATTTATGTAGATATTTGTATTTAAACAGAATGAATTACTTTAAAATTGCTCAAAAAATTAATTGAAGGTCAACATTATAATATATTACTGATGTTTGATCCAAAAAATAATTATAATCATTTTTAAAAATTCAAATCAATAAATTTTAATTTTAACGCTATTTTATATCCACCAATAAAAGTCATATCTTCGAACGTTCTAATAAATTATTTCGTCGATTGTCAAGGAATAAAATTGCCTAATTGATGGGCTATTCAAAAAAGCTTTATACAACGTACACATTACACTTAAATAAAATAATATGTAATATGAAATAATTAATATTTTTAATTGATAATTATTTCATACATTTAGTTTTTTTTAATAATATACATATAAAGAATAAGCATATAAATATATACATATATATATATATATATATATATATATATATATATATATATATATATATAGTTATAAGATCAGGATTTAAGCGACTTCGACCCCTTCCCCTCTTGGTCTCCCTAGCCCTCCCTCGATATAGCCACTCCTCAAATTACATTGTAATTCTTCTTCTGTTTTTTTTATTCAACGCCGCTGTATTTGTTGCTATTGTTGCAATGATAATAAGCGACGAATGGTCGTCAGTGTGTTTGTAAACAAAGCCCATGTAACATACAATGGTGCTTGTATCATTCGGCCGAGAGCGGAAATCGAACTTGGAACCTCGAGATTACGAATCCATGGCTTTACCGAATGAGCCACTGACGACCTCTAATTATTTTTTCAAATTGTTATTTATCTTATTTAAAATAAAAAGGCCCCCTTTGCCCCTTTTCCCAAAACCTCACACCCACCCCCTTTGATTTATGTGCCCCCCCCCCCGGCTCCCTCTCACACCTTTCTCTTACTTTAATATTCTGTTGTAATAATGAAGATTGATCATTTTTATTCACATTTCATTATTGTGATTAAAATTATAACTAATTAGTATTGCATGATTATAATTATAGCTAATAGATAATACCAACGAAGATAGACGCTTATAGAAGCGTACTTCTGGGTTAACTTTGGGGGCCCAGCTTTTGGAGGACATTTAACATTACGTGTATATCTATATATATGAAAACATCGGTATATATAGATATAGAAATACATGGGATTTTAGTAGCGCCACCATGCGGCTGGAGGACATAAGCTTAGATTTTGAGCCCCTGTCCGCCCATTTAAAGTACGCTTCTATAAGCGTCTATCTTCGTTGATAATACAAAACTTCTTCTTTCGATTACATGTGAATCTGATATTACATTACAATAATGAAAGAATAATATCTTCATCAATATTTTATGAATATGATAACAATTAATTGATAATATTTAGCTTCCTTTCATCATTTACTTTACTAATATAAATAAAGTGATATTCATATCTTCTACATTAACATTGGTCTCAACATTTATCTTATATAGATTTGTATAACTTATTTGCATTTGATTTACATAAAGTTAAATTTTTAGCGAAATGTTGACTTGATTGTTGTTCTGTGATATACAAGTATGCTATCGTGCTATAAATTACTATTCTAATGAATTTATTGTTAGTTACCAGAGGCAACGAATCCACTGTTGTACGAGATGAATTATCATTTTTAACACAGTCTAATCATCTTTTATTTATTAGAAATGAGAAACAAAAATCCATTTTTCAATAAACACTATAGCTTTTACATAGAATAAAATCGTCAAGATATTGATTGACAACAATTGAACATAGTTAAGTCCATACTCAAGAAACTACATAATTATTTACGGCATGATTCAAAAACTTTTATAATATGTTATTAAAATTAACTTGACTGCAGCTCCAAAGAGTAAATAAAAAAAAATTACTATTACTACTATTACATTAACGTAAAAAATTGATTTTTTTTTTCTACGTGAATATCTTTTGCATTATATCACATACATACATACACATACACACGTGCACTTTTAACATACACACGTGCACCTTTAACATACACATACACACATACACATATATACATACACATACACACATACACATATATACATACACATACACACATACACATATATACATACACATACACACATACACATATATACATACACATACACACATACACATATATACATACACATACACACATACACATACACACATACTCATACACACATAAACATATACACGTATCCATACCCATACACTCACTCATATACACGTATCCATAACACATACACTTACTCATATACATGTATCCATACACAAACACTTACTCATATACACGTATCCATATACATACACTTACTCATATGCACTAGTGTATGTGTGCATGTGTATTTGTGTATGTGTATGTGTGTGTATGTGTATATGTGTACGTTAACCGTGAACGTGTGTATGTGTATATTAAATGTGCACATGTGTATGTGTATGTATGTATGTGAGAATAATGCAAAAGATATTCACGTAAGAAAAAAAAAGTCATAATTCTTCACATTAGTATAATAGCGTTAACGTGTGTATGTGTATGTTCAAGGTGCACGTATGTATGTGTATCTATGTATGTGACAATAATGCAAAAGATATTCACGTAAGAAAATAAAGTCATAATTCTTTACTTTAGTATAATAGCAGTAACAGTAATAATTTGAATTGATTATTTTATTAAGCACATATTCTTTCAGTAACAAAGACAAAATTTTCCCATAAAAGCGGGTATAATCTAAATACATTTTCGAATGGCATGATAATACCATTTGATTTTAAAAAATATATATAAGTACCGATGGTATAAGTTTATGATTCCATATACTTGTTAAGTCCCGGCTTTCACCAGGACTAAATAAAAATGTATAATTTGATTATGTTGAATATTTTTGTAAGATTTTAAATATAAATTTAAGTTAATTTGGAATAATTGAATTAATTATTAAATTATAATTATGAAAGATTAATATATGTATAATCTAGTGGTGAATTGAACTCCACCAATATTTAATTGAGTAAACCATTTCTCACAATTGAAATATATTGCAGGATATTTATTTAGAGTACTTGAATAGAGAATATATAAATTGAATATTCTTACCTTGATTGATTCAAGTAGATGAAGGCTGGATACAGACAAACAAAGAATAGATATAGGCACGATTCAAAATAAGACTCGAGTCGAATATAAGAAACTTTTAAGATATTTATTGACACTTGTAAAAATAATTAAATATTGAATACAATAACTTTATTTGAATTTGAATTTGAATTTGAATTTGAATTTGAACTACAGGATTTACGACTTGGTACCAACGATGATCCTGGGGTAGTGCCCACTGTCGTTAATTGCAGTTGGCTTTTATAAGATTTATCTTGACATGATTTCATTATAAAATAAGTGGATCTTGCTTGTTTTATGATTTAGTAATTTTGAAACAACGAATTTTGTTGCTTAATATCAACTTAAAGTTTTCTTTACTGCTTAGGTTAACACATTCTTTTATTGTTCGATAACCGTTTAATTAGTTCATCAATGTCATATTAATGAAAAGATATTTTAAAAATTGTAAATTAAAAAGTAATATAAAAGATACGTTGTGACGTAACATACTGGTAAGAGTAGTTGATTTAAAGTTTAATTAAATAGAAGTTGTTACTTTTCATAAAATATTTATTGATGCATACATTTTAATTCTAATTTATTAAAATTATAATAATTATAGTGTAAAGAATAGTTTTTAGAATTATTAATCGCGTCGTACGCCTACATATATACCTCGGTATTTAGGAATATAGAAATATATAGATATATATTCATAATGGAAAAATTTATAGATTTAATGATTTGAGTGAATGATAAATAATTTATTAATGCTATAGACATTAATGAGATCTTAGTACTTGAGATCTTATACTTATTATTGATGCATAATATTCTACATTTATATGAAAATTGTATTTTTCAAGTAATGTTGAATTATATGGTACTAACATTGAGTTATCAAGTTTTATTTGTTGTTCATCAATTTTTTTATTATAATAATAGTTTTTTGATTTACTATTTTTTCTTTTGCATTTTGGGAAACCATTATCTTAAAAAATAATTAAATTACAAAACGTATTCGAAAAAATTATTTAAATTTAGTATTTCTTAAATCATAACAAAGTGTCTTTCGACCATGTAACATATATTTAACATAAATAAATCTTTTTTGACGTAAATTAAATTCAATATTGGGGTTTGGCGAGCGGAGCGAGCAGAGGGTACCCCCCTGGTGTATATATATACTTATATATATATATATATATATACACTCATACATTTGCACCTACACCTATGCACACATACATATACACATATTCACATGCATACATACACACATACACTTTCACACATACATATCGACACATATACATATATGTGTGTATATATATGTGTGTGTATATATATGTGTGTGTATATATATATATATATATATATATATATATATATACATGTCACATAAACACATACACATACACATATACATATATATACATACACATACAGAACACTTGCCTCTCCATCTCCATTTCTTTGTGTCTGTCTGTCCATCCCCCATCTCTGTCACTGTGTCTTTCTATCTCTGTTTCTTTCTCACCGTCTCTCCATCTCCGTGTCTTCATCTCCGTCTCTTTGTTTCCGTCTCTTTATCTGCATCCCTATGTCTATGTCTCCCTTCTCTGCCTCTCTGTCTCTGTCTCTCCGTCTCTGTCTCTCCGTCTCTGTCTCTCCGTCTCTGTCTCTCCGTCTATGTCTTTCTGTCTCCGTTTCTACGACTCCTTTTTTCGTCTTTGTTGCTCTGTCTCTCCGTTTTCGTCCATCCGTCCCTCTGCCTATGTCTCTTCGTCTCCGTCTCTCCGTTTTCGGCTTTCATCTATGTCTCTCTGTTTCCGTCTCTCTGTCTTCTTCTTTCTGTCCTTCTGTCTCCGTCTCTGTCTTCGTCTCTACTTCTCTGTTCCTGCGTCTCCGTTTTTTCATCACCGTCCCTCGGTCTGAAACACATGGTTAAAAAGAATGAACGCCTATCATGTTTTTTTATTAATTTAAATAAAATTGAGTAAAACAAATTTTTAATTCATCATGATGATATGATTTGTATTTAAACAATTTTTATGCATATTTGGACTCTAATTAATTTTTTTTTCAAATATATAAAAACTAAATTTTAAACAGAACTGTAATATAAAAATTGATAAATTGAGGCAATTTTTTTCACTTTAAAATTGGCTAATTTATGCATATTAATATAATATATGAAAATTTAACCGAGCGACGTTAGGAACGAGTTAAATTAAGCTTATATAGATTGAAACAAAAAATAATTTCAACGAAGAAAAGATTTTGGTCAGATGTTCTATCATTAATTGATTCTATAAATATTAAATTTTATGAAAAATGGGTTTTAGAAGTGATGTTTGTATAAGAACAAAAAAATGAACAAACTAACAAAAAAACATAAGTTTAAAACTTCAAATGAATAATATTCAATGATGAACATTGAACTTTGTTTTTATAATGTTTATGTTTTTTTTATGTTTATGTATTCAATAAGTGGTAATTTATTAAAATTTTAAGAATGATTCTCAATCAGAATTTTCAACTATCCATATGAATAACATTTAAAATTTTTATATCAGAATTTTTCATTAGTTCTTCAGAAGTATTTGCAATTCCTATATAAAATAATTTCATTTCAGAAGTACACATAAATTTATTATTTTCATAGAATCAATTTAACTAAAGAAGAAAAATTAATAATAATAGGTGAAGATGGATATGCTGGACAATCAAGTATGTTAAATGATAAACACATTAGAAAATTTGATCAAATTTTAAATAATCATACAAACTTTTCAATACAGTCAAAAATATTTTTACAAAGGCCCGAAAATATTATTCCAGTTCCATTAAATCAAGATTACATACAAATACTTTTCTTCGGGAATTGGCATTTTGGTCCCTGAATTTGTATCTATTATTTACAAAATGTAATTCATGTTTATGATGGTTTAAATAGTAATGGATTAAATGATGAACAAAAAATTCAGATTAATAAACTGTTTTCAATTCGTGGAAACTTACAAATATGTTTTGAGAAAGTTCAATTTCAGATTAATCCTTTTGATTGTGGCATTTTTTCAATTGCGTACGAAACAGCAATTGTTAATAATTTGTGTCTTTATAAAATAGAATTTAACATCGAAAAAATGCGTAGACATTTGCTCATTATGTATGAAACAAATTCAATTGTCATGTTTCCATTAGTAATAACAATTATACTAATATAAATTATAAAGGGATAGCCAGAAATCAGCAAATTATACATGACAAGGAATTGTCAACGATGAAATTAAATTTTCAATATATAAATTTTAAATATCTTAAAGAAAAAGAGTTACAAGAATCAGCACTACAACAATTACATCTATTAGATAACATAAAATTTTTAGAGGCAACAGATTATAAACCAAAAACTTATCTACAGAAAATTTACCAAATCAGTAATAGAAAAAAATATGAACTGAAGAAAAAATTTCAAAAAGTAATTGTAAAAAAATTAAATACAATAACATTGAAGAATCTGAAAATGATATTAAACAAGAACCAATTCTGAGATTTAAAAATAAATAAAATGATAAAAAATTATTAAAATTAACAAAAGTTTCGATTGAGAAATTGAAAAATTCAAATATAACGCAACATAAAAATCAAATTAATCCTAAAAAATTTAATATAATTACGAAACTTGAAAATAATTTCAAGAAAGATAAAAAATTTTAAAAAATTATAAAAGTGGCAATCAAAAAATTAAAAGTTATTAATATATTGCAACAAAAAACTCCAATTTCTGACCGAAATGAATTTATAAAAAACAATTAAGAATCCTCAAACAAAAATAAGAATTGAACAAATCCACAAAATATCAACTATAATAGACGCATTCGTGACAAATCGTATTATAAATATAATAAAAATAAAGTTTTAGAAAATAGAAAACAATATCAATGAAAAGACAACCAAAAAATATTAGGACGTTTAAATAAATCTTATGAAAAAACATTAAAAAAAAAATGATAATTTAATTACCCAGGTAAAAAATAAAAATTATTATGAATAAAACATAGATAAATTTAAAACAAAAAAAAAATCAAAATGATATAAATTATTACCAAATAGCTAAAGATACATTGACCAATAACAATGAAAATTATATCGTGGAAAATAATATTGGTGATTTAAATATTATTTGTGATTTTTGTGGTGTTAGACATTTTGCATTCGAAATTTCAAGCAATAAGAAATTTACATCATGTTGTAAACAAGGAAATATACCATTAAAAGAAGACCAAGAAGGTCTCAAAGAGATTCAGAAATTACTTACGGGAAATTCTATAATAAGTAATAATTTGAAAGAATGCCTAAAATCATATAATAACGCCTTAGCATTTAATTACTTTTGTTCTGATATACCGCAACATTATGTTTTTAATCGAATACACAAAGCGTGGACAAAAAGAATAAAAACTATGAAACCTATTCTAGCCAGAATGTACTTACTTTATCCAAAACAAAGAAAAAGATTTTTTTTAAGATTACTTCTGCTTTACGTTAAAGCTGCAACATCTTTTGAAAGCTTGGAAACTTTTGATGAAATATTATACCCATCTTTTTTTGAAGCAGCAAAAGCAAGAAATTTAGTTGAAATAGATGATGAATGGAATAAATCTTTAGAAGAATCATGTAAATCTCGATTTCCAAAAGCTCTTTGTCAATTATTTAATTACATTTGTACATTTCACAATCCAATTAATGCTCGAAAATTATATGAAAAATATAAAATCTATTTTAATCATATTACCAAAAATAAATCAACAAAAAGGTGAAGAATATGCATTAAGCATAATAAATGATATTTTAAATAATAATAATTTCCAGTTAAGTAACTTTAATTTACCTACTTTAGAATACTATATTGAAAATAACGAAATTAAATATAGTACAGTAAATAATGTTAATAATGTTTGGTCAATTATTAATAGTCTAACAAATGCTCGAACGGCTATTTTTAATACAGTAATAAATTCATTAAATAAAAACTGCACTGAAAAGTATATATATATATAGACAGTCCAGGTGGAAGTAGTAAAAGCTACTTATTAAATAAAATTATAACTTATCTGAAAATTCATGGAATCAACTATTTAGTTTTATCATGGACATGTACAGGGTTGTGAATGTTTCCAGTTACCGAGTAAGCAAATGCTAAATGGTCGGACTATTTACCACTTACTGGGTGAGTAAATGGTAAATGGCCGAACCAGTTGATAGTTACTAGGTAAGAAACTGGAAATAGTAAGACCATTTACCAGTTACTGGGTGAGTAAATGGTAAATGGTCGGACCAGTTCGTAGTTATTAGGTGAGTAACTGGAAATGGTCAGACCATTTATCAGATACTGAGTGAGTAAATGGTAAATGATAGGACCATTTACCAGTAACTGGGTGAGTAAATGGTAGATGGTCGGACCATTCAGCAGTTACTGGGTGAGTAACTGGTAAATCGTCGGACCATTTACCAGTTACTGGGTGAGTAACTAGAAACAGTCGGACCATTTACCATTTACTCACCCAGAAACTGGTAAAGGGTCCGACTATTTACCATTAACTCACCCAGTAACTGTTAAATGATCCAACAATTTACCAGTTGCTCTGTAACTGCTCCGACCATTTACCATTTACCCACGTCGAAACTGCCAATTGGTTGAATCATTTATCATTTACCCACCCGCTTACTGTGAACTGATTCGACCATTTACCAGTTACCAGAGTTGTAAGTAAAGAAATGGTTTTTTCATTTCAAATGGTCAAGTAATTGAAAATACTCGCATCATTTACCATTTACAGAGCAAGTAAATAGTAAATGGTCTGACTAATTCCCAGTTACAGAGCAAGTAACTAGTAAATGGTCTGACCATTTACCATTAACAGAGCAAGTAAATGGTAAATGGTCTGACCAGTTCCCAGTTACAGAGCCAGTAATTGGTAAATGGTCTGACCATTTACCATTTACAGAACAAGTTGATGGTAAAAGGTCCGACTTGTTCTCAGTTACAGAGCAAGTAACTGGGAATCATCAAATCTGAAATTTAGTCTATAATATGAGTAATTTTTATATATTCTAACATAACGATTAAACGATTCTACTCTACATCTACAAAACAATCGTTATCTAAAGCATAATTATACTTGGCGATTAAATAATAATAAAAACAATCGAATTTTTTACAAAGATTCAGACGATATTTACGAGCAATAGTTAAGAAACTAGTCACTACAATTATACATTTAGTATTTTACACTCGGGAAGGCCATCACTTTTCAGTGTGGTCTGGAGCGATGCTGTCCGTATACAAAGGTTTGTACAGAATTTGTGTACTTAAAAATTGAGTTACTTATTTCATATCACAGACAAAATCATGTATACGAGGCTCGGGGTTAGTCCACTAATTAATGACAGTTTTTCTAATCAATAGGTAGTGCCGTTCTATGACGCACGCTGCATCTGGTTTTGATTTACGGCATAACACGTCTTACCAATTGTTACACAATTTGTATATCGCCGTAAAAACAGTTGCAGCTTCATTTATGTCTTGGAACATTATGATAAACTACCTTCAATGAACCTGATAAATCATTACTGATAAATTATTTTTACATATCGTTTACAATCGCATCATACAGATTTAAATAATATAGGTTTTTATAACTCAAGAATTATTGATTTTACTTCTATTTTAGAGTATTATCGCAATCTTATTGTTTGTTTTCCTAATTAAGTCGTGAATCTAACGTAATCTGAAAAATTTTTAAATCGTGCTCGAATATAATTTGAAACCATGATATATAATCATATCCATACAGACAATTCACACAGTTTTTATAATAAGAATTATATTTGTATGCAATATAAGTCTAAATGTTAAAAGTAAGGTAATACACATATTTTATTATTATACTATTTGTTATGTTAAAGATCAGTTTTAGACGAGGTTTTAGACATTTTTTACTGATCAAAAGTAGCGAAAGAAGTAATTTCGTTTATTTTCAATAAAAATGTATATCAGAATTGCTTTCACTTGTGAATATCTATTTATTTTAACAAATGAGAAATGGAAGCGTGTAAATTTCTTAATATTCAAAGAACAAGCCAAAAAAAAAATAAAAACTAAATATCTTTTTTAGCTATTTTCGATCGGTAAAGTTAGTCGAAAGCTGATCCTTAATTGAAAAAAGTCACCATAAAATACAATGCAAATTAAATAAAATAGCCAAAATAAGAACTACTGACCCCGGGCAAGATGCTTGGGGTCTTATGGCTCCACTAAATTTATCGAATATGATAATGTTCTAATGTTCAAAGACGTATTTATAATATTAGTGTAATTATAGGGCTTGATGATGAGAGCGCGGTGGCGTAATGGATAGAGCTCTTGCCTTCAACGCGGAGGGCATGGGTTCGAATCCTGGCCAGGTACCTCTAACTTTTTTTTTCGAAAGAAAATAAGTGTATGTGCCATTTATATCGCGACTCTTTAAAAAACCCGACCTCATTGGGTATCGGTTGATTGTTGGTTACAAAAGTGGCTGACCATCCATCGGTAGTCAAAGTTTTCGGTATGGTGGGTCTGACAGTCCTAGCCTGATGTAATGTGTTAAACAGATGCCGGGCGGGGGACTTCCTCGACTTCACCATATATAAAAGGTTAATCATATAGAGGACAATATTCTTTATATATTAATCTTTTTTTTTTAAAAAAAAAAAAAAAAAAAAAAAAAAAAAAAAAAAAAAAATAGGGCTTGATGAAGCTTCTTCTTTTGATAATATTTCTGATCCAAGTTTATGAGTAAATGATGAATTTAATCAGGTTTTTTTTACTTCAAGAAAAAAAGTTGTACTACTAGTTGTACACTAAAGAAATCTACTAGAATCTGATACTGAAAAAGTTATATAAAAGTTTTTAATTTGCAGTATTTTGAGGTTAGGATTGTCAACTTTGATATCTAATTTGCGATCTAAGTTCATAAAAAAATAACAGCTCCAAAGGATTTTTTATTTTAACTCAAATGATTGTACTAATATAACTAATGTCAGAATTTGTCGAAATTTAAAGAAAAAGACAAAAAAAATTGAGAGTAATAAATGTTTTTTTCAAATTTTTTAAATTGAATAAAATATATAAGAGATCCCATGTGAGATCACATATGAGATCGCACATATATTTATTTTATTTTCAAAATTCAACGAATATGTATGAGATTTCATAGGCGGTTTCACATGAGATCTCACATGAGATTTCATACAATATTTTCAGTAGGGATGATTTTTCTCGGCTTGTTCTTTAAATTTAAACATATTTACATTTTTTTGCTTCTCATTTATTTAAAATAAGTTCATATCCATAAATAGAATTGGTGGTAGCGCAGGGGCTAAGGCTCTTGGTTCATGCTGTAGTAGACCGAAGTTTAATCCCCGGGAAAATTTTGGAAAAATTTTTCTGAATTCGCATCTGTGAAATAGAACTAGAAGACCAGGAAAAATTAATTAGAAATTCTCCCTGGTCAATAAAAATTACGAGTCTCAGTCCACAGCGATCGAGAGACCCACTGTCAATAAAATAGAGGAGAAGATGATATCTCCCATTCCAGTGGAAATATAAAATGTGCATTACTGTTTGAAACAGTTTAAAATTATTCAAAACTAAATAATGTTTAAAACTGTTTGAAACTGTTCAAAATAGTTTATAAGTGTGAAATTTCTGACGTTTAAAACATTTATGAAAAGTTTTCAAAATTTTTGAATAGTTTTGAACAATACAGAATAATTTGAAACTAAAGTGAACATTTTCTCGTATATATTATATAAATTTTAATATGTTTAAGAAAATTTTTACAAACACAAAATTATGAAACACTGTTTGAAATCATTTTAAAATTTTTAAAACTATTCATAACTGCTTCATGTGTTCTAAATTTCGCCCTTAAGAAGGGGCCGAACTATCTGTCTTTGTCTAATAGCGTTTTTCATCATTTATGTAAACACTATCCGGTATAACAAGAAAAAAATAGCAGCCCCCGCTAGATATTAGTATAATAAGTAAATTTTGTAATAACAACCAAATTTTTTCACTGCGTAGTTTTTGAATAATTAGAGACCTACCAAAAAAAGATAGGTTATATTCTAGATTGCTAGTAGGTCTCTAATTAGTCAAAAACTACGCAGTGAAAAAATTTGGTTGTTATTACAAAATTTACTTATTATACTAATATCTAGCGGGGGCTGCTATTTTTTTCTTGTTATACCGGATAGTGTTTACATAAATGATGAAAAACGCTATTAGACAAAGACAGATAGTTCGGCCCCTTCTTAAAAACAGTTTTAATCAGTTTTCCGCAGTTTTAAACAGTTTTAAACATTTTCAAACACTTTTTATTCCCGCTTGGAAAAATTACAAACAATTCTGATATTTATTCATATGAAAGAAAAGAAATTTATTTTTAAACTATATTTGATCGATAAAGTATAGGTCTGAAGCAAACCCGTAAAAATTTTGTTGTATAATAGTTCATTTATTTTTGTCCTTTTCTAATCTAAATCTTAACTTCATTAAATATTGTGTCATGAAACGAATTTTTAAATTAGTGTTATTCAAAAACTAAATAGTAATAAAATGATATGTTTTTTTTTTATAAATTATTGATTTTTTTAATAATATAGCATAAAAGAAAAAAATAATTTGACATTAGTGAGTAATAAAATAATCAATGATTATTAATTAAAAACATGTATTATTTGTAAGATATTAAAAGAAAACGGGCATGTTTGTAATAAATTTATCCTAGAGCAGGTTGCTTATTATTTATAAACATAATTACGAAAAATAAATTTTAATTAAAATCAACACTTAACTGTTTTAAAGAAATATTTCTTTGAATAAAAAATAAATTCTTTGAATCAAAAGAGTTACAGTAATTAAAAAAAATTGAAATTTATATTGCAGAAAAAGAACTTAAATTTGTTGAAACATTTATTTGAATTAATATTTTAAATTTACTTGTAACAAATTATTTCTATGCTCAAAAGTGATGTTTCATGTATTCAAAATAATATATTCTTATACAAAAAATCATTTTTTAGGCTTGGAAAATTCAGATATATTTTTAAAGAAAGATAATATTTATTCAATGAATAGTTACTTTTATTTGATACGCAGAAATTAATACGCAATATGTTTTATACGCATAAAAATATTTCATTGAAGGAAAAAAGTTTTATTTAAATTATTTAATTTAATTTTTATTTTGACTTTGCGAGATATAAATTTAAAATAAATCTAATAATTTCCAGTATGAGATATTGTTAAGTTCAAGAAATATCTTATGTATGTTGAGAAATATTTTATTGATATTCACACATTTTCACTGACTGAATAAATGATATTGATAAAAAAAAATATTTCACCGATTGCCCAAAAGAATATATTTAATACAATAAAATTTTTTTGGTTACAAGGAAATTTTTTTTCCAGTATAGCTATTAAATCAAGTAACGGTTATATCATCTATCATTTATTCTTATCATGAGCGACAAAGACAGAATTAGGTTCAAGTAACAACCGCTACTTGAGTTAGGTCTATGAATAGGAATCTTAGATCGTCTATGATAATCAAAATTTATATGGTTGGAATATATATTTGAAATAGATTAAATAACAAATACTATTTTCCTCATTAAGAAATAATAAGTTGATTGGAAAAAAATTTTCTTTTATTTATTTTCTAGTCTATTTTCAATTATAATAAATTTTATTAAAAACGGAGCTGTTTATTTAAACATATTTTAACAATGAAAATAATATTTTTAATTTATTTAGAAATAATACTTTCAATCTTATTTACATAATGAAAATAATTTCTATTTATAAAATTCATATTAAAGGATTAAATATGTTTATCTTACTTGCAAGAAATAAAATGTTGGCTCTCGAATATTCGCCTTTGTGACTTGAAGGATTACAGTGAAGTTGACAGTGGTTATTTTTAACGAAGTGAAATCCGTTATTATCAAAGTCCTCACAATCGTCTGACACAAAAGACACAAGAGTATCTTTTTTTCGTACTCTTCTTATACATCGGCTTTGTTCTAAATGCTTCTCAGGGCTGCGCACACCGTATTCACAAAATTGATCACGCGTTAAATAGCTCTGGAGAAGTTTTCTGATTGGTTGATACAGCTTATCTATAAAGAAACTCCCAGTATCTGCAGTAGATTTTCGGACACAGCAATATACTAAGCATTACTGGTGCGCAACTTCAAAAAGCGCGTTATAAATTGAAATTATTTTCATTATTTAAATATGATTAAAACTATCATTACTAAATAAATTAAAAGTATTATCTTCATGGTTAAAATATGTTAAAATAAATTGCTCCGTTATTAATAAATTTTTTTATAATTAAAAATAAATTAAAAAATAAATAAGAAAAAAATATTTTTCAATTAACTTATTATTTCTTAAGGGGTGTCCTCATACCGGTACAGAGATCTACCTTATCTACATTTAAATTATGCATTTTAATAAAAATTTAACTATTTTCAACTAAGATTCATAGAAGAGGCACATTTTTAACATTATAAAGAATTTATTGCAACGTCAAAAGACAGAATAAAAGTGAAAATGAAGACAAAAACTGCATAATACGATTATTCATAACTATATTAAAAAGTTAATCGTATTAAGCAGTCTTCGCCTTTATTTTTACCTTTATATTGTCTTTTAAGGTTGCAATAAATTCTTTGGCATGTTAAGAATGTGCCTCTCCTACGAATTCCAGTCATAAATATTAACATTTTTATTAAAATTCATAATTTAAATGTAGATAAGATAGAACTCTATGTCGGTATGAGGATTCCCCTTAATGAAGAAAATAATATTTGTGATTTAATCTGCTCTAAATATATATTTCAACCATATAAATTTTTATTATCATAGACGATGTTAGGCTCCTATTCATAGACCTAACTCATGTACCGGTTATTACTTGAACCTAATTCTGTCTTTGTCTCTTCATGATAAGAATAAAAGACAGATGATAGAACCGTTACTTGATCTAATAGCTACACTGAAGAAAAAATTTCTTTGTAACCAAAAAAATTTTATTGTATTAAATATATTCTTTTGGGCAATCGGTAGAATATTTTTTTTATTAATATTATTCATTCCGTCAGTGAAAATGTGTAAATATCAATAGTAGTTATTGGGGCACCATGGACCGTCAAAACGAACCCCAACTCCACCACCCCAAAGGTTACCGACCGGAAGATCAATGACCTCTAAGAAGGCTAAGTAGGGGTTGTTGAGACGGAACATTTGTGCCCCAAGAAATAAATGCACACGCACACACACACTCACACGCACACTCACACGCACACACAAATAAATAAACCATATTTTATATATATATATATATATTTATATTTATATATAGAGATACTGACAGTGAAGCCGAATCTTCATCCTCAATAGCCTAACTCCCCCCACCGAAAAATTAAAATATTACACACCATTCCTACACTACGAATAGCAACTTGATACTCTTTGCAGGAAAATATTAATAAGTGTATTTTGAGAAGCATATTTCAAAATAAAGTTAAAATAATCATAATTAATAAAAAATCACATACCATTCTCACGCTAAGATTGTTAATCTGACTCTTTCTGCAATTAATTTTATGAAAAAGACGTATTTTAGGGTGCTGACATTATAAAATTTAAAATTTCAACGTAAGAAATCTCTCTCTCTAAGACGTATGTACGGGTGCTGATTTTGTAAAACTTAAAATTTTTCTCTCTCTCTCTCTCTTTCTTTCTCTCTCTACCCTATTTTATTATTATAAAATAAATAAAAAATATGCGTTTATATAAGCCTTACTCTCTCTCTCTCCCTCTCTCTCTTTCTCTCTCTCTCTCTATCCCTCTCTTCTCTTTCTATCTTTCTAATATGTATGTCTATACATACATACATACATAATACGTGTACACAAAAATCTGTATAAAATATATACATTCGTATATATATATATATATATATATATATATACAAATCGTATGCAGATGATATGCAAATGATGGACAAATAAGCCATGCATTAGAATTGGTTATCATATTTCAAATATAATATTTATTTATTTCCATTACATTACATTACCAAGGTATCAAATCAATAAATATAGAGAATTAGTGATACCAAAATGATAAAAAGTATCAGGAGCCCAAAACATAAGAAGAAGTATAACTATTCTACCTCTTGCGATTAGTTGTTTTGACATTCATTGTAAATACGCCCAAGTTGCGTATATAACTAAGAACAACTGTATATATATATATATATATATATATATATATATATATATATATATGCATACATACATACATATGCGAATCATATATAAATATAAATATTTATTAAAATCGAATATATTATATTGAAAGATATTTATTATTTAAAAATTATTATTCATAAATTATCAATTATAACGCAATAGATATCAACAATTCATGATAAAAATGAGAAAAAAGTATCAGGCTAATAAAAAAACTATTCTACCTCTTGCGATCAGGGTTGGTTTCTGAAAGGCTCTACGCTCATAGTTTATGACTGAAGGACACATGGTGCCACGTGGTGGCTTGATGAGAAAATTACAGCGCGAATGTAATACGATTTCAAAATTTTCATGATTTTACCCAAAATGAATAAATAAAAACATAAATAAATGTTAAACACATAATATATTTTGTTTACATCAAAAACTTAATTATAAATCATTTATTAACTCTTAATTCAGTAAAATCATGAACATTTTTAAATAGTATTATATTTGCGCTGTAGTTCTCTTCCCAAGCCACCACGAGGCGCCGTGTGTCTTTCAGTCATGAACTATGAGCGTAGAGCCCTTCAGAAACCAACCCTGCTTGCGATTAGTTATTTTTGACATTCATTGTAAATACACCCAAGTTGCGTATATAACTAAGAACAACTGTGTATATATATATATACATATATACATATGCAAATCATATGTAAATATAAATATTTATCAAAATCGAATATATTATATTGAAAGATATTTATTATTTAAAAATTATTATTCATAAATTATCAATCATTGCGCAATGAATATCGATAATTTATGATAAAAAATAATGAAAAGTATCAGGCTATTATAAAAAAGAAAGAGGTATACCATTCGTTATTTTGACAGTAGATGTGTATGTAATAAAATAATTCACAATTTATATATTAAGGATATTACCTAATATCGATATTTATTAATAGTTTAAGTACGTATGCAAATTAGGTACATATGCAAATTAAGTGTATGTATAAAGTATGTAAAGTACAAAGATTTAAGAAGTATAATAGCCATTACTACGACAATGTGGAATGGGTGTTCTTAAAAGATGCACTCAAGTCATTCGTTGTAATAAGGTCACCCCAAGTTTGAAAACGCGACACGAGAGATGAATGAAATTGCATAACACACGTCTTAAAGAAAAAAGTCCCACCTTCTTATAAGCGAAATAATGGCAACCCGAGTTTTAATTATGTACATGCTAACTAAATATCTTATATGAAATTTTTAATAAATTGTTAATAATTATTAAAGATTATTAAGAATATTGAATTTTGTACTCACAACTCAGTGGTTCCCACAAAACTGATGTATTTCTTGCTACGTTGGAGGTTTAAATATCAAATTATTTTTACAGGTCTCGACAAGTTAAATATTATATTTTTACGCGCATGCTCACCCTAAAATTTATGATTTATTTTCGGTATAAATAGACAACGATTTACGGTTCTAATATCATTCTGAGCTTAAACATTGAAACAAGAATAACAAAAAAGAAAATGAATTAAAAAGATTTATATAATATCTAATAGCTATTTTAAATGTGGCTCTCCTTCGTGAACCACAAATAAGACTATTTTGTAATTATGCATGGCGCAAAAATTTAAAAACTTGCTCTATAAATGAGCTGTTAATAAAGATTAAATTCATCATAGGACTTTGCGGGCTACATACTTTAGCCTATATGTTTAAGCGAAATATTTTTACCGATAATCAGATACTTGATATAGTTGGTCAGTGTATTAAGAGCAGAGGAATGCAAGATGCACCTCAAGTCAGACATCTCATGTTACATCATCGTGTCACTACAGGTAAGTTATGCATATTTTCTATCATGAATCCAATAACATATCTAGAAATGTATTTTAAAATCACGAGATCGTAGCCAATAATCGTTCAATAATCTATATCTTTTTTATTTACCACTGGAGAATTTCGCGGCATAAGACTTTTATGTTGTAAATAAAAGAATATATCCAAAAATATGTTTTACTTAAAAATATTGATTGCCAATATCGAACCAATACTCGATAACTTACTTATTTACGGTCAAAAAATTTTGCAAGCTAATACTTTTATGTTGTAAATACAATGATAAATCCAAAAATATATTTTACAAAAAAATATCGATTTCCAATATCGGATCAATAATCTATAGATTTTTCATTTATGGTCGAAGAATTTCGCGGGATAAGACTTTTTTGTTTAACATAGTGTAACTTTGATAGATATGATATTAAAAAATTTTCAGACCTGCAAAACATGATGGAGGACAGTGGTGGGGATGAATTACTGATGAATCTTCTGTCAGCAGAAGAACAGCTGCTTAGTTCGAGAGATCCTGCACTACTGCCGCCCACCGAAGAAGTACGAGAAGTTATAAATCCGTTAGATAATCACGTGATTTATGATCATAGTACTCTAAACACGATGTTGGAGGGGGTAATTGCTGATACTACAGCGCCACCACGACCTAATGAACCGTTGCCTGGTTGCTCTCACTGGAATGACCAAGATCTACAAACGTCGAATGAAATAGTTTTACCTGAAACTACATTATCTGCAATATCGACACCAGGTACAGAAGATCTCGACTATTGATATGTATGTAATTTTATAATTGTATTAATTCTTATATATTACTGCTCGGTATTGTAGACAAATGTCTTCAACAGGGAGATGGTACTTCTACTCAGGAACACATTACCATTCATGAAGAAACTTCACGATATTACAAACAGTTTAAGCTTCAAGGGCGACAATTAAGGGTGTCGATATTACCTCCACCAGCTAATGCAAATGTATATGGCTGGTTGGAGGCTGCTATGAACGATTTATATCGTCACGTGTGTGAATATGCACAACCATCAGATTATATTGGCATGACTATAAACTCTGAACGTTTTGTGCACGGGCCTCTATGGATTTCTTTTAGACTGCTTCGTGATTTTTCACCGGTAGATTTACTAGAACTGATAGCTAGTATAGCGCAGAGTAATGATGGTTTCGAAATTGACGATGTTTTGAATGTTAAAGTCAGTACTGTGACTAAACCAGAGGGCCGGGGTCGTGTGTCTCTTACACTTAAATTATTTTAAGAATATTATGCACTCTTTGGAGTCGCAATCGTTGTTTATTCATTTCAAAATTTTGCTCGTGGATATAGACCGCTTTACGATGGCACACGTTTCGTACACGACGTTGGTAATATCGTTAGACATACTCTAAATATCATGTATTATGAAAATTCCAGACATTACCAGCCATTTTTAAATTTACTCGCAGCGGCTGGGAGTCGAGGCTACTGTATACCTTGCAATAAAAAATTTAGTTATACGAAAAATCATAAATGTGAACAAAAATGCTATAAATATTTACAGAAGCCTCCTTGTGATAAAAATCAGGAAAAAATAAAATGCTTTCAATGTAGCAGAGATTTTTACGGTACCGTTTGTTTTAAAAATCATAAAAATTCAAAATCTTTCGATAGTTCTCGGTCGGTATGCGAGAGTATAAAAATTTGTCGTGTATGTAGCAAAACAGTGCGCATCAACGATAAAGAACCACATGATTTTAATACGATATTTTGTAAAATATGTAATGGTAAAAAAGACCAATAGATCATCTTTGTTACATGCAACCTATTGTCGATAAAAAAGGATTCATGATGAATAAAAAAACAATTCTTTATTTATTTTATGATTTTGAGACTCAGCAATCAGAGAGCATTTTAGGCTGTGAGGCTGAAAAAGTAAGGCTGCATGTACGAAATTTATGTGTTGTCCAGAAAGTGTGTAGTTACTGTTTGAACGATGAAAATGTATCAAATTCTTGCGAAGTATGTGAAATGCGCGAGTATGTATTTGAAATTGACCCCGTGAAACAGCTAGTCGATTTGGCCTTGGCACTAAGAAAAAATTTCAGTAGTAAAGATCTCAGAAATAAGCCAAATGTAATTTTAAACGGGTCAAAAATAATCATAATGGAAATTTCATCGGTTAAATTCATAGATAGTTTGAATTATATACATATGGGTTTAGCTGCACTACCAAAAGCTTACGGTCTTGTTAATATCGAGAAAGGTACGTTCGTTCATCTTTTTAATACACCGGAAAATCAGAATTACGTGGGAGAAATGCCACTGATATGCACTTTTTCGCCAGATTCGATGAAGATCGAAGAGCGACGCGAATTTATGCAGTGGTATAACAAAAAAAAGCTGAAAATTATATATTTAATTTTAGAAATAAAATTATAAAATACTGCAAGCAAGATGTAAAAATTTTACGTTTAGCATGTCTGGCTTTTTGCAAGACCTTCATCGAATGTGGTAATACAGATCCATTTGTAGAGTGCGCCACCATCGCATCTTCTTGCATGCGTGTGTATAGAAAAAAATTTTTACAAAAAGATACAATAGGCATTATATCTCAAGGTGATTATAGACAAGCAAATAAACAGTCTATGAAGGCGATGCGATGGTTGTGCTGGACGGAAAATGTGCTAAATCGACAAATTCAGTATACCGTTCGTGCACGAGAAAAGAGGCTTCCCGAAGGCCCTCTAGTGAACGGATATTGTGTACTTGAAAATGGAAAGAAAATCGTTTTACAATTTCACGGGTGTTATTGGCATGGTTGTGTCTGGTGTTACACAATAAACCGAGACTCGAGGCTCGTAAACGGTGAAAATATGGACGAACGTTTCGAGAGAACCGTGCGGATATCGGAAAAAATACGAGACCATGGTTATGAACTTATCGAAAAGTGGGAGTGTGATTTCGATCGAGAGTACTCGGAAAACGAGGATTTGAGGTCGTACATTGAAGATAAGACACGAAAATGGCACGCGTTGTTAAATCCTTGAGAAGCATTTTTTGGCGGGTGAACGGGCAATACAGTCAAAATTTACGATGCAAAAGAGGGTGAGAAAATAAAATACGTGGATGTGTGTTCATTATATCCATATATCTATAAATACGGTCGATATCCCATTGGTCATCCAACTCTCTACGTGGACGAGGATGAGTGTCGTTCTCTGGTGGGTCAAACGAATGATATAAGTCACGTTGAAGGTCTTATTAAATGTAAAGTATTGCCGCTGCGAAATTTATACCTTGCTGTACTCCCCGTTAAAATGCATAATAAGCTTTTGTTTCCACTGTGTCGAACTTGTGCTGAATTAATGTATACCATAGATTGTGACCATGAAAATCCTGATGATCGTGTTTTTATCGGTACGTGGGTTGCTGACGAGTTGAGAAAAGCTGTTCAAATGGGCTATATCATCTGAAAAATATTTGAAATATGGTCTTATAAAATTACTCAGTACAACAAAGCCACGGATCAGGGTGGTCTATTTCCAACTTATATCGATAAATTTTTCGCTGAGAAAACGTACGCGTCGGGTTACCCTTCGAAATGTGCTGACGGTCACGAAAACAATAACTTGAGCCTTATCTTTATTTCGCAAAATCTTTTTCATCAAGGTCAGCGAAAAATCTCTCTAAACTCTAATTACATCGTGGTATTTAAAAATCCGCGCGATCGAGCGCAAATAAATCATCTGGCGCGTCAAGTTTGCCCCAAGGAGCCTCGTTTTTTGCAAGAGGCATATCTCGATGCCACAGCACAGCCACACGGCTATTTGTTCATAGATCTGAAGCAGGGTACGCCTGAAAATGTAAGATTTCGTACTTGTATATTTCCGTTTGACAAACATCAGTACGTTTATGTGCCTCGTTGCACACCTATAAAAGCTGGTGCTCGCTCGAATAATGTACCAGTCGTGCGATTTTAATGGAGCCGGTAAGACGTAGTTGTAGCGGCAGACCAATTCCAGAAAAGTACTGGACTCAGCTATATTTTTTGTGTAAAAGCAAACTCTGTAAAGTTAAGGCTATAGTAAACGAAGCAAATTCTAAACTTATAACGTACATTTGCGAGTGTGCTTTGAACATTTTACGTGAAAATATTCCACTCAGCAAGTATTATAAGAGACAATTGCGAAAATTCGCACCTCTGTTGCGGAAACTCGCTAAACTGGGTAGTTTGAAGGTTAAAAGAAAATTGATGGTAAAATGAGCATATTTACTGCGGCTTATTGTTAAACCTGTTTTATCGGCATGGATTACGCAAGAAAAATGATTTTAGTACCGCAAGAGTGCTTGGAGCAATCGCATCAGCAGCAACAGCATAACGTAGCAACTTTCAATCATACAACACCAGCATCCAGTGTCCAGACATCTGGTACAGCCACGACACGCTTCGACAAGGAAATGAGTAAAATTTTACATTCTGCGGGTGATGAGCGCCAAAAATCTTTGCAATATCAGCAAATCTTGCAGCGTTACTTGCATCTAAGAGAGGAAGAGAAGGATGAGAGTGGGGGTATAATACGTCCACATGAGACAGCATTATTAGAAACGGGAAGGATGATAGATAGAGGCAATAATGACGAAATCGAAGACGAACAGATTGTCGAGTCGGTACCACAGAAATTTTGAAGCAATGCTAGACATCTCCTTAGATACTTGCGACAAGCTGTTAATATTGAATGGGATAGTCGTGGTATAATCAAACTAGATGGCGCTGTTGTCGAGGGTACTAATATTGTCGAATTGGTGAACGAGGCTATGAGAAGTAGAGAAAGACCACCACCACGCGGATACAAACAGTTTGCACGCGTCTTGCGACAAGTTAGTAGACCTCGAAAATTCATTTGTAACGATCAACTGTGGTGTAAGATTGCATCTCATAGCCCTGATTCACCGTTGTCATCGTCGTCGGAAAACGAAGGTTATTATTCTTCAACAGCTACTGGTCTAACGAGCGTAAAGGAGAAAGAAGTCGAGAGTGCGAAAAAGCGTAAAAAAGTTGGTAGCGAGTTGGCAGCTACACCATCAACCCCTGTAAAAAAGAGTCGCCTCGAACAGCTAAAATGGGACCGTATGTGAAAGCATGGAAGGAAGTGATGGAGGGGGAGGAGGAGGAGGAGGGGAAGAAAACTGGTACTATTATAGACCGATTGATTTCGGTTGTACCCTTTGAAATGCATCTACCAGGCTACCAGTTTCTCGGCCCTGGAACGCATCTCGAAGAGCGTCTCAGACGTGGTCAGAGAGGAAAAAATCCTCTTGACAATGCCTGTCTAGAGCACGATATTTCATATTTGAATAAAAAAATAACGAATCATATAAAAGCCGACAGACTGCTGGCTGAACGAGCATTTTCACGCATGCTCTCGGAGACTGCGGATGGTAATGAAAAGACTGTAGCTGGTATTACTGTTTTGTGCATGATTAGCAAAATTCCGTTTGATAAATTTTTGAAATGCATTAAAAATACATTTAAAAGACAGCAAAAGAAAGAGAGAAAGCTTATTTATAAAAGGAAGAGGAGCAATGAGAAAGAAGGAGAAAAGGAAAAAGGAGAAAAGGAAGAAGGAGACGTCAAAACCGGACGGTCTTGAGCATTATTACTATAATCTTTTTGCACTATCAGCGTACGCTGGTGCTCATCTACTGTAACGCGCAAAACCCAAAAAATTTATTAACAATACCATCGCCAAGTGGCTGGAGAGTCACGATGCACATACCTTACACAAACTCGTGAGACATCGTTTTCCTCGTCGACATTACAACGTTTTCAGCCCCTTTGAGGTGTGGGAAGCTGACTTGGCAGATTTTAGATCACTTAAAACCTACAATGATGGGTACAGCTATATTCTCATTGTCATTGATGCACTTTCAAAGTTTGCCTGGGCAGAGCCTCTTCTCGACAAACCCAGCCGGAACGTTGCTGTAGCATTGGACAAAATTTTATCACGATGTAATGATAGACATCCTATTTACCTACAGACTGATAAAGGTGAGGAATTTATCGGTCGAGAGGTGCAAGAGGTGCTAAAAAAGAAACATATTACCTACCGAGTCGTCAGAGACCCTGATATAAAGGCAGCCATTGCCGAACGCTTTATTCGAACTCTCAAAGGTCGAATCTGGCGATACTTTACTCACTCTCGCACAAGACGTTATATAGATTATTTGCAAAAAATTATGACGTGTTACAACAAGTCGTGGCACAGTGCCATGAAAATGTCCCCTTCCAAGGTCAACTTATATAATGCTCACGTGGTACGTCGAAATTTGACGTTGCGTTACAGCGAAAAAAAGCCGATTAGAGTAGCTAAATACAGCGTTGGTGATCTGGTTCGTGTCAGTTGTGCTAAGACAGCCTTCAGAAAAGCATACGAGGGTGGCTGGACTCTGGAGCTGTTCAAAATTATAAGAGTCGACACAAGACAACAACCACCCGTTTATACTTTGGTAGATCTTGGTGGAGAAAAAATTGACGGATATTTATACGAAGAACAGTTGAGCAGAGTGCGCAAGGATTTAGATAGCGAAGCGTTTGAGGTTGACGAGGTTTTGAAGAGTAAAGGTAGGGGGTCGAAAAAACAATATTTGGTCAGTTGGAGGGGGTATTCAGAAAAATTTAATTCTTGGATAGCGGCTAAAGATTTGAAAAATTTATAATAAACGATGAATTTTCATGGTTTTACCAAGCAACAGCAGCAAGTTTGTCTTTCCACACAATGTGGCGACACATTTTACAACACAATTATCACAAAATTTTTATCTTCATGGCGACTGGTGTGTAGGACTCACGGAAATTCAAATACCTCTCACATTTCAGCATATATCAATAGTCGAACGGGAGAGAGTCATTTCTGTTAAAACAGCCGAACGTGAAATTGCGAATGTTTTGCGAGAAACAGAAGAGACTCAACAGGGGGCCGAGGTGTTTGCCAGAGTCAAACCTGGTGTTTATCGTGATATTGAAAGTCTCTTAGAAGAAATAAATAATCTCGAGAATGTGAAAAATCATTTATATTTTGAAATCCAAGCTGGTGGCTACGTACGGGTTAGATGTCGATGTGGAGAAGATTGTACAACTTATAAGCACCCGTTTACACTATCGGAAAAATTACTTAGAATTTTAGGTCTGGAAAATGTACCTATTTTCTCTTGCAAAGGTAATAAAGAACACTACATTACTGGTAATCGTCCAGCAAATCTTGTAAACGGGTTGCCAACCGTGCTGACGGTTTACAGCAACATTTGCCAGCCTTACGGAACAGTTGACATGCGCACGAGCTTACTACGTATAGTCTCGCTTCATTTGCGCGATTACGTTTACGGAGGTGTTGAAATTAAAAACTTTCCACCACCCATGTACCTACCGCTGCTGTCTCCAGCGTTTCAGTCGATCGAAATAGATATAAGAGACGAAAACGGATTTCCCATTCCATTCGACTACGGTACGTTGACTGTAATGCTTCACTTTAAGCGCATCCGATAAAATGTCTGAGTTTGAAGATTCTTTTAATAACCAAATGGTTGGTGATAGGGGTAAGTGCGTTAGAGCTGGTAAACCTTGTTTTGGTTATCACCAGTCGGGTGCAGGAGTAGGTAGTTTTCTGAAAGGTCTCTTCCGAGCAGCTATACCGAAGATCAAGCAAGGTGCAAAAGTGGACGGTAAAGAGGCTCTCTGAGCGGGTAAAAATATCCTAGATGATGTCGCTCTAGATGGCAGACCTGTCAAAGAGGCGGCCACAGAGCGCATTCGCGAGAGTGGTAAAAATCTTTAAAAAAAAGCTGACGTTCTGGATAAATTGCTCTTGGAAAAGTCGAGTGCAAAAGAGGGGGAAGAATCTGAATATAAAAAGAAGAACAAGACATCGTCAGTTCAGTCGTCGTGTGCAGCTGGTACTACAAACACCTCACTGGCTAAACGCTCGAAAAGTGGTAAGGTTGCGAAAAAGAAGAAGAAGAAGCAGAATAAGAAAGCACGTGTAGCTAGAGATATTTTCGAAAATTAAAATTTCAAGATGGCGTTGTTGCATACAGAATCTTGTCAGTCAATCAAGTCGGAATTATCACTCTTTGAATTACCCTCGACACAGACCGCAATTGAAGGCTCTTACTGGGTACAGTACAAACCGATATCTTTACTCAACGACCAATCACCACTTGAATTCACAATCCCTGGCAACACTGAATATCTAGACTTGGCTCACACAATGTTAAGTGTGAGTGTAAGTGTAACATGCACTAGTGCTGAACCACCTAAGGATCCGAATGTTGGACCAATAAATAATCTTTCGCATTCGTTTTTTAATCGAATCGACGTGCTATTCAATCAGAAACTTCCATTGCAAACAGTATGGACGTGGTAATTGATGTGCAGTTTTTAAAGGACAACAAAAATCGTTTGATTCCAAAGGAGGTGGCTGTACTTGCTATTCATAAAAACTATATCGCTCATTGGATTATGGCACCTCCTTGTAATTTAAGACGCTAACCTAAAAATGCTTTGAGACAGAACAATTGGGTGACACTGAATCATCATGGTCTGGAGTGGTACGAAGGTGATATATCGATAAAAAGATTATACAAAAATTTGGAAGATATTTTCATGAATTGTCGTACATTTTCGTGCAAGGTCAAGAAAAGCTTGAACTACTTTCCAAGCTCACCACCTGTAATATTGAAAATTAAGAAAAACAAGATTGTCCAGCTTTTAGAAATTTAAATTTTAGCAGTGTACAGTGCATGCATCATTACTTAAAATCACCTTATTCAAATTACGTGTGTGCGCTTAATAACGTTGTTAATCTGAAACATTGGCTACTGAAACTTAACCCCAGCGTAAAATCGCTGATTTCGGAAGAATTTTCAGAAATTCTCCGCAATGAATTTAAAAGAGATTGTTCAATATCTGATGAGGATCAAGTTTCACGCAGTAGGCGTTTACCAAGCGGATCAGATTCCTCTGATGTGGGTGAAACCTTGTGCGTTTGTGCTTAATACGCAAAATTATAACCAGCGTGGTGCGCACTGGGTTGCCATATACGTTGATAAGTATGGCACAGGTGTGTACTTTGATAGTCTTGGTAAACCACCACAAATTCAACAACATTTACGACGTATTCAGCAAAATTGTAAAAAATTTAGATGGAATAATAAACGCTTTACCAAGCGAATATTCCAACGTTTGTGGTCATTATTGTATCATGTTTTTGTATTATATGTCTAGCGGATTGTGTTTCAAGAAATTCTTGAAAAATTTCTCACAGGACTTGCAAAAAAATGATACTATAGTCAAGAATTTTGTGGGGAAAATCTCGTACGAGTAATATGATATTTGGTTGTCTCTGATTGGTCGCACAACAGCTTTTTGCGACGCCCCCACTAATTTTTACAGCATAAAAGAAGCGGCACCCACTCAGTCTAGCCACAGTTTGACGACGGTAAAAGCAGCAGTAACAACAAAGCTCAAGCAAGATGGTTGATCAAAAGAGAAGCCTAGGGTAGATATTTGGTAATGGCTTGGCATATTTAATAAAACAAAACAGCTAGAAAAATTATTGGCAGCAGGTTCTGCCAATGGTCTACGGGCTGAACAGCTCTTTCGGAAAAATTATCCAGGTAGGTCTGGAGAATATAGGCGGCGAAGACAAAAAGAAGTTTGCACCCGTAGTAGGCTTCTGTGGAGCCAATTTTCAAGGTTTACCTCTATCACTGGACTGTAGGGAGGCGTTGAAGCAGGAATTTGATAAATTTGAAGATTTTTCTCTATAATGAGGAATCTATGCTGGATCAGCGGCTATCTATTCCTAGATACACTATCCGTTTTATGATTAGGTTTCATGAGAGAGCTTTTGAATTGGTACCCAATGACGCACAACCAGAAGGGGAGGAGTGTGGTGGACCGCTGAAAAAATATGGTCGATTTG
This sequence comes from Anastatus disparis, assembly GCA_017163975.1. Lineage (NCBI taxonomy): Eukaryota > Metazoa > Arthropoda > Insecta > Hymenoptera > Eupelmidae > Anastatus > Anastatus disparis. Next base: position 3,564,121 of record JAFFSR010000307.1, read on the forward strand.
ATCGGTCACTAGTATTTAAACGTGTCACGTTTGAACAGTTAAAAGATCCATTAAAATGTATAGATTATAGAATTAGATATTTAAATACTGTTGCAAAATCTGCAGATTATATATTACGAGAAATGTTTGCAAATATGAAAAATGTATCAGAAAATAGTCAGAAATCTCAATATGTATACTATACTTCTAGCAACATAAAAACCACAATGTCTAGTTTTAATGATAATTTTGTAAATGATCTCATCGAATTATTAAAAAAGAATAATTTAGTTTTAGGGAAAGAAGATTTGTTTATAATCATACACGAATTTATTATTTATCATATATACACACTAGTTAATTGTATGAATGCTACGTTGTAATGTTTTATCATTAATAATAAATGTGTTGTTAAACTTTAAAACATGAGTATTTCAATCACCTTGTCTGTTACCAACTCCTCATCCTTCATACACACAATAATTTATATGTAAATTTTATATTTTCCGATTCAATATAAAAATTTATAATTATTGGAAATTAAAAATCTTTTAAATTCATATTTTATAATTCAAGTTTTTACTATTTCGATAATTAAAAAGGATTATATTACAAAATTTTAAATTAATAATTTTGAAATATCGATTCAAATATTTTTTATCCCCACTCTAAATTTTGTGGGAGCGGGTATGTGACCCTTCAGTTCATCCCCACTCTAAATTTCTAGGAGGGGGTGAGTGACCCTCCAGTTGTTTGGGTACCATGCCTAACAAACCACTACTTCGCCTTCTCAGAAGTCATTGACCTAGTGGTCAATAACCTTTGGGGTGGTGGAGTAGGGGTTTGTTGTGACGGTCCATGGTGCCCCAATAACTACTATCAATAAAATATTTCTCAACATACATAAGATATTTCTTGAACTTAACAATATCTCATACTGGTAATTATTAATTTTATTCTAAATTTACATCTCGCAAAGTTAAAATAAAAATTAAATTAAATAATTTAAAGAAAATTTTTTTCCTTCAATGAAATATTTTTATGCATATAAAAAATGTTGCGTATTAATTTCTGCGTACCAAATAAAAGTAACTATTCATTGAATGAATATTATCTTCCTTTAAAAATATATCTGAATTTTCCAAGCCTAAAAAATGATTTTTTGTAGAAGAATATATTATTTTGAAAACATGAAACATCACTTTTAAGTATAGAAATAATTTGTTACAAGTAAATTTAAAATATTAGTTCAAATAAATGTTTTAACAAATTTAAGTTTATTTTCTGCAATATAAATTTCAATTTTTTTTAATTACTGTAACTCTTTTGATTCAAAGAATTATTTTTTTATTCAAAGAAATATTTCTTTAAAACAGTTAAATGTTGATTTTAATTAAAATTTATTTTTTGTAATTATGTTTATAAATAATTGTTGTGAAATTTTTTTCTTCACTGAAATGTACGCTTTTAATCAAAATAATAATTAATTTATTTAAATGAGAAAATTTTTTAAGTTTTCCAGTTATATTATCTTCATTCTGACAATTATTTTTTTTTCAATTCAAAATCCTCTTTTTAATGTGGAGAAATGTAATAAATTACACCGCTTTTTTGCAACAAAAAACATTCTATTGTTGAAAAAAGATAAGTTTATCGAAGTCATGAACTAATTTGTTTAATTTAAAAATTATGTCTTTGAATTAAAAAATTATTTGACGTAAGATATTTTTTTCATTTTCATATAAAAATTATTTTTTGCCATTCTAACCCCAAAATCGCCACTTCATTGCTCTTTCTTGGCTCTCATGGCAAAAACTACGGTTTGCAACTGGTATGAAAAGGCTTTTTTACAAAACTAATTACGACCCTTGCCTTCGACTCGGGCCGTAAACTTCTCGTTTCGTAAATAAAGCCTTTTCATACTCGTTACAAAATGTACTATTAAATAAATATTACATTTTTTCAATAAAAAAATATAGCATTGTTTTTAAGAAAGTTTTAATGACTTTCAACACTATTTTGGAAGTAACTAATTTCTTAAAGTTAATAAGATATTTTCCTTCATACCCGTGCCGAAACTTTGCCTAAAAGTGCTCCTCATGCGGCAGAGAACCGGCCGAATACATTCGTGTTATTCTGTTACATACGTGCGCAGGATGCACCGCGCAGCTACGAACTGTACGTCTTCTCGATCGCTTCGCTGTCTGCTGTATACTTAAACTATATCTATATATACGCGAATGTCTAACTTTAGCATTAAATAGATAAATGCATACATCATACTTGTAGTTATTGAATAAACAAACACACTCGATATTAATACACTAATATACATATAGTTTAAATTATAACGAATTATAACTTTTGTTTAAAATAGATATTCTTTTTCATACTAGTTTCTTTTAATTCACGACACTCTTTTAAACACTTCATGATTGTTTTTGTACAAAGAAAATAATTAAATTCACGTTTTTACACGTTTTGCTTTACACGTTTTGTTTTTGTGCACTTGATATTATACATTCATATTTATTAAAATGAACTATATCTTTACTAACATACACAATTGTTTTAACTTACAATTTTTTCTTTTGCTCTTTAAAAGGTTTTCATACACAAAATATAGTAATATAAAAGTATTATAAACACATTTCATTATTTCTCATGTTTTTTAAATTTGAATTATCATTTATATATTTATTGTGTATCTTATGTTAACTGCTATGTGTGCTGCTATGTTCGGTTTTTTCTCTTTCTCTTTCTCTACCGAACTCAACTGTATACTGTAATTGCTTGCGCATGCGCGCTACAACGAAATAACGCAACAGATGACTCTTCGCTTTTGACGAATTTTTTTTATTAAAAATGGAGTTTTATCACTTTTTGGGGTGGCAAAGTTCCGGCCGGGCATGAAGGAAAATCGTATACGTTCCTCGGCACGAAACAGGCTCATCATATGCGCGTGTTTTGCTTCGCTCGGCTTCACCTCGCAAAGCGAACCAACACGCGCATGGAATGAGCCTGTTCCGTGCCTCGGAACGTAATATACTATTTCTAAATTCTAAAATTTCTTTTGTTCAAATATAATAATTTATTAAAGAATATTTTAAGGTTTCTTTTTTATTTTAAAAATTATTTCATTTATTTAAAAATAATTTTTCTTTGACTCAAAAAAATTCATTTCACTGCTCCGCATTTCTTCTATTCAAAAACAGCTTCTTCAAAGTTAAAAAAACTTTTTACGCTGTGTAGTCACAAATTTTGCGTGAAATTTCGTGATAAAAGGAACATTTTCACATACTAATTTAATATAATTTCAAAATAATGTATAATAACTATTTTTATGGTGAAAAATAAGGCTTCCTTTTTTTTAAACATTCTGCAGTTAAAAATGAAATTTCATTTCTTTAATATGAAAGGACAAAGATGAGCAACCTGCTCTAGGATAAATTTATAACAAACATGCCTGTTTTCTTTTAATATCTTACAAATAATACATGTTTTTGATTAATAATCATTGATTATTTTATTACTCACTATTGTCAAATTATTTTTTTTTTTATGCTATATTATTGAAAAAATCAATAATTTATAAAAAAAATCACATTTTTTTATTACTATTTAGTTTTTGAATAACACTAATTCAAAAATTCGTTTCATGATACAATATATAATGAAGTTAAGATTTAGATTAGAAAAGGACAAAAATAAATGACCTATTATACAACAAAAATTTTAAGGGTTTGCTTTAGACCTATACTTTATTGATCAAATATAGTTTAAAAATAAATTTCTTTTCTTTCATATAAATAAATATCAGAATTGTCTGTAATTTTTCCTAGCGGGAATAAAAAATGTTTGAAAATGTTTAAAACTTTTTAAGGGGAGACACAAGTAAAACACACAAAAAATAAGTTTTTTTAGTTTTAACTTTTGATCCGTAGCATCTACAATGTTATCCATGCGTAATGTTGTTCAAAATCATCTAAAGAATCTATAAAAAAATTTTCAGCTCGAAATATTAAAAACTGTGGGACTAGTTCCATTTTAACGCTTTCTCACTTATCACTGAATCGAGCAGTCGTTAAAATGGAACTAGTCCCACAGGTTTTAATATTTCAAGCTGAAAATTTTTTTATAGATCTTTTAGATGATTTTGAATAACATTACGCATGGATAACATTGTAGGTGCTACGGATCAAAAGTTAAAACTAAAAAACCTCATTTTTTGTGTGTTTTACTTGTATCTCCCCTTAAAACTGTTTGTAAGGGCGAAATTTAGAACATTTGAAGCAGTTATAAATAGTTTTAAACATTTTCAAACACTTATAAAAAGTTTTGAAAATTTCGAAATGATTTCAAACGGTGTTTAATAGTTTTTAATTTTTTATGTTTAAAAGTTATAGATTATTTTAAATATTCAAAATATTTCAAAACAATTTTAAATCAATATGAATTATTTTTTATTAACTTGAACAGTTTTGAACGGTTTTAAAAAGTTTCCAACACCTTTAAACAGTTTTAAACAGTTGTAAAAAGTTTAAAAAATTTCAAAATGATTTCAAACAGTGTTTCATAATTTTGTGTTTGTGAAAATTTTCTTAAACATATTAAAATTTATATAATATATATGAGAAAATGTTCACTTTAGTTTCAAATTATTCTGTATTGTTTAAAACTATTCAAAAATTTTGAAAACTTTTCATAAGTGTTTTAAACGTCAGAAATTTCACACTTATAAACTATTTTGAACAGTTTCAAACAGTTTTAAACATTATTTAGTTTTGAATAATTTTAATTATATCAAACAGTAATGCAGATTTTATATTTCCACTGGAATGGGAGATATCATCTTCTCCTCTATTTTATTGACAGTGGGTCTCTCGATCGCTGTGGACTGAGACTCGTAATTTTTATTGACCAGGGAGAATTTTTAATTAATTTTTCCTGGTCTTCTAGTTCTATTTCACAGATGAAAATTCAGAAAAATTTTTCCAAAATTTTTCCGGGGATTAAGCTTCGGTCTACTACAGCATAAACCAAGAGCCTTAGCCCCTGCGCTACCACCGATTCTATTTATGGGTATAAACTTATTTTAAATAAATGAGAAGCAAAAGAGTGTAAATATGTTTAAATTTAAAGAACAAGCCGAGAAACATCATCCCTACTGAAAATATTGTATGAACTCTCATGTGAAATCTCATATGAAATCGCTTATGAAATCTCATATATATTCGTTGAAATTTGAAAATAACATAAATATATGTGAGATCTCATGTCAGATCGCACATATATTTATTTTATTTTGAAAATTTAACGAATATACATTCGATTTCATATGCGATCTCATAGGCGATTTTATTTGACATCTCATCTGCAATCTCGTGTGCGATCTCATATGTGATCTCACATGGGATCTCTTATATGTTTTATTCAATTTAAAAAATTTGAAAAAGATATATATTACTTTTAAATGATTTTCGTCTTGTTCTTTAAATTTTGACAAATTTTGACATTAGCTATATTAGTACAATTATTTTAGTTAAAATAAAAAATCCTTTGGAGCTGTTATTTTTTTATAAATTCACACAGTAAAATAATATGTGTAATTCGTCAAATTTTTGTTTTTACAAAAATTTTGGTGTTAAAATTTCACAAACATCTTTCTAAGATGAACATCAAAATTTTTGTAATTTAAAAATTTTTGTGTACTTTTAAAATTGACACAAAAATTTTTGTAGAATTAACACACGGAGTTTGTTATTTTCACAAACATGTGTGTACTAACTTATTCACATAATCTCATACTTTTAATAATCAAATATTAGCATTATTATTATTATATGCAATACAAATGCCATAAATGCCAGGTAAAATTTCGTTTGCAAATATTAATTTCTGCTAAGTTCAAAAATTTGTATACTTTTTTTTCGTTCTTAAACGTCGCTATATTTATGCGCTTTATGATGCTAATCAGCGACGGAGCTCGTACGTGTGTTTCTGAACAAAGCATATATAACTTACAGTGGTCCTTCTATCAATCGGCTGCTGAGAGCGGGATTTCAAATCAGAACTCCGAGATTACGAATCCAACGCTCTACCGCCTGAGCCACTAACCGGCTCTATTTCTATACTTATAAATGATATATTCATATTAAAAAATGATCGGCTCTTTTCGTAGTCATTCGTTTACGTTCGCCTTTAACGACAATGTAATATTGTCAAATGAGTTTAGTTTAGTATGATTTTATTGATCCACTCCAACATCCATCATTTTATCCTTTTTCTTATATTTCATTATCTCTCTTTTTTTTAAAGATATTAACAGAAAGAATTACGAGGAAGTCATTATTTATTATTTAATCATTTCAATCATTATATTTCAACAAAAATAAATTTGTGAAATTTACAAATTTTACTATTCAAAATTTTGTATTATTCATGAATTTTCAATCGTGAGAGCTCACATGAGATCTCGTGTGAGATCTCATGTCATTTTTTTCAGTAAGGATGTGAACTAATAAAAATTTATAGGTGTTATTGGAATGATTAAAAGGATCAAAATTTTACTATGGTAACATAGTAATCATTTTAAGAATATTTCGTATTAGTTTTAAAATGTCCTCCCGGTCGAAAACAACATCTATATTTATAGCTAAAAATATAGGTAAAGAAAATAAAGCCATGTTGATGTGTATTATTGCCATATTCATGTGCTTTTTTAGCTGTATATCTATATATGAGAAATATAGCTAAATTTTTAGTTATATTTCCAGCTAAAAAATGTGATATATTACACGTACATTAACGTACGAACACGGTCAAACACGTACATACACGCACAAACACGTACATTTACGTAAAAACGCGTAAAAACATGTACATACGCGTACAAATACGTACACACACGTACGAACACGAACAAACACGTGCACACATATACTTACACGTACACACACGTGTAAACACGTACAAACACGTACAAACATGTACACACACATGCACACACGGCCTCCACAACACGTCATATATATATATATCTCCCTATATTATATAGTTATATGAACCGAAATTCAGTCCGTTTCCCCCCACATCCCCCCACGCCCCCCAGCCCCCCACATGATTTTTATTAATTAAATAACGTAAATTTACGTTATTTTATGTTATCGATCATTACCCCCCCATGGACCCCCCACTAACCCCCCTCTTGCCCCCCCCCCCACAATCCCTTCAACAACCTTTTAGAACCATCAAATATTGCATAATATAGTTTTATATTTTTTTATTATATTTTAAGTATAATATTACATAAAAATATAAAAATTTTAATTTTTTTTTGTTGAAAACTCGAAAGTAGTTGCATAAAATTACAATTTATTATATTTAAAATGAAAAACATGTGCCGCATCAGATATCTTATTACCATTTTTTACATAGTTTATCTGAAATTAATAAATATAAATTTAAATTAATTCTATTACAATTCCTCAACACTATAATTAATTCATTTGTTGAAAACATAATGATTTTTAATAATTTGTTCATATTATAAATATTTTATTGTATTAAAATAAAAATAAGCGTATAGTGTTGAGGATTCAGATTTCCACACCACCTTACATTATAAACCTTTAATAGTATTGATTTATACAACTTTTAAAATTAATTGATATTAATATTTATGTTTAAATTTATATAACTTTCAAGATTAATAACTATTTATATTTGTTTTACAAAGGTGTAGATCAAACGGATGATAATATTCATTTGAATTATTCAATAGAAATGTTAAATAACATAAGAGAAGGATTACCTCCACAGGAACTGAAATTAAAAGTAAATACCATAATTATGTTAATTCGAAATTTAAGTATAAAAAATGGATTATGTAATGAAACGCGATTGAAAATAACTAAATTATTCAAATATAACATAGAAGCACAAATAACTCTTTCACGTTGTAAAAATGTAAATAAAATATATATTCAAAATGAATCGAAAAACAGAGATATTGTACCTAACATAGTTTGGAAAGAAATATTAAAAAAATAATTTTATTATAATTTAACAAAAATTTAATGTTATTTACATAAATTTTTTATAAATTATTCTATTAATTAAACTTTTTTTTTCAGGTTATATTTATATTAATTATAAACATTAAAAATTTTTAATAATATATAAATAAAAAAAAAAATGGAATGGAATCCAATTAATAATGTTGAAATTGACAATGTTAATGATCAACAAATGATTGAATGAAATCCATTTTGATGGAAAATTTAAATGATCAAATTGAAGAACATTTAAATTTTTCAGAAGAATATGAATATTATTTATAAAGTCTAGATAATAATAGTTCAATAAACAATACAATAATTTCTGAATTAAATAACATTATTAATTCATATATAGAGGAAAATAATGAACAATTTGAATTTAAAAATTGGAATGAAGTACCAGAGTATTATAAATATTATGCGAATGAAATTATAAAATATAAAATAAATATACGCGAACCAATAGCAGAATATTACTTCAATCAAAGTCATGAAATTTATTCTAAATATTTATTAAGATTAGCTAACATTATTAATAAAATATGAAAAATTAAAATAAATCATAAATATTTCAATATATAATAATAAATTTAAAAAAAATTTTTAAACATTATCAATATTATTAAAAATAAAAAAAAATAAAATATTTAAAAATTAACTAAAATATTTAAAAGTTATGATTATTTAAAATTTATAAATCGAAATTTTAATAAATAAATAATTTAACTACTAACAACAATAAATAAAAAAACATATTCATAACTTTTATACAGGTAAATGTAATATAAGTAAGTATAAAATAATTTAAAATTATTTTATTTATTTATTTGTTATATAAATAACTAAATTTTAAATAAAATATGATATAATGTTCATGTAATAATTTCATTTACAATATCATAATAAATTTATAAATTTTAGTATGAATTTTTGATATATCTCATAAAATGTTTAAAATTAGAAAAAAGATATAAAAAAGGAATTATAACAAAATAATCCTATAAATCTTATAAAACTCAAAATCATTACGATATATCAAATAATATACTAAATTATCAACGAAACTAAAAAAAAATGATTTAAAAATTTAAAAATGATTTAAATGTTTAATATATAATTATATTTATAGCACAACTGGGGGTTGGCGAGCAGTGCGAGCAGGGGGGTTATACTCCTAGTATATATATATATATATATATATATATATACTAGGGGGTACCCCCTGCTCACTGCCTGCTCAACCCCCTATTTGTTATTTAAGTTACATTACTTTTATTTCTTTATTTTTATCAACTGTAAAAAATATAATTATTAAAATATATTAAGTTATACTCAAAAATATATTTAAATATTTATTACAAACCTATTTTTGTTTTCCTTATTTATATGATGTTATCTAATAAATGTTTTTATTGTTTTTATAGAACTAATTTTCATAAATACTAATATTTTATGAATGTCCATAGTAAATTCAGATGTAGAATAAGAATTTTTGCAAAACGGGCATTGGAATACATCCATTTTTCCTATTAATATTAAGTTTAAACATTAATTTTCATTAAATATTAATTTTATAAAAAACTTGGGAAACATTTTAATTATATTTTATATATGGGGATTTATAATTTTAATTAAGTTTAATTTTATTCTGTTTTTATTACATTTAAAAAAATATATAGTAAGCATAACTGTCAAATGTGTGCGCATATTTTACGTTTGGGTTTTTGTGAAGGCTGCCGTGGGCAGAAGCGCCCTCTTAGCTTCTCTCTCTCTGTATATGCGTCGGTCGGTCTGTCAGTTCTTGTTGAGCGACACATCGTAGAGCCTCCAGACTTTATTAGCGTAGATCTGTATTCTTGGTGTTTTATACGAGAGTGCTTTGTAAAGGGAGTGTATTGTTAAAACAATAAATACTTTTAATACAATTTGTGTGTGACTCTTTGCTGTATCTACGTTGTTAAAACTATTAACAACCTCGCCCCCAAAGAGAAATATCCTAACAGGTTATGGGCCCAGCAAGCTTCAACTGCGCAAAGCCCGGCAACAGGGGAGATGGAGCGAGGTAAGAAATTAAAAGAAAAAATGCATTATATACGAGAGAGGAGAGCGAGGAGGAGTTTTGTTTTGCTAAGAGAAACCGTAAAACAATTAGTGCGCGGTTCTCGGTGTCATGGAATGAAGAGAGCCATAAGCGTGACACACATGTGCATTGGTATATGTATGGATGTGCATGCACATGTGTATATGTATACGTAAATCAAAAATGATTGTTAGCAAAACGAAGTTCGTATTAAAATTGGAACTGAGATGTCAATTGGGTTTTTTCGAAATTGACGTTCTCTCTAAATTCTTTGTTTCGAGGCAAATCAACATGGCGGATTTGCGTCGATCAAGGAAAGAGACAGAAAGAGATAGATAAAGAAGAACAGTGCAAAGATGGCGCGAGGCGTCAAGCACGCGCGAGAACGATGTCGCGCTTGTACGAGAAACGAGGAACGAGGAACGCACGCGTGAAAGAAAGATGGCGCATAAAGAGAAGCTCGCGATGAACGATGCCACGACGAACTTGTCGCCACGAGTAAGAAACGAAAAACAAGAAATGCAAATGGAGACTATAACGATGAACGAGAGGGATGTAAGGAATGAGTTGTATATGTGTGCTGTATGATAGTTATGGGACGCCATATAGCATATAAAAATGCACAAACATAAAATCAAACGAGGTCTAAATAATAATGCTTGCCAAATTTAATATAAAATTAATTAAATTACAAATAGAGTGGTGAAATAAATTAAATTAAAATAAACCAGTGCAAAATAAATCTATAACTATGTCACTTATATGAGAGCGACGAGTATATACGTATATACGAGGAGTTTGTAACTTATATGTGTACAGACACGAATATAAGCAGTAAATGAATACGAGATATGAACTTACGTACGAGTGTACATATGTATACGTATATATGCGTGTATATGTATACACATAAATGTGAATGAATAATTATTAAATTCATATACAGAACGAGAACGAGACATAAAAATCTTTTATTAGAAGTTTTGTTTAATCTAGAAGTAGTATGGCAGTAACGAGAAAATCGTTGCTCAGACGAGAACGAAAAAGCAATATTTACGATGGACTCTGGCCAAGTCTAAACCTTAAGTACATGTGTAGATATTTGTAAATACATTATATACAAGTATTTTTTATTTCATAATATGTATTTCATATACATATAACTAAATTAAATAAAAATTAAAATAATATTTTCACGTGATTTTTAAAAATAGAAATGTTAACATAAAGGTCGGCAGTGGCGCTGTAAATAATTTTAATTTACACATTTAAGCAATTATGCTTAAATCATTAAAATATATAACAGCGCCCACTTTAAAACGAAATGTAACCGAGTTCGAGTTTGTTATATTAAAATTAAAATTAGCAATCATCTTGATCGTTTTGAAACTGCATACTTGTGTTCGGTATGCCAGAATCTTAACAATTAACTTAATTGCAGTTGTTTTGATACTGATCATACTAGTATTCCGCATATTAGAATCTTAACAACGAAATTAAAAATTACAACCATTTAAAGACTGATAATGTTTGTGTCCAACGTATCAGAATCTTTATAATGCAAATAAAAATCTCAACTGTTCTGAGTTTGACAAGCTTGCGTTCAGCATGTCAGAGTCTTGACAGTGAAATTTATTAAATAGAGTTATGCTAAATACGATGAATAACGAATACATAGTTAAATAAATTTTAGTTTCAGTTTAAATTTAGATAATACTTGTGTTCAGTGATATCTGAATTTCTAACTGTATAACTGATTGACAGGAAAGGAGTTCATACCTAACGAGTAGATGGCAGCACTTACGAGAGAAATTACCTAGGAACGAGAAAAGGGTCTGTCATTCTATGTATCTTACTGCCGTAACCTATTCAAAACGAGACGCAGCTGCGATACGAGAAAATGAGGAATTGAACGAGGAATGATACGAGAAAATGAAGAATAGAACGAAGAACGGAACGAGAGAATAAAGGAGTAAAACGAGACCAAACAACGACGCAAAGAGAAACGAAGACCAAAAGGTAAACGATGTATATAACCAGTTTTTAATTGTAAACTAAGATATAAATCAGGCAACTATTTCTATGTTAAAAGGATCCACAGAAATTGAAATTTAATATATATAGAAAATTGTCATTATCAAATTCGAAGTTCTCTTAAATGAAAATGAAACATTGTCTAAACGAGTGCATAACGAAGTTAATATTAACGATGAAAACTGTCTTATTTTCGATTCTTTTGTAGAAATCAAGGATCAAATGGCCACCTTCATGGTTCAAGTTTATGTATTCGAAAAGGAGGCATCTGCAAAGAAGTCGTAATCTAAAATTGAACTAAATTGAGGCTGGTCACAAGGAGGCGGAGAAAACAAAGGCAACTATGTATAACGAGTCCAAAAACTTGAAAATTCAGATTAACGTATTTGATAATAAATTCTTATGAAATACTTTCATAAATAAGAATAGTATTGAAAATCTGAGAACGAGATAACCGAGTTTGATTTAGTACGATTTATTGTAATTCTATGGAGATCGATACTAAACGAGTTGAAAAATCGAAAACAACTCTGCTTGTGCTAGCAGAATAAAAGTCTTTAACGAGAGTAACTTAACGTACGATTCTTGTAACGTTATAGTACAATTAAAGGAGTCTTTTTTAAAACAAAAATTGATCAATAGATCTGTTTCTCGTGAATTGATCAATATGATCGATGAGATCAATAAGAATTAATTTTCAATTGATCAAATTAATGGAAATACATTATTTCATGTATCGTCTTATATCGATACATGGGCTTATCGGCTCAAAAATAATTTAAAGGAGAGTGTCGTAGAAAATCATGCAGTTCGAACATGAGATATTATTATTAACTACATAGACACTGATTACCATAAGGAGTTTTTAAAATAAATGAAGAAATAGGATTATGAAAAAGAAATGCTTTTTCAGAGATTATAAAGAAATAATTTTATAGTTCGCTATACAATCTGAGAAAGAAATTAACGAGTATATTTTGGATTAATTTTACAAGTCAAAAAGGAATTAAAATAAGTATGAAAGGTAAAATGGGTAGTTGATAAATATATCGGAAATACCAAAAACTGATTGGAATGCATGACGAGCAACGTAACAGCAGCTAAGACTACAGATTAAAGGACTTAGATTCTATCGATTTTCATAGTTGATACTTATATGTATACAGTAATTAGTTAACAATTTTCATTGTGTTACAAGAGCAACTGGATGACTAATTATACAGAAAAGGATTATTTAAAACGTAAAAGACGAGAAAAATAAAGAAAATATAAAAATAAATTTAAATGAAATTGTTAACGCAACATTGTTAATTAATTCTTGAAAATTATTAAAGGGAGGATAAGTAAAACGAGTAACGAAATTTCAATGAAACGAGTTAAATTTAATAACAAAAGTAGAAACATCACGAGATTTAGCAAAACGAGAAATACTAAGAAAAATATTAACGATTTAAAATTGGGAGCCAAGAGTAAGAGAAAAGACTTACAATGGAAACGATGAAAACTTAAAAAAAAAAAAAAAAAAAAAAAAAAAATGAGTTTAAGATCTTGAAATTAAAATCGATTTAAAACAACGTGAAAATAATCAATGACTGTTTTAAATTAAGTCAAAATTCTCGCTGACTCTGATGTGAGATATTAATTAACGAGTTTGTAATTAATTTTAAATTTCTAACGAGAATATTCACGAGATTAAGTTTGTTAACAAAACAACATCGTGAACTTAGGATCGGAGGAAGTAAATACGAGTTTGGGCACTGCTGACCAATATAAAATTTATCTTATCAGATAATACCTTTAGGCAGATGCTCTACAGATAATTTATTACATAAGTCAAAGTTTACGGACCAGTACTTGTGTATATATTTAAATAACAAGACAATTGATATGTACGTGGTCATGTGTCAAATAAAATGTTTATTACTGGAGTACAAATATAAAATTCTATGGATTAATAGAATTTGCGTTCGGAGAAAAGATTGATAATAAGTATACAATCTTAACAAACTCCAACATACTTAATTATAAGAGATAAAGAAGAAATGAGTAAAAATAATAAAAATTGTAGGAAATGAGTATAGATGCGTAAGCGCTAAGTTATACTCAAATTTCAATGACACTATAGTGAAAATAATAAGTGTTATAAAGGAGGCAATAGAAATTAAAAGGATAGATTTTGAAATCATGTCTGCAGAGAATATCGAGATAACTTCTCTTAACAGAAGAACGATGATTTGATATGGATAAGACATTTTTCTTAAATGATTTAAGGAGTTACAGAGAACTTATAAATATATCAAGGATTATAATTTTAAAATATCGGAAAGCATGGGCAATGTGGCTCTGGAATCTGCTGTGTTCGCATATAACAGATTGCCACATGCTTCAAATGATATGATGTCACCGTTAGAGAAATTTGCTCCTTATCACAAGATAGACATCACTCAACTGAAACGGTTTGGCTGCCTAGCTTACATGAAGGTGCAAAGGAAAACTGGTCCTAAATTTCGAGGTATTGGAAGTAGAACTGTCTTGGTTGGATACAAGGAAACAGGCTACGTTTTGTTCAAACCTGAAGAAGGAAAGTTCTACGAGAGTCGAGACGTCAGGTTCAACGAGAAGCTAGTCTTTGCTGATAAGTATAAACGTAGAGAACTAAATAACTGGGAGACACTGGACAGCAAGGTAAATCGTGATACATGGTTTACTGAATTCGAGAATGAAAAGGAGAATCAGACAACGAGAACGGAGGGAGTGCCTAAAAGAGGAAGAGGTCGTCCAAGGAAAGTGAAGGAAAATATCACTAATGAAGAAATTTTAACTGAAGAAACTACTACAGCTTTGATTGCTAAACTAAATGGAGACCCTACCACGTATCAAGAAGCCATGTCATCAACTGATAAACAACGATGGAAGGAGGCTATCGAGGACGAATTAAATTCCATTCATAAAAACAACGTTTGGAGAACAGTTGATAGACCAGAGACGAGAAATGAAAAGAAACCCAACATCATTGATTCTAGATGGGTTCTGAGGAAAAAGGAGGACCCAGATGGTAACACAAAATACAAGGCTAGGCTTGTTATCAGAGGTTTTAAAGATAGGAATGTTTATGACCTGCAGGAAACTTACGCACCAGTTTCACGTCTGCCCTTAATTAGATCTGTGCTAACCATCGCAAATCGATTTAATATGGACATCTGTCAAATGGATGTTAAAACAGCGTTCTTGAATGGCATTCTCAATAATGAAGTTTACATGGAGATTCCTGATGGAGTAAACTGCACAGCAGAAACGAGACGAGACAAAGTGTGTAAACTTGAAAAAGCTTTATACGGACTGAAAGTCAGTCCCAAGTGCTGGAACGAAAGATTTCGTGCAACCGCTCTCAAACTTAATTTAAAAGTCTATGACGATGAGCCATGTTTATTTACTTGGTGCGAAAATAACAGACTTTTGATTCTTGTGCTTTATGTAGACGATGTGATGCTGGTCAGTAACGACAAAGGAAAATTGAACGAGATAAAGCAAAATTTAATGAAGGAGTTTGAAATGACGGTCATCGGAGAACCTAAAGTATTTCTAGGACTTGAGATACACAGAAATCGAGAAGAGAAGAATCTGAGTATCAAACAAGAGAAATACATTGACAAGATGCTAATTAAGTTTGGATTCGATAAGGAACATCCTCAAAGGACACCTATGGTCACAAATCAAGTGGCCAACAGAGATAGAAAAGATCACGAAGAAAACGAGGATTTGAACACAATTATAAACACAGAAAATAGTTCAAATCGACCTTATCGAGAAGCTGTAGGTACCTTGCTCTACTTGGCTAACACTTGTAGACCGGACATTGCTTACGCAGTGAATGTTCTCAGTCGACATCAAATCAACCCATCTGAAAAGGAATGGAAAATGTTAGAACGAGTATTCAGATATCTGAAAGGCACTAAAGATATAGGCTTAAATTACTTTGGTAAAGGTGACTCTCTACAAGGTTTTTCAGATGCGAGTTTTGGAGACTGTAAAGGATCTCTGACAACGAGTGGGTACGTCATAAAGCTGTATGGAGACACTGTAGCTTGGAGAACGAAGAAACAGCAGTATGTTGCTCTATCAACTTGTCAGGCTGAATACGTAGCCATGAGCGACTGCTGTCAGGAGCTCATTTCTTTATATAACTCTTTAAAAAGATTTCTCAAGAACGAGTTCACGCCCATGGCTTTATGGTGTGATAATCGAGCTGCGGAATCAAGTGTTAAAACTGGAGGAGGAGGAAAATTGAGACATATGACTGAGATCAAGGAGCATTACGTTCGAGAATGTGTCACGAGAGATCTGGTTAAAGTAAATTGGTTAGCTTCGAAAGAGCAAATAGCGGATGTATTGACTAAGCCCTTATCGTTCGAGTTGCACGCTAAATTTATGAAATTAATCTTAAATATATAAAATGTTTTTATATAATCTATAAATTGTTTCTCTGTTACAGGAAGTAAAAATTTGAAGAAGTAATTGGGAGTGATGGTCGGTCAGAGGTTTTCTTTTAATTTTCTTTAAATATGCGGGAGGGAGTGTCAAGAGTGTGCGCATATTTTACGTTTGGGTTTTTGTGAAGGCTGCCGTGGGCAGAAGCGCCCTCTTAGCTTCTCTCTCTCTGTATATGCGTCGGTCGGTCTGTCAGTTTTTGTTGAGCGACACATCGTAGAGCCTCCAGACTTTATTAGCGTAGATCTGTATTCTTGGTGTTTTATACGAGAGTGCTTTGTAAAGGGAGTGTATTGTTAAAACTATAAATACTTTAAATACAATTTGTGTGTGACTCTTTGCTGTATCTACGTAGTTAAAACTATTAACAACCTCGCCCCCAAAGAGAAATATCCTAACAATAACACATTTGATAATTTACATCAATGACTTTTTAGGGGTCCACCTTTGCTTTATTTGACATTTTCATTGATTGCAATTTTCTAATATGAAAGAGAGAGAAAGAGAAAGAGTCTACTAACTCTTTACTTAGCTGCCTACCCGACACTGAAGTGGCTTTTGCTGATCGCTTGCCCTACGTACGCACTTATCTCACTTATCTTCACAGTGAAATATTTGTTAGCTTTTGTCGACAAAAATCGCATCATGAGTGGTGAGGCTCACGAAACAGCTACCACTCCGATATTTTTTACTAATTACTTTCTGACAGCTATGCAGAAACTGTTTTAGCTTTGAATTTAATTTAAAACAAGTTTTACAAAAGAAAAAAATCTTTAATTTTAGTAAAATAAAAATAAAATACCCTGTAAGTGAATCAAATTTACACAACAAAATGAAATTTAAAAATCAATTATTCGTTAAAATGAAATAAAATGAATCAATAAAAATGGTAAAAATTTTAATAAATTATTTATTGAAAATTTCCGTCCAAACAATGTTATCTATTTTTTATGTATCATCTAAATTATTTTGAATATAAATATTATTTAAAGTTTTACATCTTGACAAAGCAACGTATAATTGACCATGTGAAAACAATGGTCTTCTTATAAATAACCCTACATTATTGAAACTTTAACCTTGTGATTTATTTATAGTTATTGCAAATGCTAATATAATTGGAAATTGTTTTCTGTAAAGAATAAATGGTAATGAAGAACTATTTCCTGTATTCAAATTAATTTTTGGAATAAAAACTTTATTTCTACTTTTATCGCCTGTTATTATTTCAGCTTCAATATTATGTTTATATAAATTTATAATTTTCAATCGTGTACCATTACATAATCCTTCCGATATACTTGAATTTCTTAACAACATTACTATAGCATTAACTTTTAAATTAATTTATGAGGTGGTAAACCTTCTTTAATTTTATTTAAAAATTTTATTTGGTAATTCAAATAAATGTTATTATCAGTTTGATCAACACCTTTATGCGTAGCGTAATCAATACTATAATATGTTTCAGTTTTTCCATTTAATGAATTTAATACTTTTTTATTTAAATTATTAACATCCTCATTATGAGAAGCTAATATAATTTTTTCTTTGCAACAATTTTTATCAATATTTGAATAAATTTTAGAACAAATATCGTAAGTTTGTAATTTGTTTGGAATTATGAAAGGGTTTATTTTGCCATCACCAATTCGTAATAGAAATGAAGCAAATTTTTTATTTTCAGATCGAATATTTTTTATTAATTTTAATATACTAAATTGCCATAAATATGAACTTTTTATTGTTTCTTTTATAATTAAATTTCTATTTCCATGTTTAACAACTGGTAAAATTTGTCGAAAATCACCACCTAAAATAATTAATTTTCCACCAAAAAGAAAATTACTATTAAAAACATCTTTTAATGTATTATTAACTATTTCTGATGCTTTTTTTGGAACCATTGATGCTTCATCCCATATTATTATATCAGCTTCTCTTAATTTTTTTTATCCGATTGTAATTCTAAAAATGCATTTTCAATTGTATTTAAATTTAAAGGTAATCTAAAAGTCTTATGACTTGTCATTCCTTTAGGTAATAAAGTAGATGCAATACCAGTCCAAGCCATAGACAAAATTTTTTTATTAATTGATATAAAATAAAATATTAAAGTCTTATATAAAAAAGTTTTTCCTGTTCCTCCAGGATCATCAATAAAATACATTTTTTTATTATCTTTTTCAGTTGAAATTTCAAAATTTAATTTTTGTTCATCGTTTAATTTATTATACATTAATTAAAAAATTTTTTTGCTTTCTATTTCATCATGATGATTATTGTTCAAAGTAATTGAATTTTTTTTTGGTTCAGGTAAACCAAAATCTTTACAAGACATATTCTTTAATAAAAATATTATTAAGTTCAAATAAAGCATTATTTTCTCTATTTTCATTAAAATCTTCAACAAAATAATTAGTAGTGGAGGTTGGCGCGCTTCCGCACAGGGGGCTTGCGGAATTTCCATTTTACCATGTTTGATGTCATTTATTCTTTTAAGCAATAATTGTACATTTTATAAAATTTATCATAAAAATTATTACATTAGTATATTTCTTCTATATATTTAAAGTAAAAGCAGTAGGTGCAAACAATAAAAATTAGCACAGACTCTCTCCGTCTCACTCTTATACTCGCACATCAAGCATAAAAATCTACGTTGTGCTGTGCGACTCACAACGAAGATGGATGTATGCGTATACTATATCATAGTATACGAGTAATTTTTTATCCTCGTTACAAGTGGTACACTTGATTCATTAGATACCCATTATGAAATAATTCAAAGTAATAATCAAAATATTAAAAAACATTGATCTAATTTAAAATATAAAAATTATAATGTTAAAAGAACATTTTTAATTTCAAATAATTTCAATGTATTAATATGTCTTACAGTTTTACTTAGTAGTGGAGGTTGGCGCGCTTGCGCGCAGGGGGCTTGCGGAATTTCCATTTTACCATGCTTGATGTCATTTATTCTTTCAAACAATAATTGTACATTTTACAAAATTTATCATAAAAATTACTAACTTAATATGTTTGTTCTATATATTTAAAGTAAAAGTAGTAGGTGCAAACAATAAAAATTAGCAAAAAGCTTTTTAAATGATGGAATTTGAATGAAATTGAGGATCAAAGAGGATGAGCTAAGGAGCAGCTGAGGAAGAGCAACAAAAACATAAAATAACGTAAAATAACACAAAAGGTAAAATTTGAGGATTTACCTGAGGAGGAGTAAAAATGACCTAAAATAACGTAAAAATAATGGAAAAAAGTGATGGATTTTTTTAGGAAGAGAGAGGGAAGAGAAAATGAAGGCATTAGGAAACTTAAAAGAAGAGAAAAAGAAGAGGGGAGGAAGGGAAAAGGAAAAGAAAAGGAAGAGGAACAAATAACGTAAAATAACGTAAAAAAAGGGAAAAAGAAAGAGGATCAAAATAAGGTGAGAGGACGAGGAAAAAAAGAGAAGGGGAGGACCTTGGTCGTAGAAATTTTCCTTACAACTATATTATATAGAGAGATATATATCTTCTGATATTCATATAGAATAATATTATATTACGAGCAGAGTTGTAAATAAGGAAATGGTTTTTCATTTAAAATGGTCAAGTAATTGAAAATACTCGCACTATTTACCATTTACAGAGCAAGTAAATGATAAATGGTTTGACTAGTTCACAGAGCAAGTAAATGGTAAATGGTCGGACCATTTACTAGTTACTATTAAAGAACTGGTAAATGGTCGGACCATTTGCCAGTTAGTGGGTGAGGAACTGAAAGTGATTGGACTAGTTCGCAGTTACTGGGTGGGTAACTAGCCGAATCAATTAGTTAGCAGTTGCCGGGTGGAAATCTGTAAATGGTCGAATCAATCAGTTGGCAGTTACCGGGTGGAAAACTGTAAATGGTCGAATCGATCAGTTAGCAGTTATTGGGTGGGTAACTGGTAAATGGTTGGACCATTTACCAGTTACTGGGTGAGTTAATGGTAAATGGTCGGCCCATTTATCAGTTATTGGATGAGTATATGGTAAATGGTCAGGACAGTTAGTAGTTACTAAGTGAGTAAATGGAAATGGTCGGACCATTTACCAGTTACTGGGTGAGTAAATGGTAAATGGTCGGACTACTTACCAGTTACTGGGTGAGTTACTGGGAAATGGTCACACCATTTACCATTTACTCACCCACTAACTGGTAAATGGTCCGACTATTTACCATTCACTTACCCAGTAACTGGTAAATGGTCCGATCATTTGCAGTTACTCACCTAGTAACTACCAACTGGTCCGACCATTTACCATTTACTTACCTAGTAACTGGTAAATGGTCCGACCATTTACCATTTACTTGCTCTGTAAATGGTAAATGGTGCAAGCATTTTCAATTACTTGACCATTTCAAATGAAAAACCATTCCCTCATTTACAACTCTGGACAGGTATAGCGGTTAATTTATTACAAGATGGTGTGACAGTACATACAGCATTTAAATTACCGTTGAACATATCTGAAGACACAATATGTAATATTAGTGCAAACAGCAAAATAGGTCAAAAATATGGAAAATTTATCAATTGTTATCTGGGATGAAATCACAATGACATCAAAATACGCTTTTGGAGCCGTCGACCGCATTTTTAAAGATGTATATGATAATAATTACTTGTTTAGAGAGGAAAAATTTATCATATCAGGTGATTTTTGGCAAACATTATCAATAGTAAAACATGGAAATAGAACACAGATAGTAGAAAATTGTTTCAAAAAAAGCTATTTATGGGAACATTTTCAATATGTCTTTGAAAGAAAATAAACGTTGATCGAAATCAGATGATAAATTTAAAAATTGGTTACTAAATATAGGAAACGGTAATTTTCATTCAAAATATTAAAGAGGGAAATGAAGTTATACAAATTTAGATACAATAGAGTACTTGAGCATTGACTCTGCAAAAGATGTGAATGACGAAAGTTTAGACGCAATGTTGCCAACAGAATTTTTCAATTCTTTAACGCCCAATGGTTTACTTCCGCGTAGATTACAATTATAAAAAGGACCTGTAGTAATGTTTCTAAGAAATGTTAATTTAAATGACAGACTTTGTAACGTAACCCGACTAACAGAAATAAAACAATTTATTATTATTGCACAAATATTAACAGAAAGTAAAGAGGGGAGCACTATATTCTTACTACGTATGACCTTATCAGCAAATGATTAACTGCCATTCCAGATGACCAGAAAACAGTTTTCTGTAAAACTTGCTCATGCAATGACTATTAATAAGTTGCAAGGGCAATCATTTAAAAAAGTAGGAGTGTATTTACCAACACCAATTTTCAGTCATGGGCAGTTATACGTGACATTTTCAAGGACAACTAACAAAAAAGAATGGAAAATATTATTATCAGAAAAATCAAGAAAAGTTAAAGATGGAATGTTCTATACTAAAAACATCGTTTACAGAGAAATATTACAAAACCACAATACAAAAATTAAATATAATGAAAAAGAAAATGAAATCAAACATATTCAAAACTCTAATATAATATTAAATATAAAAAAATTAAAAATTATGATGTAGAGTTAGCGCTGTGTGGTTAAAAATCACGGCTGCTATTTTAAGTCCTGCGCTATTGAAGAAAAGCGATTGCTTTTTTAAATATTGTGTGGTTAAAAAAAACCCGGCTGCTATTGTAGGTGCTGCGACGGGGAAAAACGCTAAAACAACTGTAGGCGCTGTGTAATTAGAAATTCGCGACTGCTTTTCAAAGCACTATGTGAAATAAAAAACGCATCTGCTATTTTAAGAGCTACAGATGAAAAAC
The DNA here is from genome assembly GCA_017163975.1 of Anastatus disparis. NCBI lineage: Eukaryota > Metazoa > Arthropoda > Insecta > Hymenoptera > Eupelmidae > Anastatus > Anastatus disparis. Next base: position 3,586,599 of record JAFFSR010000307.1, read on the forward strand.
GCAACAATTATTATAAGCCCTGTGTAATTGAAAATTCGTGGCTGCTATTTTGAGCGCTGCGTGGTTAAAAAAACGTGGCTGCTATTGTAAGCGTTGTGTAATTAGAAATTCGCAGCTGCTATTTTCAGCGCTGACACAAAGAGACAAAGACGGAAGAACGATGACGGAGAAACGAAAATGGAGAGACGGAGACGAGGGACGGAGATGGATTAGATTAGATTAATTTTATTTCTGTACAATTTGTTGTACAATATAAAATAAGATAATTCAATTAACATAAAAATATTGTTTAACAGATGTATAAAAAATATATAAAATAAATTATTCAAAAAATAGTAACAGTATTCAGCATGAATTCTTAAAATTTCATAAAATCTATTAAAAGTAGCTAACAACTCCATGCTCTTCTCCCTCAATGGCAAAAATATGAGAATGGATCTTGTTTTTAAAGGATGAGATGGGTTCGGAATTACGAATTGGACTTGGCAAAGAGTTCTAAAAGTAGGTAAGAATAATGTGGAAAGATTCTCGCAGCATTTCAGTGGAAAATCTGGGCACTGAAAGAGTCAGTATTTCACATCTAACTGGCCTGGTGACGACATTTGCATTAAAGGCGTTGTAAATGTAGAATGAAATTTGCGTTCTCAGCACTCGATAAAGAAGGCAATAACCCAGATAGAGACGACGACCCTCAATGAAAAGCCATTCAAGGGACCGTCTATAAGGTGAAATGTGGTATTCACTGCACGCTGTAAGCGAAGATTTTGCTCCTCCGAAACATTTAAGAGGGCGATTGAGCAGTAATCAATAAGAGGAAACAAAAGTAATAAAACCAGGTACTTGCGCAGTCGAAGGTTAGTGCTCCCTCTGAAAAAATTAAGTTGGTACATTAGAGAATTTACTCGATTACAGATTGAGGTAACCTGCCTCTTCCAAGAAAGCTTGGAGTCCAAAAAGACACCCAAACTCTTCACAGATGACTCAAAAGGTACTATAGACTCACCAATTTTGATATAGCTAGTCTGAGAGTGAATGCGATTAATATAAACCGGTGATCCAAAAATGATTGCTTTGGTCTTGCAGGTATTAAGAGAGAGGCGATTCTCAAAGGCATAGCTCACCAAGTTATCAGCAGCAAAGCTGAAGGTATCCTTAGAACTACCAAGTTTATCTGGATGGCATTGAAGATATAACTGAAGGTCATCAGCATAGAGTACGTAAGAAATAAGGTCATCAAGACCGTGAGAGATGTTGGCAACATAGACAGCAAAAAGAAGTAGGCCCAGGACTGGAGACAAAAAAACGGAGACAGAGAGACCGTGATGGAGATACGGAGACGGATGGACGCAGACGAAGGGAAGAAGACGGAAAAACGGAGACAGGGAGATGAAGACAGACAGACGGAGAAACAGAGACGAAAAAACAGAGATGGAGACGAAGGGAAGAAGACGGAAAAACGAAAACGGAGACAAACGGAGTGGGAGAGATGGAAACGGAGAGACAGAGTCCGAGAAATGGTGACGGAAAGACGGAGACGCGGAAACGGAGGCAGGAAGACAGAGACGGAGAGACGGACGGACATAGAGACGCAGACAGAGACGGAAAGATCGAGGAACGGAGATGTAAGGACGTAGATGGAGGGTCGCAAACAGACAGACGGAGACGGAGAGACGGAAAGATGGAGACGCAGAAACAAAGACATTAAGACGGAAACGGAGACGGAGAAACGAAGACAGATAGACGGAAACAAAGAAACGGCGATGGAGAGATGGAGACGAAACGATGGAGACGAAAAGACGGAGACGAAGACAAAAAGACAGAGAGGCGATTATGGGAAGACAGAAACGGAAAAACGTAGTCGAAGAGACTAAGACGGAGACGGAGAGATGGAGACGGAGAAACGGATATTGTGTATGTGTGTATGTGTATGTGTGTATGTGTATGTGTATGTGTATGTGTGTATGTGTATGTGTATGTGTATGTGTGTATGTGTATGTGTGTATGTGTATGTGTGTATGTGTATGTGTGTATGTGTGTGTGTATGTGTTTGTGTGTATGTGTATGTGTGTATGTGTATGTGTGTATGTGTATGTGTATGTGTGTATGTGTATGTGTATGTGTGTATGTGTATGTGTATGTGTATGTGTGTATGTGTGTATGTGTATGTGTGTATGTGTATGTGTGTATGTGTATGAGTGTGTGTATGTGTGTATGTGTATGTGTGTTTGTGTATGTGTGTATGTTTGTATGTTTATGTAAGTGTGTGTATGTGTGTATGTGTATGTGTGTTTGTGTATGTGTGTATGTTTGTATGTTTATGTAAGTATGTGTATGTGTGTACGTGTATGTTAAAAATGCACGTGTGTATGTATATGTATGTATGTGACAATAATGCATAAGATATTCACGTAAGAAAAAAAGAGTATTAATTCTTCACTTTAATATAATACGAGTTTGATTTACCTCGCTCCTTACGTCGCTCGGTTAAATTTTCATATATTAAATTGATATGTATGAATTAGTCAATTTTAAAGTCAAAAAAATTTCCTCAATTTATGAATTTTCATATTGTAGTTCTGTTTAAAATTTAGTTTTTATATATTTGAAAAAAAAGAATGAATTAAACTTTTAATATGCATAAAAATAGTTCGAATACAAATCATATCATTGTGATAAATTGAAAATTTGTTTTCTGAATTCTATTTAAATTAATGGAAAAATATGATAGAAATTTTTTCTTCTTAAATTTGTGCTTCAGACAGAGGGACGGAGATGAATAAACTGAGACGTAGGAACGGAGACGGAGAGAAAAGACACAGAGATGGAGACGGAGAGACGAAGAGAAGAAGACAGAGAGACGGAAACAGAGAGACATAGACGGGAAGACAAAAAAGGAGAGACGAAGACAAAGAGACATAGACAGAGGGACGAAGAGACAAAAACGGAGCGACAGAGACAGAGAAACAAAGACAAAGAAAAGGAGTCGTATAAGCGGAGACGGAGAAACATAGATGGAGGGGCGGAGACAGAGAGACAGAGACGGAGATCGAGAAATGGAGACGAAAAGACGGAGATAGAGAAACGGATATAAAAAAACAGAAACGCAGATGGAGAGACGAAGAGATGAAAACAAAGAGGCGGAAATGGAGAGGCAAATGTTGTGTATGTGCACGTGTGCTTGTGTATATGTGTATGTGTATGTGTGTTTGTGTTTATGCGCATGAGTGTATGTGAATGTGTGTATGTGTGAATATGAATGAGCTTATATGTATATGTATGTGTGTATATGTTTAGGTGCACGTGTGTGTGTGTGTGTGTGTGTCTAGATCTATATATACATATTTATATATTTATATATATTGTCACGGTATTCTACCGTGTTCGAATCTTGCGCGCTTAGGTAAGATCAACTGACACGCGCTCAGTCAGATACCTCGTATAAGTTACGTCAAGAAGCACGTAACTCGATGAGCAGCGCGCGCGCGAGGAGCAAGAAAGCCACGAGGCAAGACAGAACATTTCCGGCTGTTCATAAGCGCACACGTCGGCATATATATATTCCTGCCTTGTGCGAGAGACATTGTTTTAGCGGCCTACAAGCACGCATCATCGCCATAGCTTTCGGCTCTTATTTAAGTCTTAACTTAATAAACGCGTTGGTGTAGTGCCGCATATAGTTTTGGAGAAAAGGATAAAGGAAGATCGTTGCTAGAAGATCGTCATCACCTCCTGGTTGTACGTGCTGGTCTTGGCTGTCTTCTACGAGCCTCAGCGAACAGGTTGCGGCGTATCGCGTCTTTTGTTGGCCAACGACGGGATATTTCTAGCGTACGTATTTTGGTTGTCATAGAAGCTTCTACGCGTATTCGTAAGTTCATATTGTTATATCTATTTGGTTGAGATTTCTTTCCTCGAAGAAATCTTAACACAGAGAGTGCGCGCGTTCATTACAATATCTCAACGTAATTTAGTTCGCGTCGCGTCCCCCCCTTAGAATTATCTTTAATAAACTTTGTTCGTATTTTTTTTATTTAAATATATTTTACTGTATCACTTTCTTACTTCTTTAATAAATTCGCATTAACCTAAAGACCTGAATCAATTTGCTTACCCCGACGCCTCCGCGGTCCTTATCTTTTATATCATATAATATATATATCTTGGCGTAAAATAAGGAAAGCTGAACTACCGGCATCGCGTCTCTCGATCAGGTAAGAGAGAGAGAGAGATAGAGAGACGCGCGGCAACGAGCTGACGGAAAAATACTCCGTCGCATATCAATCTAATATACTAACTAGCTCTATCGGAGTTTGTTGCATAATATTTAAAATATTTAGTATAATTTTCTGCAACTCCGTATATAGTAAAATTCATAATCTTAGCTAAAGTAAAATTTAAATAAAAGCTAATTCTTTTTTGCAACGTGTAGTAAATTACCGTTACAAAATGGCGCCCAATGTATAGATGCGTCAACGGGATCAGGTCTTTGCGCGTGATATAATAAACATAATTTTCAAATGGCGTCGAGCAAGTAGCCGGTGTCGAAGTGAACAGGCTTCGCGTTGCTTTAAAATTTTTTGTATTAAAGATGGCGTTTGCCTACAGCAAAAATTAAGTACAACACGTGTTGAATAAAATTTTTTCCGTAAAACGAAATTATTATTACAGAAAATTTATCGAATTTAAAATTGAAAAATTCTTGTTTCTCTTTCCTTTTTGTGATTTTTTTTCGGAAATATAGTACAAAATTTTCTTTAAAAATTAAATTGCGTCCCCACGTGTCCCAGCAAAAATTTTCTTTTTCTCTCTAGATAACGCGCAAATATTGTCGACGTTGGTAAGACACAGAGTTCAAGAAATAAAAACTCTGCATGCTTTTGTTCGCTTTAAGTGAAAAAGCGAACAAGCATTTGAATTTATTTAAAATAAAAACGTGCGTTAGGTATATAACCCTATTGCCGATTAGGTCGTTAGTCGTAGTTGCTTGACTTTAATGGTGAGAGAGAAATATTGATTTCAACTGTCGAGGAAGTTGAAATTAGATTAGTTAGTAACTGCCCTTTAATATAAAAGAATCTAACCTCACTAAGAGCATAAAATATAATTTTTTTTATATATATTTAATACAAACTTGAATTAAATAAAAGTTAAAATATATTTTTATAGATATATATTAAAGGGTCAGAAAATTTTTTGCTTCTCTTTCTTCCGTGTGTGCATGATTTAATAGAATTTAAAAGTTGTAATTTTGGTTACGAATTCTAAATTCTCTCTCATCAAAAATTGCCAACCCGTAGCGTGGCAATTGACCAGTGCAGTGTGTGTTGTAGAAAAAAGTTAAAAATTTCTCAAAGTTAACACTTTAAAATTTTTTTCACCTTTTTACACTACACATTAAATACAAATGTATAATAAAGAAAAAAATTGTCCTCACACAGTTAGGTGTGCGCTTTTAACTAAAGTTTAAAAACGCACAGGCTTTTGGATTTAGCCGCGTATTTTGAAGATTTTAATAGTTTTAACTGATTTTTTTTCGTAGTAAAAATTAAAATAACAAAGTTGAAATTTTTTTATATCGGTCAGTTGACTAAAATATTATTAGTTATCGCGTTTAATAATTTAATCCAAAAACCAAAACATAAAAATATACTGTTCCGAAAAATAAATTATATATACATATATTTTTTCGTTTTTCTTTGCATCGTATGTGCGCGGCTTAGATTCTAACCACACACATACGAACTCAAACATTATTTATCATACATATAGCGAATACACACACACTGCAAGCGTTTAATAGCGTACTTGCGTGCGATCAACTTCAAGATATAGTATATTTCAAGAAAGAAGATAAACCGATCCAAGATGGCTACGCAACAAAAGTCAGTCGACGAAAATCACAAAGCTACCGCTTTAAAAGTCCATAAATGGGCAGCATGTCTATCTGAAGATGACTTGTTAGAATCTCTTCAAGCATTGGAACTAAAGCAAGAAGGGTTATATTACGAACAGTCACATCGAATAGTACGATGGCTGCTAGGTAATTATACAGCAGTAGACTTTGAGGAATCAAGCTCTGCAGAAAACGAAATGGCGACACGACAACACCGCCTTTCGGTCAGGCAAGATTTCATAGAAAAGGCAATATTCGAAAAGACAGGGTCTACGATCTTGGACGAAAACACAGACCCAAACGAGGAGCACCCACTCACTGTATTACGTAATGATGAAACGGTGGTGAGAAATTTAAATACTACGTTGAGTAACGTTACGCAAAGCGAAATGCGCAACGATCAGGTACCACTGGAAACTCGCCAAGAACAACAAGGACAAGAAATAGCCGTAAATGTCTCGAATATACCGAAGGAATTACTAGACTACCTTACTACAATACATAACCAAGTAAAAGATGTGTCGTCTAAGGTAAAAGGAATGGCAACTACAGTGGATTCGCTATCACTAAAAGTGGAAGTGCTATCACAGCCTAAATCTTCGAGCACACAGCTGTTCGATCAGGCTACAGGTGAGGTAACACCTGGACGGGAAAACCTCCAAGGAAATAAAAGTACTGAACAGCGTGTCAACTTTCGTGATACATTTAGCGTATATTACGCTAACAGTAGCAGCCCATTAAATAACCAAGAAAATAACAATGCAAGCGCAAATGCACTAAGCTATGGACGCCGCAATAATTTATCAACTGGTACTACAGGTGCACGTACAGTCGAGGGGGAGGGACCCTCACACTGCAAACAGTGCGACGGTTAACGTTGATCAGAGCAGGCACAGTGATCGAACAGTAAACGCAAATAAAACCACAGACGTAGGTCATATAGTGCGCCGCTGGAACGTTACATTCTCGGGTGAACGAGGCCAAAGCATAGACCTCTTCTTAACGAGAGTCGAAGAGTGCAGAGCACTTGCTAAACTCAGTGAGAGCGACTTACTATCCTCGCTCTCCGAACTGCTAACAAGAGTTGCTGCTACTTGGTACAGGAATAATAGACACTCGTGGCAAACATGGGCTCAGTTTAAAGAAGCAGCATTACGTTGGTATGGCCACAGCAGACGCTTTCAACAAAGGTTGTTAGCAGAAGCTAACGCACGCACGCAAGGCAAACACGAGCCTGTGCGAGACTATATTACTTGCCTGCAGTCTATAGTCTTAAAGCAAGTGCCTTTGCCAGATATAAACCAACAGCTCGATCTACTACATCGTAACCTATTACCGGAAATTCAGAGAATGGTAAGAAGGGATGAAATAGTAGACATCGAATCATTATTGGAAAAAGCTGCAGAAGCTGAACTGACGCTTGAGGCAGAAAGGGTCTACAGACCACCGCCTCCGCCTGAACAGTCCTTATTACCTGATGTGGCTTACCGGCCAACGAGCAAGCCGAGAGACAGTAAGCCACAAGTAGCTGCCGTATCTGATAAGCAAGTATTTGCTGAGCAGTTAAATCTTGGGGAGGTACTAACCCAATTAGCGAAAGAAATGCGTGAACTTAGGGAGACTTTTGGAAAGCAGCAAAAACCCAACGAGGATAACGCACAAAAATCTATGCTGCCTAACGCATCGCGAGGAAATTCTCCTAAGAGACGGCAAAATTTTAATAGACCACCTCGTAAACCCAATCTAGGGCATAGTAACTCCGTGCAACAAAGCCAAGGCCAAAAAGAAAATGAGACCGAAAACTCAAGTAATGGTAAAACCAATGGAGGGAAACAAGGTGGTACAAAAAACCGAAATCCTAACCTCAATTGTTACCGTTGTGGGCTACCCGGCTACACACAATGGTCTTGCCCACAATGTGCGGGAAAAGGGCAAGGGAACAAGTAGACGAGGTACCTACTGTTCCTAACGAGGATTACGAGACCTCAGAACTCTCTACTAGAAAGATGGTCGAAGGAAAGTCACCGGAAACCCTAGTAGCAGAGCAGAGCAAGTCTCGCACTTGTCAGGCAGAGACAAGTGATCAGGAAGAACATCCGCAATCAGATATTGATGATGAAGCTCGATGGTGGCTCACGGTAGTGATCGGAGATTACCGTATAAGAGCCTTGTATGACCCAGGTGCATCACGCACGGTGATGAATTCTATAGGTTTGCAGTTGGCAGCTGCATGTAATGTGCCTTTGATACCAGCTACGGGCAGATTCGCTAAAGTAGCAGATGGTAGATCATGCTCACTAGTAGGTTATGTTGACTTACCGTTTACTGTAGGTGGAGTTACAAAAACGATCCGTTCTGCAATTATGCCTAGTCTAGACGAAGAATGTTATCTAGGTGGCAATTTTATACGAGCATTTAAGGCTATCTTCGATCCATGCGAAAATAAACTTTCTTTCAAAGGCACAAATGTGAAAGTAAATTTAGAAATCGCTGCGCTCAGGCAATTATATGTTGCTAAATTAGGCTCAGTCGGTTTGGCTGACGTATCAGCGGCCGATCGCGCTCAGGTAAAAAGACTAGTTACAGAAATATTAGGAGAAGATGACACTCCTATTGGCTGTACGGACTGGATCGAACATGAAATCGATACAGGACCTGCTCGGCCAATTAAACAGAAGTATTACCCCGTGTCTAAGAAGGTCGAAGAGTGGATGCACGAACAGGTCAATGAAATGCTTACAGCAGACATTATTGAACCTTCAACGAGCGGTTGGTCAAGCCCGGTGGTTCGTGTTAAGAAACCCAATGGCAAGTTCAGATTTTGTATTGACTTTAGGAAAGTTAATGCGGTCACAAAACCTGATGCATATCCATTGCCAAGAATGGATGATATCTTGCGTAAACTGCAGAAAGCAAGATACATCTCTACAATGGACTTGAGCAGTGCGTACCAACAAATTAGGATGAAAGAAAATTCACGTGCTCAAACGGCATTTACAGTGCCTGGCATGGGTCTCTTCCAGTTTAAACGTATGCCGTACGGCCTGAGCCACGCTGGCGCCACCTTCCAGCGATTGATCGACAAGGTTATAGGCCCAGAACTCGAGCCATATGCATTCTTATACCTGGATGATATAATCGTAGTAACCGAGACTTTTGCTGAACACATGAAATGGTTGAAGAAGGTATTACTCCGCATAAAGGCAGCAGGTCTCACGATCAGTCACGAAAAAAGCATATTCTGCAGAGAAGAGATCAAATATCTGGGTGTTCTGGTGAATAGAGATGGGTTTAAGCCAGACCCAGAAAAGATAAAACCCATCATTGACTACCCAGCTCCTAAGAATTTAAAACAGCTGAGGCGTTTCATGGGTATGGCCTCGTGGTACAGGAAATTCTTGAAAAATTTCGCCACATTAGCAGAGCCATTGACGAGGCTTACTAGAAAAGACTGCAAATACGTATGGTCAAGCGATCAGGAAATCGCTTTCGATCAAATAAAAGCTTTAATCGCATCAGCTCCGTTATTACATCGACCGCAGTTCGATTTGCAATTCGTTATACAGACAGATGCTAGCGACTCAGGCCTAGGAGCGGTACTTCTGCAAATAGTCAACGACGAAGAGCGAGTATTGGAATTCGCTAGTCGTACAATGTTCAGTGCAGAGCGAAACTACAGCGTAACAGAAAGAGAATGTCTAGCTGTTATATGGGCTGTCAAAAAGTTTCGCTGCTACATTGAAGGTTATGACTTTAAAGTCATAACCGATCATAGTAGTCTACGTTGGTTATGTAATTTACATAATCCAACGGGCAGGCTAGCGCGATGGGCGCTGGAGCTGCAGGGTTACTCTTACACTGTTGAACACAGAAAAGGTGCATTGAATTATGTGCCTGATGCACTATCACGCATGCATGAAAATTCAATGGACTGCGACACTCATTTAAGTGCACTAAGTTGGGCGTCGCAAACCAATGATGTGTGGTATAAGTCTCTGCTTCAACAGGTTATGAGTAATCCTGAGGACTATCCAAGATGGAAAATAGTTGGAGGTCAATTGTACCGCTATGTACCGGACAGGTTCCCTGAAGCAACAATGGGAGATGATAACGCATGGAAACTTGTTGTCCCCAGTGAAAACCGAGCAGAAGTATTGCATGAATGTCATGACGAGCCGACAGCTGGCCACTTAGGTCGTGATAAAACAATAGCTCGCGTAAAACTATATTATTACTGGCCATACATAGAGAAAACGGTGGCACAGTACGTTAAGAGTTGCGAGATCTGCCAACAATGCAAGGTAGAGCAAAAATTACCTGCAGGCTTAATGGGTAAAAGAGAAGTTACAGGCCCATGGAAAGTCGTTGCCGGTGACGTAACAGGTCCTTTTCCAAGGAGTAAACATGGTTACGAATATGCTTTAATTTTTGAGGACGTATTTACAAAATGGGTGGAGTGCATACCTATTAGAAAAGCAAATGCACCCACGATCTTAAAAGCACTAAGAGAAAGGATTATTCTAAGGTTCGGTGCACCTGAGATTTTCTTATCTGATAATGGATCAGAGTTCAGGAATCAAGTAATAGATAAATATCTAAATGAAGCAGGTATTTGTCATAATACTACTCCAACGTACCACCCGCAGGCAAATCCGGTCGAAAGGATAAACCGGACAGTCAAAACCATGATTACTGCATTTATTGATGAAAATCACCGTTCATGGGACGAAAAGCTACCAGAGATTATGTTTGCATATAACACCGCAAAACAGAGTACGACTGGTACAAGTCCTGCAATGTTAAATTATGGTAGACAGCCAGTACCTCCGAGCTCACTGAAAAGGAAAGAAGACAAAGCTGCTCGAGAAAACGAAAGGTTACAAGAAGTAACGAACTGGCAAAGGCGTGTAAGCAAATTACCTTTGCTACACGAACAGGTGGTAGATCGTGCACAGTCTGCGCAACAAAAGCAGGCTGCTGCATATGATATTCGTCGAAGAGAAGTAGAATATGACATTGGAGATTTAATATGGAAAAGGAATAAAATACTCTCTTCAGCGGCTCAGGGCATTGCAAGTAAGCTTGCGCCGAAGTTTGTAGGCCCATATGTAATCACGGCAAAATGTGGCTCCAACACATACAGACTGATAGATCAAGATAGTAATGCGTACGGCCCTGTTCATGTAGAGCAATTAAAACCATACATAGCAAGGCGAGAAGACGAAACACCATCTCAACCACCGTTGGACGAAACACGCGCGAATGAGACGATGAGCGACCCGTCTCCTGCGAGCGATGCGACTCCGTGTGCCGACGGAGATTCGGGCTCAGGTTACGTGCGGCCGCCTGCGAGCGGTAATACTCCCAAACTCGATAAACCGAATAGGAAGCGTGGTCGTCCACGTAAAACAGCGATCGTTGTAACACGAACAGTAAAGCATATGCGTCAAGCTGAGCCCGAACCGATCAGGCGTAGGCGTGGTAGGCCAAAAGGTTCTACAAATGTAAAGAATAGCGAAAACGTAACCGACTTTTCACCGAGAAAAACGCGTGCGCAACGAATGAATACACAGTGATAAAATAAAAAGCGCATAAAACTTGCTTAAAGCATTAGCTGCACACCTTCCGCGCGCCAAGCAGAGCAGCAGAACCCGGTTATGCTGCGTCTGGCGGAGGGGTGTCATGGTATTCTACCGTGTTCGAATCTTGCGCGCTTAGGTAAGATCAACTGACACGCGCTCAGTCAGATACCTCGTATAAGTTACGTCAAGAAGCACGTAACTCGATGAGCAGCGCGCGCGCGAGGAGCAAGAAAGCCACGAGGCAAGACAGAACATTTCCGGCTGTTCATAAGCGCACACGTCGGCATATATATATTTCTGCCTTGTGCGAGAGACATTGTTTTAGCGGCCTACAAGCACGCATCATCGCCATAGCTTTCGGCTCTTATTTAAGTCTTAACTTAATAAACGCGTTGATGTAGTGCCGCATATAGTTTTGGAGAAAAGGATGAAGGAAGATCGTTGCTAGAAGATCGTCATCACCTCCTGTTTGTACGTGCTGGTCTTGGTTGTCTTCTACGAGCCTCAGCGAACAGGTTGCGGCGTATCGCGTCTTTTGTTGGCCAACGACGGGATATTTCTAGCGTACGTATTTTGGTTGTCATAGAAGCTTCTACGCGTATTCGTAAGTTCATATTGTTATATCTATTTGGTTGAGATTTCTTTCCTCGAAGAAATCTTAACACAGAGAGTGCGCGCGTTCATTACAATATCTCAACGTAATTTAGTTCGCGTCGCGTCCCCCCCTTAGAATTATCTTTAATAAACTTTGTTCGTATTTTTTTTATTTAAATATATTTTACTGTATCACTTTCTTACTTCTTTAATAAATTCGCATTAACCTAAAGACCTGAATCAATTTGCTTACCCCGACGCCTCCGCGGTCCTTATATTTTATATCATATAATATATATATATCTTGGCGTAAAATAAGGAAAGCTGAACTACCGGCATCGCGTCTCTCGATCAGGTAAGAGAGAGAGAGAGATAGAGAGACGCGCGGCAACAAGCTGACGGAAAAATACTCTGTCGCATATCAATCTAATATACTAACTAGCTCTATCGGAGTTTGTTGCATAATATTTAAAATATTTAGTATAATTTTCTGCAACTCCGTATATAGTAAAATTCATAATCTTAGCTAAAGTAAAATTTAAATAAAAGCTAATTCTTTTTTGCAACGTGTAGTAAATTACCGTTACAATATATATATATATATATATATATATATATATATCCCTATATTATATAGTTATATAAAAAAAACCTCCTCATCTACCCCTCATTTTTCCTCCCCCTCTTTTGTATGCTTAAAACATCACATTTCACCCCTCAAAATAACGTAAAAATCTGTCTAGAAATGATTTCTTTTGAGAAAAAAAAAGACACCCCTCTACTACCCAAGTCACCCCTCTACTACCCAAGTCACCCCTCTTGCTACCCCTCGTACGTCACTCAGCCCCCCCTCAGATAATTTAGCTAAATTTACCTTGTTTTATCAATGTATTTGTTACTCATTCTCTATACCACTACTATCACTCTTGCCACTACTACCCCATCACCCCTACCCCTCATTTTTTTTCTCCTCCAAAAAAATCAAAAGTCACCCCTCAAAATAACGTAAAAATGTCTCTTGAAATGTCTTTTTTAAAAAAAAAAAAAAGATTTCCCCCTCGACCCCAGTCACCCCCCTCACTACCCAAGTCACCCCTCTTGCTACCCCTCATGTTCCTAATACACTATTCATAATCATTTAGTGTTTATTTTTATATAGTTAATTAAATATTTAAATTTTATCAATATTTTTTTAAAAAACCTTCTTGTTTGATGACTCCAATACTTTAGAGACCAAATTTGGTTATGAAAAATATTGGTATTTAATTATCTTAAATATATTGATTTTTTATTTTATTTTTAAACGGCAATTATTTATTTGAAATATAAACTATTAAGAAAAAAGTTTTTTAATATTATATTTATGAAATACTTGCTTAAGGCTATATAATGGAATATATATTTAATACATAGCTAATAATATTATAGATTATTGATATAATTATTTTTTAACTATCAAATAATAACTACGTTCGTTAAACAACTTTCCACACCACCCATACTGAGACAAAATCTTTCTAAAATACATATTCAAAATGAATTATAAAGTAAAAATGAATTAACCAATATAGTACGGAAAGAAGTACTAGAAAAATAACAAAAAAAAAACTTTAATTTTTTTAATATTAAAAATATATTTATATTTCTTGCATACTAATAAAACATTTGTTTTTTTTAGATATAACGTAATAAAACAAAAAATAAAAACATACTTTAAATTGTCTATATAAAAAAATTAGTTTAAAATAATAAAGAAAATAAAAACAAACTTCAAATATTTTATAAAAAAAAATAATAACAAAGTTATTTAAAATATAATTTAATTAATACTAATAATAATTGAATCATTATAAAATGGAATGGGATCCAGTTTCAAATGAATACATTGTTGTAGAAAACTTACAACATCAAGAAGAATTAGATGATTTAAATAACCAAATAAACGAATTTGAACGGTTTCAAGAGCACTACGAAGAATATATGGAAAATTTGAATGAAAATACAGATTTGTCTAGATTAAATAATGCAATTAATAACTATATCGGAATTGAAAATGAAAAACTTCATTTTGAGAATTGGAACAACGTAACATATTATTATAAATATATGACAAATAAAATTATTCAATATAATTTAGAAATACGTGATCCAATAATGGAATATTATATCACAACTCATAATACAATATATTATAAATATTTAGATTAGATTAGATTAGATATTGTTTATTTTGTATTATAATTACAAAAGAGCGTGAAAATTACAAATAAAGTTGAAAAAAAAAATACATAAAAATACTTTAAATAGCCTTGCACATATAAAATCAAAATAGTACAGTATGATATCACAGTCATAAAACATAATAGAGATAGTAATACTGTAATAGTAAGTCAATAAATTAAATAAAAGCGATATCACAGATAACACGAATAAATACACGCAAAAAGTATAAATAATATAGTTAAAAATCAGTCTTAATATCTATCAGTCAAAATAATTACATAAAATCAAGCGTGTAAAGAGCGCAGTCGAAATATCAGCAGTATACAGTAAGTTAAAATCACAGCAAGTTGAATGTACAGTAATATACAAGTCAATCTGATAAAAATATAATTATTCACTCTATGCACACACATCCTACATACACGCCAATAAATACAATCATGCCTTAAATCTATAAAGGGTACATCACATAATAAATTAACACATATGATATAGTCCGAAAATAATACTGTTTAATCGAGGTCGAGTAAAAACCTCCTCAGAGCGGCTTTAAACCTGCTGATTGATGGAAGATTTTCAATATCAGCAGGTAGGGAGTTCCAAAAATGCGCACCTTGAACTTGAAAGGAATTTCTTCCAGTCTCAGTGCGCATGAAGGACACCGCAAGATCTTTAATCTCACCCCTAGTGGTCGCTCTGGGTATATATCTAGTGAAGAGACCCACTAGATATTCGGGAGTATTCATACGTACGATTTTGTACATAAGTACAGCCATAAAATACTGTCTCCTCGAATCAGTACGTAGCCAACCCAAAGCATGTCTATGGGGAGAGATGTGATCACCCATTCTCACGCCTAATACATATCTCACACATGAATTTTGCATTGTCTGTAGCCGTCTTTGTAACTCTTGCGAAGCATCGAGCAAAACCACTGAGCAGTAATCAAGATGTGGAAACAGCAGGGCGGTTGCGAGCTGCTTACGCAGAGCCTCAGTGGTGTACCGACGGAAAAACCGCAGGCTATAAATCACTCTATTGAATTTTTTAGTCAACATATTAATATGCGGTTCCCACGACAGTTTAGAGTCGAGTACAACACCAAGGCTCGTAACGGTTTCAGAGGAAGGAATACCGATACCGCTCCCCAGGTCAATCGTCCTTGGCTCACCCGAATAAAAATTTTTAATAAAACGATTACTTCCAAAGACGATCACCTTTGTTTTACTAGCATTCAAAGTGAGAGAAACACCAGCAGCCCACCCCGACACCGCCCTGGCCACCCTCTGTAAAATACGAATCCCCTCGTCCACATCATCATAAGGGACCTGTGTATAAATTTGAAGATCATCCGCATACAGCAGATGCCCGACGCAACCAGAGTCCAGTGCGTCACGTACGTCATTTATGTGAAGGCAAAACAACAGAGGCCCCAGCACCGAACCCTGAGGTACTCCTAGATTGGTTGTTAGCCAATTCGATTCCTCCTTTAAATGTGTGGTAACCATTTGTTTCCTACCTGATAAATAGGAGTTAATCCATTCAAGTGCGGCCCTGGAGAACCCCATCGATCTAAGCCTCGCAAGAAGTTTGGAGGGAGAGATCGTGTCGAATGCCTTACTAAAGTCAAAAAGTAGCAGTAACGTGACAAGTTTCCTGTCTAGACCTGACCTTATATCGTCTGTAAGCTTAAGTACAAAAGTCTGCGTAGAATGGTTTTTCCTGAAGCCCGTCTGCATAGGATCAAGCAATTTTTTGGATGTAATGTACTCCTGCAGTTGGTCATGGGCGATCTTCTCAAGAACCTTTGAAAGAAAGAAAACATAAGATGGCTATAGGCCTATATTTATTACGTATTGTTAATATAATTTTTTTTATATTATAAAATATAATATAAAATATATTTAAGTAATAAATCAACAAAAATAATAAATATATCTTTTATAATAACAAAAAATTAATCAAATATATCAAAACAGTAATTTAAAATATATTTCATATATCAAAAAGACTTAATTGCATTAAGATATATTTAAAAAAAATAAATAAAATTTAATAAAATACTCACTTTATAATTTTATTTATGACGTACATGGATTAGTAATTAATTGTATTAATATTATTATAATTATGATACAGGCATTAAACGTTAAATAAATCAAATAAAATCCTATTATAACTTAAACATTTTTAATTGAATTTAAATATAATAAAATGTTTAAAGAATAAATAAAAAATTATTTTATGAAACAAAAAAAAATTAATAAAATTCATATCATTATGTATTATATTATATTGATTTTTTTAATTAATAAATAATATTGAAAATTATTTATTAATAAATAAATAATCGATAATTTAAAAAAAAAAACAAACATGAAAATACATTCTATTAATTTTGTAAAAATTATTTTAATATATCTTTTTTAATACTAGCAAAAAAGTCAAGGATATTAGAAAACAATATAGATATATATTTTATACATCCAAAAGACTTAAAAATGAAATTAAAATATGTGTGGGTGAGAATGAGAGTGGCATAAGTCACATTTTCAAAAAAATTTAGTTAGTGGTATATTTCATTTCTTTAATACTAAAACAACTTATTTTAAAAAATAGAGTGGCTTTTTTGGTTATTTTTCTTTAATATTATGAGTACTGTAAAAATGGCACTCAATAGAAATGTATATTAATTTAAAACTTTAAGAAGGGGCCGAACTATCTGTCTTTGTCTAATAGCGTTTTTCATCATTTATGTAAACACTATCCGGTATAACAAGAAAAAAATAGCAGCCCCCGCTAGATATTAGTATAATTAGTAAATTTCGTAATAACAACCAAATTTTTTACCGCATAGTTTTTGACTAATTGGAGACCTACTAGCAATCTAGAATGTAACCTATCTTTTTTTGGTAGGTCTCTAATTATTCAAAAACTACGCAGTGAAAAAATTTGGTTGTTATTACAAAATTTACTTAGTATACTAATATCTAGCGGGGGCTGCTATTTTTTTCTTTTTATACCGGATAGTGTTTACATAAATAATGAAAAACGCTATTAGACAAAGACAGATAGTTCGGCCCCTTCTTAATATCGAAAATCTCGAAATTAGAAGTATGTGACTTATGCCACTCTCATCCTAACCCACACATATATTAAAAATAAAATTGAAATAATTAATAAATAAGGAAAAATTATATTATTTAATTTTATCGTTTTATTTATGAAATATATTAATTAATAATATTATCATTATCATAATGATATTGAAATTTATTGTAAAATATATACTTTGTAACGGGGAATATATTTAAATAAATAAATCAAATATATTTGTGGGCCTCACGTGTACTCTCTTTAAGTACACGTGCACTTACCGATTAAAATAAACTTAAATAACCGATTTTCTATTTAGAGACGATCAGCCTCGTACGTTGTCACTGATCGACTATGACTATCTTTTTTATACAACGAAAATCAGTTAAGCAATATTTAATTCTATTGCAGGACTTCGCTTAGAAGTTCTGCCTCCCGGACGTCTGGTACGACGAAACCGACGGCGTGTACTTTAAGACTCTCTTAAATATCGTAGATCAGAAGCAAGCAAGTGTATATATATAAATATAACGTTCAATATATATAGACAACACACGATTTCAGACAGAAAGAATTAACGTTATATGGTACTCCAAAATAATTTCAATTTAACTTCAATTTATTCAAAACAATAAACAAATTTACTACACTGAAATGAAATTATCGTAAACTTTAATAATGACAAAATTTAATAAGTTTAATAAAAAGAAACAATATTTAATTTATTCTATCCTATTTTATTTAGCGTGACGCACACGACGGTCTTGATACCTTAGTATGTATCGCATACATGCGTTTAACAATAATAAAAAAAGTAATACGACAGTCTGCAGACTTACGCTATTCTTTGATAGGGCGTTAGACACGGAAGATCCTTGACAGGTCTCTCTTGCAACGGCGATTCAACAGTTCCACCAAAGCGGCACCGTAGGTATTCGGTGCAGCTAAACAATCCTGTTGCTCACGTCGAAACGTTTCTCGATTCTCTCTGCAGAGTTCTAACCAAAAAGCTTCCTGTTATTGACGTGCAATTACCCTGCTCAATCACCACAAGAATCCACTGCTTCGCGTAATTAATCAAATAAAGGCACCCTTATTGAAAACTAATGAGGCTTTAATAATACTCTCTCAAGAAAATAACTTTCATCAGTGAAAAAATCAGCGGACGCACAAGCTCGTATCACGCACAATATGGCTGCCCCAATCTTTCTGCTTTGTTAAAAACGACCCGTTCATTTCTCTCTCTTGCCTCATCCTACCCAGCATGCCCTGCGTGCGCCTCTCTCTACCGTACTATATCCGAGTCGCTGAGACAGACTCTCTCCGTCTCACTCTTACACTCACATATCAAGCATACGTTGAGCCGTGCGACTTATAACGAGGATAGAGCTATATCATAACATACAAATAATTTACTATCCTCGTTACAACTTTGAATAAAACTAATATTTAAAAAAAAGAAATAAATTAATTTCGAGTATATGAATTAAAGATACTAAATGTTATAAAAAAAAATAATAATAATTAATATTCAAATATAAGAAATAATTGGAAAATTTTCAATAATAATAATATTAAAAAACATAGAATTCAATCAAGTATTAAATTTTAAATTTAGAATAATTATAATAAAAAAAATTTCTGTTCTATATTGTTGTAAGACATGTTACAATACTATTTAATTAAAAAATATCAAGTTATAATAATTATTCTAATAAACATACTTAAACAAAGATTTAAAAGAGATAAATATTAATTGAATAATTGTTATACAACAATAATATAATAACAAATTGTACAAATTATAAAATGATTTTAAAACTTTGTTTAAATATGTAATACTGATGGTGGAGGATGAATTGTAAATAGAGTCTATGGTATAAGGAGGAAGGAATATAGACAGGAATATAGATAGAAGGTAACCATGGTTTTATTTTGAATAATTTTATAAAGAAAAAGGAATAATTTTAATTAATTCTAACACGTCTTAAGATAATTTAAAATTATTATAATTGATTTTACATAATTATTAAAAATAAAACAAAAAAAAACCAACGCGCCATAATACCATACCTTTTTTATTATTTAATTTATATTATAAATTATTAATTGTAAGGTATTATTGACAGTACCTCTTCGGGTGGTGTGGAAATCTGTCTGAGCAAATATATAATTAATATTAATTTTTTTAATACTTTTGGTCAGTACAAATTTCATTACCGGCTGACAAAATGTAAATATAAACGGGGATTGGCGAGCAGCGCGAGCAGGGAGGAACCCTACCTAGTATATATATATATATATATATATATATATATATATATATATATATGACAATTATGCAAAAGATGTTCTCAAGAGAAAAAAGTTTTAATTCTTCGCTTCAATATAATAATAATTACGGATGGTCGGAGACGGAGAAACGAAGATGGAAAAACTAAGACGAAAAAATGGAGACGGAGGGACGGTGACGGAGAGACGGAGTCGAAGAAACGGAGACGGAGAGACGGAGACGTAAAGACGATGACGGTGACGGATTGACGGATATTATGGATGTGTGTATGTGTAAATGTGTGTATGTGTGTATGTATATGTATGTGTATGTGTGTATGTATATGTATGTGTATGTGTGTATTTGTATGTTAAAGGTGCATGTGTGTATGTGTATGTATGTGACAATAATGCAGAAGATATTCACGTTAGGAAAAAAATCTTAATTCTTCACTTTAATATAATAGTAATAATAATAATATTAGCTATAGCAATGTAATTACGGTGAGACGGAGACGGAGAAACGGAGACCAAGAAACGAAGACAGAAAGATGGTGACGGAGACACGGAGACAGAGAGACAGAGACGAAGAAACGAAGACAGGGAGATGTAGAGACGGAGATGAAGAGTTGGAGATAAGAAATGAAAACGGGGAGCCTGAAAGACGTAGACGGAGAGATGGAGATGAAGAAACGGAGACGGAAAGACGGTGATGGAGGGACGGAGTCGGTGAAACGGAGACAGAGAGATGAAGTCATAGAGACGGAGACGGAAAGACAAATACGGAGAAATGGAGATAGAGAGATGAAGACGGAGTGACGGATATTGTGTATATGTGTATGAGTATGTGTATGTGTGTGGGTATGTGTATATGTGTGGGTATGTGTATATGTGTGGGTATGTGTGTATGCGTGAATGTATGTGTATCCGTGGGTGTGTATGCGTATATATGTGTGTGTATGTACGTGAGTAGTTATAGGGGCACCATGGACCGTCAAAACAAACCCCCACTTCACCATCCCAAAGGTTATTGACCGGTCGGTCAATGACCTTTGAGAAGGTGAAGTAGGGATTTGTTAGGCATGGTACCCGAACAACTGGAGGGTCACTTACCCCCCACCTAGAAATTTAGAGTGGAGATGAACTGAAGGGTCACTGACCCCTAAAAATTTAGAGTCGGGATGGAAAATATTTAAATCAATATTTAAAAATTTTAAATATTTTAATATGCAACATGAGACTTTTCGATTATTCAAATTTATATTGAATCATAAAATATTAATTTGAAAGATTTTAATTTGCAACTAAATACTTTTAAATGTTAAAATAATAAACATTTTATATTGAATCGTGAAATATATAATTTGCAATATTATTGTGTGTATGAAGGTTGAGGGAATTGGTAATAAACGAGGTAAATGAAATACTCACATTTTAAAACTTAACAACGTTTATTATTAATAATGAAACATTACAACGTAGCATTCATACAATTAACTATTGTGTACATATGATAAATAATAAATTCGTGTATGATTCTAAACAAATCTTCTTTCCCTAAAACTTAATTATTCTTTTTTAATAATTCGATGAGATCATTTACAAAATTATCATTAAAACTAGACATTGTGGTTTTTATTTTGCTAGAAGTATAGTATACATATTGAGATTTCTGACTATTTTCTGATACATTTTTCATATTTGCAAACATTTCTCGTAATATATAATCTGCAGATTTTGCAACAGTATTTAAATATCTAATTCTATAATCTATACATTTTAATGAATCTTTTAACTGTTCAAACGTGACACGTTTAAATACTAGTGACCGATTGAATCGACCATATTTTTTCAGCGGTCCACCACACTCCTCCCCTTCTGGTTGTGCGTCATCGGGTACCAATTCAAAAGCTCTCTCGTGAAAACTAATCATAAAACGGATAGTGTATCCAGGAATAGATAGCCGCTGATTCAGCATAGATTCCTCATTATAGAGAAAAATCTTCAATTTTATTAAATTCCTGCTTCAACACCTCTCAGCAGTCTAGCGACAGAGGTAGACCTTGAAAATTGGCTTCACAGGAGCGTACTACGGGTGCAAACTCCTTTTCGCCTTCGCCGCCTATATTCTCCAAGCCTACCTGGATAATTTTTCCTAAAGAGCTGTTCAGCCCGTATACCATTGGCAGAACCTGCTGCCAATAATTTTTCTAGCTGTTTTGTTTTATTAAATATGCCAAGTCATTACCAAATGTCTGCTTCAGGCTTCTCTTTTGACCAGCCATCTTAGTTAGGTTTCCTTGCTTGTTACTGCTGTCACCGCCGATCACACAAAACTGTGGCTAGACCAAGTGGATACCGCTTCTTTTATACTATAAAAATTGGTGGGGATGTCGTGAAAAAGGTAGCGTGCAACCAATCAGAGACAGCCAAGTATCAAATTACGGACGGCAAGTTTTTTCTATGAAATTCTTTATTATAGCATCATTCTTTTACAAATTCTGCGAGAAATTTTCCAAGAATTTCTTGAAACCCAATCCGTTAAATATATAATACAGAAACATGATACAATAATGACCACAAACGTTGGAATATTCGCTTTTTAAGCGTTTATTATTCCATCTAAATTTTTTACAATTTTGCTGAATACGTCGTAAATGTTGTTGAATTTGTGGCGGCTTACCAAGACTATCAAATTACACACCTGTGCTATACTTATCAACCTATATGGCAACCCATTGCGTACCATGCTGGTTATAATTTTGCGTATTAAGCATAAGCGCACAAGGTTTTATCCACATCAGAGGAATCCGATCCGCTGGATAAACGCCTACTGCGTGAAACTTGATCCTCATCAGATATCAAACAATCTCTTTTGAATTCATTGCAGAGAATTTTGAAAAATTCTTCCTCAATCAGCGATTTTACGCTGTGGTTAAGTTTCAGTAGCCAATGCTTTAGATTAGGAACGTTATTTAGTGCACACACGTAATTTGAATAAGATGATTTTATGTAATGATGCATGCACTGTACACTGCTGAAATTTAAATTTCTAAAAGCTGGACAATCTTGTTTTTCTAAATTTTCAATATTACAGGTGGTGAGCTTGGAAAGGAGTTCAAGATTTTCTTGACCTTGCACGAAAATTACACGACAATGCTTGCAAATATCTTCCAAATTTTTGTATAAACTTTTTATCGATATATCACCTTCGTACCACTCCAGACCATGATGATTCAGTGTCACCCAATTGATCTGTCTCAAAGCATTTTTAGGTGAGCGTCTTAAATTACAAATAGGCGCCATAATCCAAGGAGCGATAAAGTTTTTATGAATAGCAAGTACAGCCACCTCCTTCGGAATCAAACGGTTTTTGTTGTCCTTTAAAAACTACACGTCAGTCACTACGTTCATACTGTTTGCAATGAAAGTTGCTCGCCGACTGAGATGATAAAGATGGCTTTGCTCCACTTAAATAGCGAGAACTATAACCCTACCATTATTACTTGACCGCCATAATCCATGACAACCTGTTTCGACGAGTCAATTTCGAGCAAATTATCGTATTCAGCATAAATTATACAATTTACAGCGCCCTCTAGCGGGTCGTTGAATCTAACATCAATTCGTACATTACCATTTTTTATCGAATTCCAATGACTACCATCACTTGCCGATAAATCAGGTGTCAAATCAAAAGCGAATGGGCAGTAACCGTTTTGATAGTCTTCACGGGTAATCGAGTTGCCTGAATTCATAAAGTAAATACCAGTGCCGGAAAAAAGTGTATGATAAGTATCAACGTACATTTTGCTTTTTTTGAAATCTGGCTGTAAGGGTTTCGATGGCACCTGTATTCCATCAACGAACAGACACAAAAAATTTATATTAAAATTTTTGGAATTAAACGGGTCAAGATTTTTACTTCCGTTGTAAGCTTTATTCTCAACAAAACCGAGTATAATTCTTTTTGCCAGTTGACCTAATATGACATTGTCGATTGTTTCCCCATGTACACTATTATGTTACGTAACAGCCTTAACTTCTACACGTGTCAGTGGATGTTTTGTAGTAGTCTGCGACAATAGTTTTTTCTGTGCTAGCACGAGTGAAGGATTTAATCTTACTTGACGCACGAAAAGCGTAGCCTCTATAATATTTACTGTGAAAGCACTAGCGGGATCCATGAGACAGAATCCATCACGAGAACGCACGAGCCTTACTCTAACTCCAACACCACCCAGTAATAATTTGTCTTGATTAAAAACATCATAATCTAAATGCCCGAGTAAATCAATCTTCCTACCAATCATGATTGCCTTACGTTTATTGAGAGCTACATTACCACCTGTGGTATCGTCCATTATTCCTGCTGTGTAATCGTACCACAATCCACTCGTTAAATGAGACTTTTTAGCTGTTGTGCCATAATTTAGTAATGTTTCAATGTAAGCTCTGTGTGCATAAGCATTGTTTGGCGGTGAAACAAGTTTCTGATTAAATAGCACGTCGACTTGATTCAACAACGAATGCAAAAGATTATTTATTGTTTCAACGTTCAGATATTTAGGTGATTCAGCACTAGTGCATGTTACACTTACACTCACACTTGTGAGCCAAGTCTAAATACTCAGTGTTGCCAGGAATGGTAAATTCAATTGATGATTGGTCGTTAAGTAAAGATGTCGGTTCGTACTAAACCCAGTGAGAGCCTTCAATGACAGTCTGTGTCGAGGGTAATTCAAAGAGTGATGATTTCGACTTGATCGACAAGATTCTGTATGCAACAACGCCATCTTGAAATTTTAATTTTCAAAAATATCTCTAACTACACGTGCTTTCTTATTCTGCTTCTTCTTCTTTTTCACAACTTCGCCACTTTTCGAGCGTTTAGCTGCTGAGCTGTTTTTAGTGCCAGGTGCACTCGACCACTAAGTTTATGATGTCTTGTTCTTCTTTTTATATTCTGATTTCTCTCCCTCTTTCGCACTTGACTCACCCAAGAGCAATTTGTCCAGAACAACATCAGCGTTTCTTTTGAGATCTTTTGAGAGATTTTCCACTCTCGCGAATGCGCTGTTCGGTCGCCTCTTTGACCGGCCTGCCACCTAGAATGACATCATCTAGGATATTTTTACCCGCTCAGAGAGCCTCCTTACCGACCACTTTTGCACCTCGTTTGATCTTCGGTATAGCTGCTCGGAAGAGAACTTTCAAAAAATTACCTATTCCTGCACCCGACTGGTGATAACCAAAACAAGGTTTACCAACTGTAACACACTAACCCCCACCACCAATCATTTGCTTATTAAAAAAATCTTCAAACACAGACATTTTATCGAATGCGCTTAAAGTGAAGCGTTACAGTCAGCGTACCGTAGTCAAATGGAATAAGAAATCCGTGTTCGTCTCTTATACCTATATCTATCGAGTGAAACGCTGAAGACAGCAGTGGTAGGTACATGGGTGGTGAAAAATTTTAAATTCCAACACTTTCGTTAACGTATTCACGCAAAGGAAGCAAGACTATACGTAGTAAGCTCGTGCGCATGTCACCTGTTACGTAAGGCTGGCAAATGTTGCTGTAAACCATGAGCACGGTTTGCAACCCGTTTACAAGATTTGCTGGACGATTACCAGTAATGTAGTGTTCTTTATTACCTTTGCAAGAGAAAATTGGTACATTTTCCAGACCTAAAATTCTCAGTAATTTTTCCAATAGTGTGAACGTGTGCATATGAGTTGTACAATCTTCTCCACATCGACATCTAACCTGTACATAACCACCAAATTGGATTTCAAAATATAAATGATTTTTCACATTCTCGAGATTACTTATTTCTTCTAAGAGACTTTCGATATCACGATAAACACCAGGTTTGACTCTGGCAAACATGTTAGGCCTCTGTTGAGTCTCTTCTGTTTCTCGCAAAACATTCGCCATCTCACGTTTGGCTGTTTTAACAGAAATGACTCCCTCCCGCTCAACTATTGATATATGCTGAAATGTGAGAGGTATTTGAATTTCCGTGAGTCCTACACACCAGTCGCCATGAAGATAAAAATTTTGTGATAATTGTGTTGTAAAATGTGTCGCCACATTGTGTGGAAAGAGAAACTTGCTGCTGTTGCTCGGTAAGACCATGTAAAATTTATCGTTCATTGTAAATTTTTTAATTCTTTAGCTGCTATCCAAGAATTGAATTTTTCTGGATACCTCCTCCAACTGACCAAATATTGTTTTTTCGACCCCCTACCTTTGCTCTTTGAAACCTCGTCAACCTCGAACGCTCCGCTATCTAAATCTTTGCGCACTCTGCTCAACTGTTCTTCGTAAAAATATCCGTCAATTTTCTCTCCACCAAGATCTGCCAAAGCATAAACGGGTGGTTGTTGTCTTGTGTTGAATCTTATAATTTTAAACAGCTCCAGAGTCCAGCCACCCTTGTATGCTTTCCTGATGGCTGTATTGGCACGACTGACACGAACCAGATCGCCAAAGCTGTATTTAGCTACTCGAAACGGTCGTTTTTCGCTGTAACGCAACGTCAAATTTCTACGTACCACGTGAGCATTATATATGTTTACCTTGGAAAAGGGCATTTTTATGGCATTGTGCCACGACTTGTTGTAATACGTTACAATTTTTTGCAAAACATCTATATAACGTCTTGTGCGCGAGTGAGTAAAGTATCGCCAAATTCGACCTTTGAGAGTTTTAATAAAGCGTTCGGCAATGGCTGTCTTTATATCAGGGTCTCTGACGACTCGGTAGGTAATATGTTTCTTTTTTAGCACCTCTTGCACCTCTTGACCGATAAATTCCTCACCTTTATCAGTCTGTAGGTAAATAAGATGTCTATCATTACATCGTGATAAAATGTTGTCTTATGCTACAGCGACGCTTCGGCTGGGTTTGTCGAGAATAGGCTCTGCCCAGGCAAACTTTGAAAGTGCATCAATGACAATGAGAATATAGCTGTACCCATCATCGTAGGTTTTAAGTGATCTAAAATCTGCCAAGGCAGCTTCCCACACTTCAAAAGGGCTGGAAACGTTGTAATGTCGACGAGGAAAACGATGTCTTACGAGTTTGTGTAAGGTATGTGCATCCTGACTCTCCAACCATTTGGCAATGGTAGTCATCAAATTTTTTGGATTTCACGGGTTTCAGTAGATGAACACCAGCGTACGCTGATGGTGCATAAAGATTATAGTAATAATGCTCAAGATCGTCTGGCTTCGTCGCCTTCTTCTTCTTTTTCTCCTTCTTTTTCATTGATCCTCCTCCTACTTCTCTTACAAACCAGCTTTTTCTCTTTCTTTTGCTGTCTTTCAAATGTATTTTTAATGCGTTTTGAAAATTTATCAAACGCAATTTTGCTGATCATGCACAAAACAGTAATACCAGCTGCAGTCTTCTCATTACTATCCGCAGTCGCCAAGAGCATGCGTGAAAATGCTCGTTCAGCCAGCAGTCTGACGGCTTTTATATGATTCGTTATTTTTTTATTTGAATATGAAATATCGTGCTTTCGACAGGCATTGTCAAGAGGATTTTTTCCTCTCTGACCACGTCTGAGACGCTCTTCGAGATGCGTGCTAGGGCCGAAAAACTGGTAGCCTGGTAGATGCATTTTAAAGGGTACAACTGAAATCAATCGGTCCATAAAAGTACCAGTATTCTCCTCCTCCTCCTCCTCCCCCTCCATCACTTTCTTCCATGCTTTCACATACGGGCCCATTTTAGCTGTTCAAGGCGACTCATTTTCGCAGGGGTTGATGGCGTAGCTGACAACTCGCTACCAACTTTTTTACGCTTTTTAGCACTCTAAACTTCTTTCTCCTTTACACTCGTTTGACCAGTAGCTGTTGAAGAATAATATCCTCCGTTTTAGACAACGACCATAACAGCGGTGAATCAGGGCTATGAGATGCAATCGTACGCCACAGTTGATCGTTACTAATGAATACTCGAGGTATACTAACTTGTCGCAAGACGCATGCAAACTGTTTGTATCCGCGCGGTGGCGGCCTTTTTCTACTTCTCATAGCCTCGTTCACTAAATCAATAATATTAGTACCCTTGAGAACAATGCCATCTAGCTTGATTATACTACGACTATCCCATTCAATATTACCAGCTTACCGCAAATATCTAATGAGGTGTCTAGCATTGCTTCAAAATTTCTGCGGTACCGACTCGACAAGCTGTTCGTCGTTGATTTCGTCATTATTGTCTGTACCCATCGTTGTTTCCTTTTCTAATAATGTTGTCTTGTTTAGACTGTATTATACCCTTACTCTCATCCTTCTTCTTCTCTTTTAGATGCAAGTAACGCTGCAAGATTTGTTGATGTTGCAGAGATTCTTGACGCTCATCACTCGTTGAATGTAAAATTTTATTCATTTCCTTGTCAAGGCGTGTCGTGGCTGTACCAGGTGTCTGGACACTGGATTGTGGTGTTGTATGATTGGTAGTTGGTAAGTCGTGCTGCTGCAGCCACTGTTGTTCCAAGCACTTTTGTGGCACTAAAATCATTCTTCTTGCGTACTCCATGCCGATAAAACAAGTTTCACAATTAGCCGTAGTAAGTATGCTGATTTTACCACCAATTTTCTTTTTACCTCCAAACTATCCGGTTTACCGAGTTTTTGCAACACTGGTGCGATTTTTCGCAATTGTTTCTTATAATACTTGCTGTATTGAATATTTCCACGTACAATGTTTAAAGCATACTCGCAAATGAACGTTATAAGTTTGGAATTTGCGTCGCGTAATATGGCCTTGAGTTGAGATAGTTCGATTTTACACAAAATATGTAATTGAGTCCAGTACTTTTCTGGAATTGGTCTGCTACGACTACGTGTTACCGACTTTATTACAATCGCACGACTGGTAGATTATTCGAGCGTGCACCAGCTTTTACGGGCCTGCAACGAGGCACATAAACGTACTGATGTTTGTTGAACGGAAGTATACAAGTACGAAATCTCACGTTTTCAGGCGTACCCTGTTTAAGATCTATGAACAAATAGCCGTGTGGCTGTGCTGTGGCATCGAGCTATGCCTCTTGCAAAAAACGAGACTTCTCAGGGCAGACTTGGCGGGCCAGATGATTTATTTGCGCTCGATCGCGCGGATTTTTAAATCCCACGATGTAATTAGAGTTTAAAGAAATTTCTCGCTGACCTTGATGACAGAGATTTTGCGAGATAATGATGACGCTCAAGTTATTGTGATGACTACCTTTGGTAAAGAGATTTATTACAGCTCTGTTGGACGATTGTCTCATCAGGTCGTCGAGAATCAAGAGTTTTGCTCGTGGATCATTGGCATAGTCTTCGCTCTTTGGTAAACCCTCATGAAATTCGATACCCTCGGCTAACTCCTTGTAAATTGGCTGCCACATGGTATAGTACAAGAGTATACGCTCAGATTCCGTATCACTCATGCGATCAATGTGATGCAAAAAAGTCTTTACAAATACTGTTTCACCACACAAGCTGGGTCCACAAATCATCAAAGTCCACGGATGCACCCACCTGCAAACGTCCATGTTACCTCTGCTGCTAAACTTCTATTACTAACCTCATCAAATCCTCCATCCACTCGTCATATACGATCATTAAGAGGCGGTCGGAACCAAATCGGTGACTTGTGGTATATATCAAGTCAGCATTTTTCGCTTTACGATAATATTTTGGATATTTTTATGGCTTAAACCATTTCAAATTATTCTTTATATACATGACTAGAGGAAATGACTATATTTTTACCATATGAATAAGTAAATAAATTATTATAAACATTTATTACAAATATCAAACTGACTTGACATATACTGCATGCAAAAAACTGTCGTGTTGATTGTTAGGTGTCATTTTTCGCTTTAAAACAATATTTTGTATATTTTTGTGGCTTCAACTATTTTAAATTATTCTTTATATACATGACTAGAGGAAATGACTATATTTTTATCATATTAATAAATGAATAAATTATTATAAGCATTTATTACAAGCACCGAACTAAGTCACCGATTTGGTTCCGACCGCCTCTTGAGAGTGATGAGCAAGAGTGGGGTGCGGCGGCGCGCGCGTGTGTGAGCAGTATCGTGCTGGCGCTAACCAATCGTTTAGCTGATTAGCCATATTGCTGGCTGACGCTAGTATTATTTCGCTTTCCAGCCATATGGCTGAAAGAGCCAAATAAGTATTAATCTCCTACTTATAATAATCACCCGCACCCCCACCACCACGACCACCATTTATAGTATACAATTAAAAGTGTTGGTAAACGGTCAGTGCTGGTTAGTCTTAAACAAGTGCTGCTATCGTGAGCAATAGCCAAGAAATTGAAAAAGGTAATAAATTCTTATCAAATAATTAATCAGATTTAAATTTTTGTTTCTCAACAATTTTATCCAAAAAAGAGTCTACAAAAAGTACAGTGAACGATGAATGAAACAGAACAAGTGCATTTTAAAGAGGGTAAGCTGGAAATTCATGTGATACGCATGTTGGACTTATATATTTACAATAGTTTATTTTTAATTAGATTTATAACCGTATAGATAGCTAATCTCGTTATTTACGAATCGTCTCTTTGAGTACACGGGCTCGCATATTTTACATTCAGGTCGTGTTACAACATCGTGAAACCGTGGTTCGTCTAATAGCGTCATAGTTTGCAAAAAGTGGCGGTATTTTACCAGTAATAAGATTTCGTATGGAATCAAAGTTTATTTTCTGACTCACCGACGAATTAAGTCTTACACCCTTGATTTTGCA
This sequence comes from Anastatus disparis, assembly GCA_017163975.1. Classification (NCBI taxonomy): domain Eukaryota; kingdom Metazoa; phylum Arthropoda; class Insecta; order Hymenoptera; family Eupelmidae; genus Anastatus; species Anastatus disparis. Next base: position 3,617,052 of record JAFFSR010000307.1, read on the forward strand.
AACACATCCTTCAACGCCATCTGGTGTCAAATATTTATATCCGTGAAACTTGGGTCCTCGAGAGACGAATGATGTGATGCTTGTGCCAAGACCATAACAGGCCAATTTGTCGGTCAAGTCACTCAAGAATGGCCCTGTTTTCGCATCGTACTCACCTATGCAACTTACATACACAATAGAATCAGTATCGTAATACAATACACGTTCATCCGGCGGTTGCAATTCTTCGTAGAGTTTTAAACGCGCCAAGGCTGTGGTATAAGCGGCTACGACAACGTTACACAATGGTGATGGCTCAACAGCCGATTCTTTGTTGTGCCAACTTACATAAATTGTCGTCTCATTGATCGGTAAAATTGAGTCGATCTCGGTCTCCACTCAGCAGAGTAATTCAAACAATCTCTGTGGATCATCTATCACTTCAGTCTTTGGCATATTCTCTCTTTGACCAAATTTACCCCACAATGAATTTAAACAGAGTTTTGCTACAGATCTCAGACCAGCGTTATATTTTATTCAATTTTTGTCTAATTTAATATCCTCTTGTTGCACAAATTCCTCAATATATCGAGCAATCGCGTTTTCATCACCGTCAGCACATTGCGAAGGGTGACCCGACGCGTACGTTTTCTCAGCGGAAAATTTATCGATATAAGTTGGAAATAGACCACCCTGACCCGTGGCTTTGTTGTACTAAGTAATTTTATAAGACCATATTTCAAATATTTTTCTGATGATATAGCCCATCTGAACAGCTTTTTTCAACTCATCAGCAACCCACGTACCGAAAAAAACTCGATCATCTGGATTTTCATGGTCACAATCTGCGATAAACATTGATTCAGCACATGTTCGACATAGTGGAAACAAAAGCTTATTATGCATTTTAACAGATAGTACAGCATGATATATATTTCGCGGCGGTAATACTTTGCATTTAATAAGACCTTCAACGTGACTTATATTATTTGTTTGACCCACCAGAGAGCGACACTCATCTTCACCTACGTAAAGAGTTGGATGAGCAACGGGATATCGACCGTATTTACAGATATATGGGTATAATGAAAACACTTCCACGTATTTTATTTTCTCACCCTCTTTTGCATCGTAAATTTTGACTGTATTACCCGTACGACCACCGAAAAATGCTTCTCGAGGATTCAACGGTTCATACCAATTTTGCGACTTATTATCGATATACATCTTCATACTTTCGTTCTGTGAGTACTCATGATCAAAATCACATTCCCACTTTTCTATTGGTTGATAACCGTGGCTTCTTATCTTTACGGATATTCGCACGGTTCTCTCGAAACGTTAGTCTATATTTTCACCTAAAACGAGACGTGAGTCACGGTTCACTGTGTAACACCATACACAGCCATGCCAATAACACCCATGGAATTGTAAAATAATTTTCATACCGTTTTCAAGTTCGCAGTATCCATCCACTAGGGGACCCTCGGGAAGTCTCTTTTCTCGAGCTCGGACAGTATACCGAATTTGATGATTCAGCACATTTTCCATCCAACACAGCCACCGCATCACCTTTATAGACTGCTTGTTTGCTTGTCTATAACTACCCTGAGGTATGATTCCTATAGTGTCTTTTTGTAAAAAAATTTTTCTATATACACGCATACAAGATGATGCGATGGTGGCGCACTCTACGAATGGATCTGTATTACCACATTCTATGAAGGTTTTGCGAAAGTCCAAACATGCTAATCGTAAAATTTTTACATCTTGTCTACAGTATTTTATAATCTCATTTTTAAAATTAAATATATGATTTTCATTTTTTTTTTATCATTATACCACTATAAATTCTCGTCGCTTATCGACCTTCATCGAATCTGGTGAAAAAGACCACACAGGTGGCATTTCTTCAATGTAATTTTGATTCTTTGGTGTGTTAAACAAATAAGGAAACGTACCTTTCTCGATATTAGCAAGACCTTAAGCTTTTGGTAGTGCAGCTAAACTCATGTGTAAGTAATTTAAGCTGTCTATAAATTTAACAGTTGAAATTTCCATTATGATTATTTTTGACCCGTTTAAAATTACATCTGGCTTATCTCTAAGATCTGTACGTTCTGTCAAATGCTTGAGAATAAATTGCACATTAAAACCCTATGCATTGTGGGCTATACAAATAATTTTCTTGGAACTTTTTCTTATTGTTAAGGCCAAATCAACTAGCTGCTTTACAGGGTCGATTTCAAACACGTATTTGCGTATACCACATATTTTGCAAGAATTTGTTATATTTTTATCATTCAAACAATAATTACATACTTGTTGTACAACACACAAATTTGGTACATGCAAACTTATTTTTTCACCATCAGTACCTATGATAATTTCCGATTGTTGAGTCTCAAAATCATAAAATAAATAAAGAATATTCTTTTTATTGGTTGCAAATCCTTTTTTGCTGATAAAGGGTTGCATGTAACAAAAGTGTTCTATCGGCATTTTACTATTACACATTTTGCAAAATATCGTATTACAATTATGTGGATCTTTATCGCATATTCGAACTGTTTTACTGCACAAACGGCAAATTTTTATGGTCTCGCATACCGACCGAAAATTATCGAAAGATTTTAAGATTTCATGATTTTCCAGACAAACATTACCGTAAAAATCTCTAGTGCATTAAATACATTTTATCTTTTCCTGATTTATATCGCAAGGGGGGCTCTGAAAACATTTACAACATTTTTGTGGGCATTTATGATTTTTTTGATGACCAAACTTTTTATTACAAGGTATGCACTAGCCACGGCTGCCAGCTGCTACGAGTAAATTTAAAATTGGTTGATAATGATTAGAATTTTCATAATAGATTATATTTAAGGTATGTCTAACTACATTACCAATATCGTGTACAAAATGTGCACCATCGTAAAGTGGTTTATAGCCTCGAGCAAAGTTTTGAAAAGAATAAACAACTATTGCAACTCCGAAAAGCGCATAATATTCTTTAAATAGTTTTATTTCTTCGATACCACAACCAGTTTCGGGTATCGTAGCTCTCGCAGCTTTGACAAGTTTCAATGCTTGCACTTTCTGATATCGTGCTGTGTGGCGTCTTATTCTTTTCCGCCTGTCATGGTGAATACCACTGCGCATCTGACCACGTATAGCATATACATGAGCAGCGACTAGCGAGCGTGGAAGGCAAAGATTATCGGTATTTTGAATATTCAGAATGGATTTCTTAAAAACTGATTCGCTAGTGAGTGATACCCGACCGCGTCCCTCTGGTTTAGAAACAATGCTGACTTTCACGTTTAAAACATTACCGATTTCAAAATTGTCATTACTCTGTGCTACACAAGCTAATAACTCGAGTAGATCTGTCGATGAAAAATTACGAACTATGAAACACGTCAAGTGCTTCATTATCATTAAAAATACCTTGCTTAAACATATAAGCTAAGGTACGTAATCCGCAAAGTCCTAAGATAAATTTAATTTTTTTCAATAATTCATTATTGGAGCAAATGTTTAGACTTTTGCGCCATGAATTATTGCAAAATAATTTTATTTTTCTCATGCGTGCTGGGTAAGTGGCCTATTGCGCATGCGTTTTTGGGGTGGTAAGTAGCTAATAGCGCGCGCCGCGTGTGCTTTCTCTTTGAAGCGTGTGTTTGAGTAAAAAGCGTTAGGTTATAAAAAATAACGTCACGCAAATCCGTTAATTAAAGAAAAAAAGAAAACCACGATTATGTTTGTATATGCAGAAGTAGCGTCGCGCGGGCGAAGATGATAGGAGAGAGAGAGAGAGAGAGAGAATGCTTTATCGAAAGAAAACAAGACACGCCAGAACGTGTTTACGAGTCAGTCGTACGGCAGATATGAGAAAGAGAGAGAGAGAGATTAAGAGAATGCTATACCGAAAGGAAACAAAATACGCTAGAACGTGCACGAGTTTCTATGTACGAGTCATTTGTGTGCTAGCTTCTTGATGAAAGTTGTTGGCGATGCAAAAAATAATATTTATATGAAATGTTTTTTTTTGATTTACATATTAATTTTTTTAAATGGGGGGGCAAAGCCCCCCCCCCAACCCCCCCTTTCCGCGCCCTAACATGTCACTCTCTCTCTTACACCCAGCACTTATGAGAAAAAATAGTATGTGAATCTCGTTCGGTTTAGTTGACTATTACGCCACTCGGGCAATGGCGCTACTCGCTACGCTCGTGCGCCAGCTTGCCCTCGTGCGCAATAGTCAACTAAACCTTACTCGTTACACAATATACTATTGTAGCTCTCGAACTAATGCTATATTAACAATATTTATCAAGACTTTAAGTAAATTTTTCTTAACCATCTTACTTCGTGTTGATCTACTCTGGAACGTTAAACTTTAACTTTTAATCGGATCTGTCAATCTTCGCGTATTTATAGTACGATTTAGACATGAATTTAGAAGTAGGGATGAGGGGTGACGAAGGGATAGTATGTGCGCAACATTTAATATTTCAAGAGTCATCTTAATTTGATATTTAAATCCGCCAACACATGTAAAATAATGTCAGTTTAGCGCGAATCGTGGACCGGTGTGCATGTAAGTACGTGAATTAATTTAATCATAGTATAAATCAGAATGCTTATAATTCACCATCATTTCGCTTACGAGTAGGCAGGAATTTTTTCATGTACCGCGATGAAACTTGGGCGTGTTCTATATCGTCCACCTGGCTAGTGTGTGTCTTAAGTAAAGAAGCGTTAATTGCCCAACCTACATAATCGTAGTGAAATAATTTGTATATATTTACATACATTTAGTATAAGTAGAATAACTACATAACATTTTATTTAAATTATAATAATAATATATATCTCTCTATATTATATAGTTGTAAGGAAAATTTTTACGACCAAGCTCCTTCCTTTCTCCTCTTTTTCTCATCCTCTTACCTAATTTTGATCCCCTTTTTTTCCCTTATTTTTTACGTTATTTTACGTTATTTGTTACTCTTCATTTTCTTTTCGTTTCCCCTTCCTTCCCTCTTCTTTTTCTCTTCTTTTGAGTTTCCTCATGCCTTCATTTTCTCTTCCCTCTCTCTTCCTCAAAAAATCCATCACTTTTTTTCGTTATTTTTACGTTATTTTAGGTCATTTTTACTCCTCCTCAGGTAGATCCTCAAATTTTACCTTTTTTTTTTGTGTTTTTTTACGTTATTTTACGTTTTTGTTGCTCTTCCTTAGCTGCTCCTTAGCTCATTTTTTTGATCCTCAATTTCATTTAAATCCCATCATTTAAAAAGCTTTTTGCTAATTTTTATTGTTTGCAATCATTGCTTTTACTTTAAATATATAGAACAAACATATTAAGTTAATAATTTTTATAATAAATTTTATAAAATTTTATACTGCTATTGTTTAAAAGAATAAATTACATGAAACATGGTAAAATGGAAATTTCGCAAGACTTCTGTGCGTAAGCGCGTTAACTTCCACTATTAAGTAAAACTGTAAAACATATTAATTCAAAAATTATTCTGTTATAGTAACTTTCTTTGATTGAATTTATTATTAATAATCAAATCATAAAAAGTATTCTTTTTAATACTTTTATTTTTGAAATTTTTGAATCTCCCTCTTTGACGCTGCCACTATCGGCATCGCTGGCCGCGAGAGAAACACTAACAATCGTCGAAGAACGGCCGTAATACATTGAAGGAGAATCTATGTTCGTGTAAGCGGTCTGTGTAAACATAAGATCCGCAGCTGATAGTACTCAACCTCAATTTTTATTTCATAGTATATAATTTTTTAAATACAACTTGTATGATTATAAACTTCTATAAAAATTATTAGTTGTATATATACTTATTTATTTTTATCAACTGTGCACAGTTATGGTATTCATTACTATTTCAAATAGTGAAAATGTTTTGTGTCTATATAAGACTCTATGTTACTTGGGTTTTATAACCGCCATTTTTGTTAGCTATATATGTGGTGTCATATTTCCCAATAACGTGACATATACAGTAGATATCAGACAATAAAATTTTAAAACGTGTAACAAGTAACATGTAACGTGTAACGTGTAACATCATTGAAAAACGGCCGTAATACATTGAAAGACAATCTATGTTCGTGTGAGCGGTCTGTGTAAAAATAACATCGAAAGCTGATCGTAATTATTTCCTTATAGTATTCGAGCTTATGACATAACAAATGTGGACAAAGGACATATATTCAAAATACCAATCACGGTAGTGCAATCTATGATCATTCCTAAAGCTCTTTTTCCAAATCTCACCTTTACCAACGTTCCTTTGAAGCCAAACATGATTCAAAGACATTTTATTGTTGTGCCTGAAGATGCTATATGGGCAGGTAAAACAAAAATTTTGTGTGGTTAGAAAACCACTAAAAAAAACGCGCCTACATATATACCTCGGTATTTATATACTAGGTGGTGTGGAAAATATAGAAATATAGTTACAATATAAACTTTATATATTTAATAATTTAGGTGAAAACACAAATTATGAATACTATGGACATTCATAAGATATTATTATTTGTGAAAATTGGTTTTATATAAACAGTAAAAACTTTTATTATTCAACATCATATAAATAAGGAAAACAAAAATATTTGTAATAAATATTTAATTATATTTTTGAGAATAACTTAATATATTTTAATAATTGTATTTTTTACAGTTAATAAAAATAAAGAAAAAAGATAATGTAACTTCAATAAAAAAAACGCTGCCAAGTGCTTTGGCGGAATGCTTTCTCATAGAGTTCTTTGAGTTTCATTAATTTTTTTATATTTATTCAAATGTGATTTTAATATTAAAAAATTGTCTAACATTAATATTTACTCATATTGTACTTTATAAATTTGAACATATATGCTAGCTGTTTGCTTTTTCAATATTTATAATTTATTTTAAATCATCAAGTAATACAAAAAAATTTGTTCTATAGAAAAAATGATATAATGTAGTAATAAAAAGAATGATGACAACAAAATTTCTAATCATTATAAAATGCAATCATATTTATATATAAATACAGTTCATGTTTATGGCTCTATAAAAAAAACTACTCTATGGATACCAATTTTCAATAGCTTCCCGTCTAGTTATACAAAAACATAGATGGTATACAAAATTTGAAGCAAATCCATCGAGTAATTTTCGAGATCTAACTGGTTAAATAAATAACATTTTCTTTTCAAAATTTCTTTTTTAAAATTTTAAAAATGCTCTAAAATTAAAACTACGCTATGAAAATCAATTTTTGAAAATTTCCCTTCTTTTGGCAGTCGCAAATAATTTCCCTGTAATTTTTAGAACAAATCTATCGAGTACTTTACGTAGAATAAAAAAAAATAAGAAAAGAAGAATCGAAATTTTTTTTAAATCTTTAAAATTCTTTAAAATTGTAACCACGCTAAGAAAATTAGTTTCAAAAGCTTATTTTTTTCAGACAATAGCGAATTAATTGTATGAAAATTTTAGAGAAAATTTATAGTATGGTTAACGCAAAAAAGAAAATAAATGAAAAATAAAAATTTTTTTGAAAATTTTCAAAGTGCTCTAAAATTAAAACTGCGCTGAGAAAATTAGTTTTCCAAAGCTTGTTTTCTTCAGATAGTAGCGAATTAATTGCATACAAATTTTGGAGCAAATCAATCGAATGGTTTTCGTAAAATTGAAAAAAATTAAGAATAAAAATTTTTTAAAAAATTTTAAAAATGCTCTAAAATTAAAAGTGCGCTAAGAAAATTAGTTTACAAAATTTTTAATACTTTTGGCAGTCGAAATAAAGTTTCATACAAATTTTCGAACAAATTCTTCGAGTAGTTTACGTAAAATACAAAAAAAAATGAAAAATCGAAATTTTTTAAAAATTCTTAAAATGATTCTAAAAAGAAAACTGCGCTAAGAAAACCAATTCCCAATAGCTTCCGCACCAGTCCATCAAAAAATTGAATTGTATGGAAAATTTGAAGTAGATTCATCGAGTAGTTTTTAAGATTTTATTGGCTTAATAAATAGAAACATTTTTTTCAAAAATTTCAAAATGCTCTAAAATTAAAACTGAGCTGAGAAAATCAGTTTTTTAAAATTTATTTTGTCCGGGCAATCACAAATAAATTCCATGCAAATTTTGAAGCAAATTTATTGAGTAGTAAACAAAAAAAAACCAAAAAACGAAAAATCGAATTTTTTTTTTTTTTAAAACTTCAAAATGAAAACTACGCTGGAAGAACCAAATTATCAATAGCTTCCCAGCAAGTTAGTCACAAAACTAAATTCCATGCAAAATTAGAAGCAAATCCATCGAGTAGTTCTCGAGATACAGTTTACTAACTGAATTCATACATCCACACACACACACACACACACACACACACACATACATACAGACATTTTCTGGAAACCACTTTTTTCGACTCACCGAGTTCAAATATGTACAAATTAATGAAAAAATAGAAAAAAATTTTTTTTATCGATACAATGCTTTCTCTATGAGAAAGCAATAGGGGGTTGGTGAGCGGAGCGAGCAGGGGGGTACCCCCCCTAGTATATATATATATATATATATATATATATATATATATATATATATATATATATTTATTTATTGTAAAAGATATGAATGTTATGCTCTTCTACTTTCTGCTATCCTGATACTTTCTATTAATTTTTTGTAATAATCTCTTGTTTTTTACATAAAAAATTTGAATTTCAATGCATTTATCATTTGCATGTTATTTGCATATGGATAACGCATTGCACGTTATTTGCATATAAACATTATGTAAATAATGTACTTACTCTTCACTATGTATACGTTTATGACATTGTAGACCATATTCAGATTAATATCCTGAGGTCTTATTAAATTTATATATATATATATATATATAAAATTTGCATATGTATATATATAATTATATATATATATATATATATATATATATATCTACCTATATTATATAGTTATATGAACCAAAATTCAGTCGTTGCCCCCCCACATCCCCCCCACAGCCCCCCCACATGATTTTTATTAATTAAATAACGTAAATTTACGTTATTTTATGTTATCGATCATCACCCCCCCCCACGTCCCCCCGCGTCCCCCCCACAGATCCCCCACTAACCCCCCCACAGACCCCCCCACAGTCCCCCACAACCCCCCCACAATCCCCCCACAATTTATTATATTTTTGAAGAAGCATGTCAAGTTATGTTACCAATACAACTACATAAATTTTTTGCATGTTTTTTACTATGTGAAAATATTCAAGGTAAAATTATTTGGAACAAATATAAAAAATTTTTACAGAAGATTTTAAAGATAATAAAGAAAATAAAGCTTTATCACATATTAATCAAATATTAAATTTAGAAGATATGTCATGTGAAAATTTTGGTTTACCAGAACCAAATAAAACATACATTGAAGAAAATGAAGAAATTTATGATGAAATTATAAATTTTAGTAAAAAAAAATTTGATAAAATGTATAAACAATTAAATAATGATCAAAAACAAATTTTTGAAAAAATAATAAATAATAAACAAAAAATATTTTTCATAGATGGACCAGGAGGTTCCGGAAAAACTTTCTTATACAAAACATTAATATATTATTATATAAGCATTAAAAAAAAATTTTTATCGATGGCTTGGACCGGAATAGCTTCAATTTTATTACCTAAAGGTTTAACAAGTCACAGAACTTTTAGATTACCATTGGATTTAAATAACATTGAAAGCGCATTTTTAAAATTTAATTCAGATAAAAAAAAATTAAGAGAAACAGATATAATTATATGGGATGAAGCATCTATGATTCCTAAAAAAGCTTTAGAAATCGTAGACAAAACTTTAAAAGATGTTTGTCATAATGATAAAAGTTTTGGTGGAAAAATAATTATTTTAGGTGGAGATTTTCGACAAATTCTACCAGTATTAAAATATGGAAGAAGAAATACTATAATTGAAGAGACTATAAAATATTCAAATCTTTGGATCTAATAATGACAGTTTCTCTTCATTTTTATTAAATATAGGAGAAGGAAACATTAATCCATTTATTATTCCAGAAGAATGGAAAACTAATGACGTCTGTGCCAAAATTTATAAAAACATTAACGAAAATTATTGTTTTTCAAAAAATGTCATTTTGAGTACACATAATGAAGATGTAAATATTTTAAATAACAGAATTTTAAAATTAATTAAGAATGAAACAAAAACTTATTATAGCATTGACTATGCAACATACAAAGGTGTAGATCAAACGGATGATAATATTCATTTGAATTATCCAATAGAAATGTTAAATAACATAAGAGAAGGATTACCTCCACACGAACTGAAATTAAAAGTAAATACCATAATTATGTTAATTCGAAATTTAAGTATAAAAAATGGATTATGTAATGGAACGCGATTAAAAATAACTAAATTATTCAAATATAACATAGAAGCACAAATAATTACTGGAGAAAATAAAGGAAATAAAGTTTTTATACCACGTATTACATTAAACACTAATGAATCATCATCTTTACCATTTATTTTATATAGAAAACAATTTCCTGTTATATTAGCTTTTGCTATAACAATTAATAAATCTCAAGGCCAAAGTTTCGAAAATATAGGAATATTCATCAAAAAACCTTTATTTTCTCACGGGCAATTATATGTTGCTCTTTCACGTTGTAAAAATGTAAATAAAATATATATTCAAAATGAATCGGAAAACAAAGATATTATACCTAACATAGTTTGGAAAGAAATATTAGAAAAATAATTTTATTATAATTTAACAAAAATTTAATGTTATTTAAATAAATTTTTTATAAATTATTTTATTAATTAAACTTTATTTTTTTTCAGGTTATATTTATATTAATTATAAACATTAAAAATTTTTAATAATATATAAATAAAAAAAAACATAATGGAATGGAATTCAATTAATGATGTTGAAATTGACAATGTTAATGATCAACAAATGATTGAATGGGATCCAATAGAAGGTCATTATGTTGAAATTTACAATGTCAATGATCAACAATTGATGGAAAATTTAAATGATCAAATTGAAGAACATTTAAATTTCCAAGAAGAATATGAATATTATTTAGAAAGTCTAGATAATAATAGTTCAATAAGCAATACAATAATTTCTAAATTAAATAATATTATTAATTCGTATATAGAGGAAAATAATGAACAATTTGAATTTAAAAATTGGAATGAAGTACCAGAGTATTATAAATATTATGCGAATGAAATTATAAAATATAAAATAAATATAAGCGAACCAATAGCAGAATATTACTTTAATCAAAGTCATGAAATTTATTCTAATTATTTATTAAGATTAGCTAACATTATTAATAAAATATGAAAAATTAAAATAAATCATAAATATTTAAATATATAATAATAAATTTAAAAAAAATTTTTAAATTATTAATATTATTAAAAACAAAAAAAATTAGAATATTTAAAAATTAACTAAAATATTTAAAAGTTATGATTATTTAAAATTTATAAAACGAAATTTTAATAAATAAATAATTTAACTAATAACAACAATAAATAAAAATTCATATTCATAACTTTTATACAGGTAAATATAGTATAAGTAAGTATAAAATAATTTAAAATTATTTTATTTATTTATTTGTTATATAAATAACTAAATTTTAAATAAAATATGATATAATGATCATGTAATAATTTCATTTACAATATCATAATAAATTTATAAATTTTAGTATGAATTTTTGATATATCTCATAAAATGTTTAAAATGAGAAAAAAAGATATAAAAAAGGAATTATAACAAAATAATCCTATAAATCTTATAAAACTCAAAATCATTACGATATATCAAATAATATACTAAATTATCAACAAAATTTTCAATATATTTTAAACTAATGATCATTAATATCATAACAATAATAACACTATTTTTAAGTTATACTACATATAATTAAATATATTATAAATATTTAAAATAAAATATATTTTATAAGACTAAGTGGTTTTTAGGGCTACTGGCGAGGGTTTCCACTAATCAAAAAATCTAACGCGCCATCAAGGTACCTCTATGTTACACACCTTTTTAAAACTTCATATATTATATAATTATATTAACAAAAAAATTTTACAAATTTATTCAAAATTAATATTGATTTAAAAATAAATATTTATAAGTTATATTGATAAAGGTTTGAAATGTAAGGTGGGTGGAAAGCCGAACCTCAACACTATATATCTCTTCTTTTTTTATAAAAATAAAAAATAATGAATTAATAATAATTATATATATCTCTTCTTTTTGAAATATAATGAACAAAATAGTGTTGAGGTATTTTTATATAAAGTAACATAAATAATTAATATTAATAGAAATAGTAAAAATATTTATTTAGAGTTTAGATAAAAATTATATTATATAATAAATTAAATAATATTACATTATATAATATAATATTAATAAAAAAGTTTAATATATAATTATATTTATAGCATAACTGGGGGTTATGAGCAGCGTGAGCAGTGATACCCCCTAGTATATATATATATATATATATATATATATATATATATATATATATATACATCGAAGGTAGTACTTCTATAACATTTCTGATATTTAAGTGTAGGGTTCCGGAACATTTCCAACTTCCATGGTTGTTATATATATATATATATATATATATATATATATATATATATATATATATATATATATATATATATATATATACACACACTCCCACACAGCATGAAAAAATTATGAAATAATTTCATGAAAACTTTATAGAAATAATACGTTGAAACGATTCAAAAAGAACTTAAAAAGATAACCGTATTCTTTTAAAAAGAATTTATAAAATAATACACAGAAAGATTTCAAAGTCATTACAAAAATAATACCAAGAAGAAATCGAAAGTTAAGATATGAAATATTACATGAATCCTTACAGAATAGACTTTGAAAGGACTTTTTGAAATGAAACAAGAATCAACTCAGAAATCTTCCAACGATTCCAAACATAAAATAATTTAGAAACATTTTTGGGATGATATAAAGTATTCTTTCACCAAATCATTTCAAAATACTTTCAAAAAGCATTCATGTAATAAGTCATGCAATGTTTTAGTAAAGTTGGACAAAATCTTACATGAATCAATTTTGAAATCTTTTTGAAATATTTCATGAAATAACTTATGATGAGAATAAAAGTTATTACATGAATCCTTACTGAAAGGACTTTGAAAAGACTTCTTGAAAGGGAACAAGAAACAACACAGAAATCTTCCGACGATTCCAATCATAAAATAATTTAGAAACATTTTCGGGATGATCTAAAGTATTCTTTCACCAAATCATTTCAAGATTCTTTCAAAAAGCTTTCATGTAATTACTCATGCAATGTTTTAGTAAAGTCGCACGAAATCTTACATGAAACAGTTTTGAAATCTTTTTGAAATATTTCATGAAATAACTTATGATGATAATAAAAGTTATTACATGAATCCTTAATGAAAGGACTTTGAAAAGACTTCTTGAAAGGGAACAAGAAACAACACAGAAATCTTCTGACGATTCCAAACATGAAATAAGAAACATTTTCGGGATGATATAAAGTATTCTTTCACCAAATCATTTCAAGATACTTTCAAAAAGCATTCATGTAATAACTCATGTAATGTTTTAGTAAAGTCAGACGAAATCTTACATGAATCAATTTTGAAATCTTTTTGAAATATTTCATGAAATAACTTATGATGAGAATAAAAGTTATTACACGAATCCTTACTGGAAGAACTTTGAAAAGACTTCTTGAAAGGGAACACGAAACAACACAGAAATCTTCCGACAATTCCAATCATAGAATTATTTAAAAAGATTTTGTGGATTATCTAAAGAATTTTTTAACAAAATCATTTCAAGGTTCTTTCAAAAAGCTTTTCGCAATATTTCATAAAAAATTTTGCTGGACTCTCACGAAATATTCCCTCATAGCATGAATTAATCTTGAATTAATTTCATGAAATAATACGTTAAAATCATTTAGAAAGAACCTTAAAAGATAACGAGATTATTTTTAAAAGAATTTATAAAATAATACATAAAAACATCATAGAGCGATTACAAAATAATTTCTTTGAAAAAAGATAAATGTCATGATATGAAATATTACATGGAACCTTGCTGAAAAGACTTTGAAAGGACTTTTTGTAAGGAAACAAGAAACATTACATAAATCTTCTTACGACTTCAATCATAGAATTCTTTATATATATATTTTTGAGATAACTATTTTACAAAATCATTTCAAGGTTCTTTCGGAAAGCTTTTATGCAATATTTCATAAAAACTTTTGGTAATAAAAATAAATTATTCGTTTAAAATTAAAATTATAATATTAAAACTAAAAATTCAAATCTTGAACTCGGAGACAGAACGATTTACTCATCTAATCCCACAGCATGAATGAATCTTGAAATAATATTAAGAAATATTTTATAAAATAATGCATTGAAATAATTGGAAAAAAAAATTTTAAATAAACCAAACTTATTACCAAAACAGTTTATAAAATAATATATAAAAAAATTAATAATGACTCCACAAAGATTACGAAAAAAAAAAACAAAGTCAGAACATGAAATATCACATGGATCCATAATGAAAAGACTTTGAAAGGACTTTTTAAAAGAAAACGTGAAACATAACAGAATCATTTCAAAATATTTTCAGGTTTAGTTTATAATTTATCCGCTTGATGGCGGTTGTTGAATTTTATGTTCTTTACTTTTCTCTTAGCGCTTACTTTCTTACTCTCGCAAGCAGTAAGAGTGCTTCCCGTTTCATATATAAGGAAAATAAGAATCTAAAATAGCAAGTAAATTGTTATGCGTGCGAATGTCTCTGTTATAATAACTGCGTTTTTAATAACTGTATAACCATTATTTAAAATCCTATAAATAATTATATCATTATATACATTATGTATATACACGTTTTAATTCTAAATTGTTTCTTAAACAATACATGAAAGAATAAAGTATCTACAGAATCCTTTCAACAGAAGATGTATGAAAAGATTTATAAGTTATTACCAAAAGAATTCATGAATCCTTTCAAAATTCTTCCATTGAAAAGATTCTGTAATATTGTGTGAATTCTTTATAAAAGATTTTATTGTATTATTTTTAAAAGAATAATACCCCGGACATAAAATTATTTCAGAATCCTTACAATGAAACATTTTTGAAAGATTACTATCCTTACATGTATTGTTTCAGAATCCTTTCAGAATTAATTCATGCTGTATGGGACTCACATTTAAGGCAGATGTTCTCTAAAATTATCTTTAAAAGATTTTTTTCCATACAAAAAATTAGTTTTTATTCTAATTGGATTTTAAAATTTATAAATGCTGTAAAGTGATAATATTTGTAGTAAACTTTATAATAGCCGATATCTTATTTATTCAATTTCAATTTGTTTTTATAAGATAAAGTTACATTTTTTACACCCAGAATACCTACAATCTCATGCCTTTAATTCATTAGAAAACTTCGAATATTCAAATATATGCATTTTCGAATGTATTATTTCGAAACATTATTAAAATCAGTCTATTTATGATAATGATTCAGATATTATAAATTTTCCTTTAGTAATAATCTTAGCAATATGGTTTTCTTCGTTATTCTACATTTTTTATTGTAATTTCTAGCGAATTGCACAAATAATTTATTAGTTTTTCACACATTTGGAATAGAATAATACACTATAGGTATATTATTACACCCAGGTATAGTGAAATAGCTAATTTATAAATAAATACACTAAAAAGGCAATTAATTTAAGCAAATATTATTTACTTGATTCGAAAACAAAATTTTATTGTGTATATACATATATACGTATTTTTAATTTCAAGAAATCTCGTTTTTAAAACAATAAATATTTCATGATAATAAAAAAAACATAATATTAGATGAAATATAATTTTTTATGTTTCAATCAATGATTTTATTAACTACAATTAATATATTTATTTCAATAAAAAATATTTTTGATTTAATGAAATAATTAATCAATACGATGAAACTTTTTAAATGAAATAAATTTTCTGACAAAACAAAAAATTATTTATATACATTATTTTATTATTTAATTGATTTAAAAGTCTTAGTAATTCAATCAAAAACATATATTTAAGTTTCAAATAAATTTAAGTGTAAAAGAAGTATTTATTGTTTAACATAAATAGTCAAGAAATATTTATTGATTATAACGTTTTACTAATCGAGCCAATTCCTGATTGCAACTTATGCAACAGATGAAATTTATGATTTACTTTAACTATATTTTAGATATGATTATAAGGCAACTATAAAATTACAGAAGTGTATGAATTACATTCAAGTACGCAGTAGACAAGCAACGTACTTTATTTTAAATCAATTGTGTGTTAAGGAGATGTAGAACGGACACTACACCTGTGTTCATCGATATTAACTTTTTTTCCATTTTATTGCTGAATTTACAGAAAATAAATGCATTAACTTTCAGTGTATATTATAATGATTATTTAGTTGAATTTTCAAATAAATTCATTCATTAGTTTGTAAAATATTTGCATATCTGCTACATAATCGAAAAAATTTAATAAACAATATTGAAGCCAGAAATCCTCAATAACTAATGAATAAATTTATTGGACAACGTAACTGAATAATCTTCACGGAACATACTATGAGCTAAAGCATTTTTTTATTGAAAATTTTGCAATGAAATGAAAAGATAGCCAATATTTATGAATGCTGGTGTAGTGTCCATTTTACATTTCCTTAAATGTCTTTATTTTGAATGTAATTATTATTCGATTAAATGAATGTAATCTTTCCATTTCATGAATTCATGTATATATCTAAAAAGTATATTATTTAAAGTCAATTATGATCGTTTTTGTAGGAACCTGGTATATATTCTATTTAAATATACGAATATTCAGCTTAAATGAATATGTATTTTTATATTTGGCTGATTCCATTTCAAATCGAACAGTCAGTATACACTCAAGTCACCAATTACTGCGCTAATGAAGTATGTTATTCTACCCTAAAAATAAGGGTATACGTATTTTTTTATTTTGCTGAAATATCAAAATTGCATCAGATATGCACTTTTGAAAATTGCATACAAAAACTAAATGTTAAAACTGAAAATGTTAAGAATAACTTTAGAGGGCTATCGTTTTACCAATTTTCAATGAATTTTGGTGAACCTTATTTTGTTTTATTATGTTTTAAGCCCTCTTTAATTCAGTGCAAGAAATTTCAAAAAAGACTCAAAAATGACTAAGATATGTGCATTTTACCAAAAAAATGCACTTTTTATGCACATGCATTTTTCTCGAAAAACCCATTTTTTTTGCTGAAATTTTTTGTGCTCATAGAGGACCAAATTACCTATCTAATGGTACTTGGTTGATCCCGTACTTATTTGTTTGAAGCGAGAAAAAAAATTCACAAATTTTATTGGTGAAAAATTTTTGTATATACGTTTGGAAATTTTAAGCAATGTACATTTAAACACTATCCTTCTTTTAGCTTTACCCAGGAACAACGACGTGGACGTAGAAGGTTTCTGTTCCCTTTGGGGTGCTTTTTTAAAGTGAGTTCCCCTTGCCTCTCACTGTTGAGATGCGTAAAAAATATAATTATAAATAATTATTTTTTTTTATTTTTGCACTTATTATTTTTAGTTCTAAGTGTAGCCTTACGACGTTTGACTTTTTTTTCTTGTCTTTCACTTTAGTCAAAGCATGTATAGCTGTTCTGCTAACAAATATATGCGATTTCAATTCCCCAAGTTGTTTTAACCACATATGACTTTTTTGAATCCCATTATATTTAGGAACTGTACTCCATTCAATATTTTTTTCTTTTCTAAATTTTTCAATCTCATTTATTGGTAATAATATGATTTTGATAGGTGTACTTTTGAACCCAATTTATAAAATCGTCAGCATTTTGTATCGATTTTTCATGAACTCTTTTCAAGTTATGTGAAGTAGCATAATGCTTTAGAAGCCCACCTATTCCATCAACGGCTCCTTTCCCATGACCAGTCGCAGAAAATAACCATTTCATTTGATAAGAAAAATGTTTGAATTCATGTAGCTGAAAACGATTTTTAAATTGGCTTGCAGCTCCATCTGATATAATAGTGACTTTAGTAACTAAATCATTTTTCATAAGATCGATAATTTTATTTATTGCTAATAGCGCATATGCAGTATCATGCTTTTTGTCGTCACTAACGATCGCAAAGCTTTGCGTTATCTCTCCTTGGTAACAGACTGCAGTGAAAATAGAAATTTGGTTATTTACCCAATGATTTCCCTGAACCGCTTTATTATTTATTACAGACCAATTTTCTGCAAAATCAACGTGGATAATTAACTTAGTAGGATCAGCTTTACCTTCTTCTTTTCTCTTTTTTATAGCTTCACGTTGAATATTTTTTATGTATACGTGAGTACTTGCTTTTAGTGCGCAGATTGAAAATTTTTCTTTAAAAACTGATAAGCTTACTGTTTGTGTGATAAGATTACCATTATTCCACAAAGCAAACGTAATTTCATCTTCACAATTTTCTTTCAGTTTTAACAATTTTAATGTGATACCCTCACTACCGGGGCAATAATTGCATTCTTGCAAGAAACACGAATCAGATGGTTCAGAACACAACATTGCGTTAGTTATTTCTGAACGAATGAAATCTAATTCAGAATTATTATCGCCTCTAAAACGAATTAAACTTGTAAGAAACAGTTCAAAATTTTCGCAATGTACACAAAGACAAGTTTCCTTCACAGGGCTTGTTAAGACGAAACTTGGTCTTAGACTATAGAATTTCGATTTTCCTATTTGTAAGTTTGGATTTTCTTGTCTTAATTGACTATATGTTTCTTTTAAGCTTCGAGTAAGAAACCGTTTAACTTTTTTAGTTTTTGTATTATTAACTTTAACAGTAACAACATCAGATTTATTTGGACTTTGTCTACTACAATTAAAATCATCATTAAAAAAATATTCCATAACGATATTTTTTGTATTTTCATCAATAAGATGACCAGTATATGAATCTGGCTCCGAATAAACTCCTTTATTTTTCACGAGATTTCTTGATGTATTTATCATATACTCGCTTATATTCGGAAATAGTGAGCACATTTTTATTTTGCTTAATTTTGAAGGTAGTAGAGTTAGAAGTTTTATTTTTTCCGAAACAGAAGAACATTTTTCTAAAGCCGATTTAAAATTTTCTACAAATTCGTTCCAATAGTTTTCAGTCGAACTTTTGTCCGATTCTATTGATTCAACTAAAATGCTATACGCATCTTTTAATTTACTTCCGACAGTAGCAGAAAAAGCTGAAATTAAAGATTTTTTCTTTTTAGATACGTAGTTTTCTGTTAAATTTTTAGGTATTGCAGTTTTTCTTTTTAGCGACGAGACGCATTGAGGTAAAATTGTATTAATACTCTCGTTTAATTCCTGTATTCGTTCTTGGGGATAAAATCATCACGTTTTCCGCTAAAAAGTTCAGTGATTTCATTTTCAGATGTAGATTCAAGATCACTTAAAATCATTTTTGATATGCGTTCATGGCAATTTTTGCATACATTAGTAGAGGGCAGTATCTTTAAATCTGGATAAAGCTGTGCCAAATTAATGGCCAAATCTTCCAACGGTCTAAAACGTAAATTTCTGCTTTTATAAACTACCTTCTTATGCATTTGAAAAAAATCGGGACATCGAATTCTTGTAGAAAAGTGAATTTCGGACATCGTAATTGCAGAGTTTTGTTTACTTTTTCACAAGTCCGAAAAGTACCTTTCAAAGCAGACGTAAGAATAACTAGCTTGTATATAACAATTCTAATATGCTGTTATGGATACGCGAGGTATTTGTCCGCGAATGAGCCTCCTATTGTCTGTACATCGAAACATACATAATATAGATATACACGAATAGAATTATTATTTTCCATTTTTTAATATTTATTTTTATATTACGAATTTATATATATATATATATATATATATATATATATATATATATATATCACTATTGGTGATATATATATACATACAAAGGTAAACAAATAATGAGCGAAGCATGCGACAGCGTTGGAATGAACATTGCTTAAGACTTTCGAACGTATATGGGTAAATCTTTCATAATGTTAAAATTTCACCTGCAAATAATTAAAAAAAAAAAAAATACAGGCACACGTATAAAACTAATTTTCTCTGAATGTTGACGTATTATAATGAAAGAAAAAAATCGTGTTACTCACTTTTAAGGGTAGTCTTTTTAACAAACATCAAAAGACAGATTTTCGAGTAAATTTTTCATAGTGCTAAAATTTACTTTCAATAAATTTAAAAAAATTGAAGACACATGTATCAAATTTATTTTTTTTAAATGTTGATATATTAAAATGATAATAAAAGAAAAAATCGCATTACTCACTTTTGAAGATAGCTTTTTTTAATATAAG
Source organism: Anastatus disparis (assembly GCA_017163975.1). Taxonomy (NCBI): domain Eukaryota; kingdom Metazoa; phylum Arthropoda; class Insecta; order Hymenoptera; family Eupelmidae; genus Anastatus; species Anastatus disparis. The sequence goes on from JAFFSR010000307.1 coordinate 3,637,673, forward strand.
ACATTTGAATATATTCATTATTATCACACCCAGGTATAATATTTTAGCTATCTCAGATCAGTTTTTTAAGTATTTTGGGCTATAATAGATCATTTCCCATTGAGCTTTTTCATTTTTACATGTTTAATATGTTACAGAAAATATTTAAATACGCAATTTACATTAATAATTACAAAATTTTTTGTAATAAATAAAATATGCCAGTAATGGCAATTTTTTTGGAAAATTCATTTTTGGCGATTCGGGTATTAAAATTGAGTGATATTAGTTACCCAATGGCTTTTGGGATTGCTGATTACAAATCATAAGTGAGTGGAATATCAATTTATTTTTGCTAAAATTGTCAATCTTAGGGTATGAAATTTGACATAGATTTGTATAGTTTATGTTTTCGAATTAAAATACTTATATTCCTTTTAACCAAACATTTTAGATTATTTAATAAACATTAAAAAATATAACAATCGAAAAATTTTGATAAATAATCTTAGCATCGTAGCATTATGAATAATAGAAAAATCACGGTTATATAAACAAAATCTCGAAATTAGAAAATCAGTTTTTAAATCTAGAAATTTCAGTGATGATTCAACTTAATGTTCTAGGTGTAAGCTATTAAATACATACTAAAACTGAGCTTTTTAAAGTTTAAACTCTTTAGAATTAAAACATTGATAGAAACTAGGTAATCGATGTAAATTTGGAAAATTTAATAGCCGGGAAAAATTCAATGATTTCCAGAATACTCGAAATAATACTTCAAAAGCAACTTAAAGATTACATTGAGTATTATAAAATAGTAAATTACAAAGTTCACAACAGAGAAAAGGTGAATCAAAGCTTAGGTTTTCATATTAGTGGATAAAAACCTATTTTCAAAAGTGAGTCACGTTTTTTAAGTATAATTTCAAACGAACAAAGAACTTTATCTACACTAGGCACACGTTCCTAATAAAAAAATTTCTCTTTGTGATTCTAAATATTACCTTTTGATGTAGTTTAAAATGTCACCGCTGAATAGTCTTTTTTACAGCATCGTATTTTCCAGAAAAAAGTAAAATATATAAATTTTTGGTAACATTTTAATAACCTTTCAGAAAGTACTTTTGTTAACAGGCACACACCCATGCTCTTGATTTTCCAAAAGTATGTGTATAGATAAAGCTTTGGTGTGAATTTCAAATCAAAAAAGCAGTAGTCATTTTTTTTATAGCGATAATTTATCATTTTACATGGCCTGGTAACATTTAAATTTCAAAAAAAAAACCTCTTTTCCCCATCCGCCATAAAATGACACGTCTAATTATCATTAAAAATATAACAAAATTAGTTTCTAATAACTCAATAAATCAGTGAACATTTGCTAACAAGATGTGCTATCTCATATTTAGGAGAAATGACGCAGTAACATGATTTTTAAAAGTATGAAAGAATTACCCATATACAAAAATTTTTCACCAATAAAATTTGTGAATTTTTTTTCTCGCTTTAAACAAATAAGTACGGGATCAACCAAGTACCATTAGATAGGTAATTTGGTCCTCTATGAGCACAAAAAATTTCAGCAAAAAAAAAATGGCCTTTTCGAGAAAAATGCATATGCATAAAAAGTGCATTTTTTGGTAAAATGCATATATCTCAGTCATTTTTTAGTTTTTTTTTAAATTTCTTGCACGGAGTTGAAGAGGGCTCAAAACGAAATAAAATAAAAAAAGGTTTATCAAAATTCATTGAAAATTGGTAAAACGATAACCCTCTAAAGTTATTCTCAACATTTTCAGTTTTAACATTTAGTTTTTGTATGCAATTTCCAAAAGTGCATATCTGATGCAATTTTTATATTTCAGCAAAATAAAAAAATACGTATACCCTTATTTTAAGGGTAGAATAACATACTTCATTAGCGCAGTAATTGGTGACTTGAGTGTATACTGACTGTTCGATTTGAAATGGAATCAGCCATTTAATCGATTTATGTGTTTATTATAAAAACAAATAATATTTTGTATAAAAATAGAATTTTTTTATAATATTGTATTTTTACAATTATTTGTTTATTTATTTTAAATAGGTAAATGATCTTAAAATATATATAGGGTTCCCCTCTGCTTGTTTCGCTCACCGATCCCCCAAAATTTTGCTTTTCAATAATTTATAAAATTAAATAATGCCAGTGTCTGACTGTCTGTCTCTGTCTGTCTTCCTCAGTCTTTCTGTTTTTAATGACAGCTTTTTCCGAGTACTTAAATATCATACTCCGAAAACTGCGTGAGCGAATTTATAGCTAAAAAAATTGGCAAAACGTGTTTATTTTTAAGGTAATTTTCTAAAACGATGAAATCCTTTGAAAATACTTTTATACACTGGCTTTGAATGCTTTTAATGAGTACTTCAAAATCTTTTTTTGTAATTTTTCTACATCACTTTTTTTTCAAGATGTTATCATTTTTTCCACAATTTTTTATCGCATCGCGTTATCAAACATTTGAGCTCTAGTGTATATTAATGATGGAAATAAAATAAAATGCACTTCTGTAGACATGTGTACAAACGTATATATATATATATATATATATATAAATGTGCGTGCGTGCGTGCGTGCGTGCGCACACGTGTGTGTGTGTCTGTGTTGTTTCATATATATGTATATGTACGTGTATGTAACATATTCCGTTAAAATTCGGGTAGGATATTTTCGAAAAAATAAAAAAGTCAAATTGTGTTGTGGTTACTATATATTTTATCCGAACATGTTTGCCGTTGCTCATTTGAAACCGATGTATCTTTAAGAATTTTATTTCTTTGTCTAAGCGTGCATTTCCTGAAATAATTGCATCATTATCTTCTTTCTTGAAACTCATTCGCAACGGTCTCGTAAAACGGATACTATGAGGCGTTGGGTTAAGCCACACACAGTCATCGTCTGAGTAGCTGCGTAGTTGAATGACATTGAAACTTGTTGTAAATAGTGATTGTTGTGCAGTCGTAAAATCTTCACTATTTTTCTTTGATTTTTGATGTGGGCTCAAGTGTGCTGCAGAGCTATCGAACCCAAGAGAGATAGACATCTCCAGATTGCGAAGTTTATTTTCGTCCCAATCTAAAGCTACTGCTTCAGATAAACGTTCGCTTGTTTTATTTAATATATTCTGCAAGGATACTCGAACTTCACATTCACTCTTATAAGCAATCTCCAATATCACTTCATTTTTTGCTTCTTGTATTATATGATAAGAGGGGTAAATTGAAGATTTTCTTTCAATTGTATCCATATGCAAACCTGTATATTGGTATTTGCTAAAATTGAATTCTAAATAAAATGCCAGTGCAGATTCTTTTGTGGGTATTAAAGCACATTCATTGTTAACAATTTTCAAGTCACATTTTATAGGAGCTTCTGCTGCTTTTTACCAGCTTTTAACGCTAATTCTAATTATTGTATATTATTATTGCATTGTTTAGCCAAATTAAAAGCTCTTCTCTCTAATGTTCTATACGAAAATTGTTCGTCAGGGTTAAATATATCTTTTGTTTTTCTGCCTGTATGAGTACTATCATTCACTCTTCTCTTTTTACGAGGCCTCCTCCGGTTTGTTGACTTACTTTTTTTTTCCTTGCTCCACCCATAATAATTCTAAATAATAATATATGAAAAAATTATACACAGTGTGTATATGCAGCTATAAGAGAAAAAACCTACACTGATAAAGAAATTAATTAGATTCAAACAAATTATGTATTTGGATGCAACGTATTTATATACAATGTTTATATTTCAGTTTTAAAATATTTATTAGAAATAACCAAAGATTTATATAATTTATAAATGATTAATAGCTTCTATAAACACTTATTTACATAAAAAAAACTATTTTCATTTAACTAAATAATTGTGTTTTGTTAAATGAAAAAGAAAATATCAAAGAAATTATTATTTAAATTAAATAAAAATATTGAAAATACAAATTTATTTAATCAAAACTGATGTATATATATATATATATATATATATATATATATATATATATATATATATGTTTATATATAAAATGTGAATGAAGCTATTATATTCTAATTGCACTCTGTATGACCAAAAATTGGGTGTGATATCTCGAAACTCAAAAAAAGCTAACCACGTATACCTATGCCTATAATGTTTTTACCTTATGTTTAAATTAACTAGATATAATTTTATAATTTTAACAGATTTATTTAATGAACGCAAGCAAAAAGTTCAAAAAAAACTTTATAATGAACTTGGGGTGAAAGTTGATTTATGTTTGCAAGGACATCGAACATTGGAAATATAGCCCGAAAATGTTTAAGTCAACTAGAATTATTTGCAAATTGCCTCAATTTAGATATAAATTTTGTTAGCAATATTTAAAAAATTTTATTAATTTTTAAGTCCAAAAATAAAGTAGATATGAATAAATTAGAGAATTTTTGTCTCGAGACTTATAAGCAGCACTATAATTTATACAAGTGAGCTAGAATGAATCCGACAACCTACAAACTATTGTTGCATGGATGCCAGATTGCCCGTAAATTTGCTTTGCCAATATCTTATTATTCAGAAGATTCCAGTGAAGCATGGCATAATGAAAGAAATGAAAAAATTAAGGTTCGAAACAAGGACAAGTATTAGTAACACTAAGAACAAGGATATATAAATTAAACGCCGTTTTCACCAATAGACACTTCGAAGTATTTTCAGAACAAGAACTCCGAAATACGCTCAAAAACTTAGTAGAGTGCATAAAGGGGTACGATATCGAAACTTTATGTATCTCTAAGCAGAACAATTTAATGACGAAATATTATTATCAACTTTTCTGCAAATACTAAAGGAATCATTAAACCACTGCGACTGCCAAATCTTCATTTGCTACGGATCAACCACTATACCCCCAGATGACATGAGAGAACTAGAATTATCAAAGAATTTTAGTCGAGTATGATAGGAGGTCACAAAGGAGTGACAAAAACATACAGGATTAGAGAAAAAATTTTCTTGAACGGGATAAAGGAAAATGCAACAGAGTACGTCAGGACCTGCCAATAGTGCCAGGAACTAAAATTAGTGCTAGTCAAAAATACAGAACCGATGATTATTACAAATACATCAATTGAACCATTTGACAAGATATCGATCGACCCTGTAGGACCACTACTAATCACCCCAGATGGTAACCAATACATATTAACTGTACAAGACAATTAAACAAAGTATTGCATAGCTGTTCCTGTTAAGAATACCCAAGCCAAAACCATTGCAGATGCCTTAGCCAAACACGTAATATCTCTTTATGGCTCACTACGCGTCATTTTATCCGATAAAGCACCAGCTCTCATCGGAAACGTTATGCGCCAACTAGCAAAAATATTTAAGATTCAGCAAATCACGACTTCTGGATACTATCCCCAATCAAATGGATCACTTGAAAGGAGCCATATTATACTGACGGAATACATCCGACAATACATAGAAAATTGGGAGCGTACACGAATCGACCGGATTTACATCCCGACAAGAAAAATATTAAGGATGCCCTACAAAATTGTAAGGACCCCACAGGGCATCCTGACAGGGGCGCTACTATGCTTGTAATGGGGCGCTTCTGAGGTCCCGATAGGGCAGCCTCATTTTCCTAAATATTCTATTATTACCCGTCCACTGCCCGATAATTGCCTGACTATTGATATTCAAAACCTTTTAAAGTAAAGCATAACCTCTTCTGACATTCTCGCCAGTAAATTAAATTTTATTTTTCTTATAAGATACGAATTAGTTTGCAAAAGATAAATGTATTGATATTTTTATGAAATAATATGAATAAATCATTTTTCAACTCAATTTTATATATTATGCATTTATTTTATCCTACGAAAATTCAATGTTGATTGCTATTAAAACGCACACACATACACCACACTAGTAAGTAAGAACATGGCTGTATCTAAAATTAAAATAATTCTTCTTTTCGTGTTGAATATTATTTATATTGAAACTATTTTAGAGTCAAATTTACAAGAAAAATAGTTTTTTTCACACCAAATAAACACGTGCATCAGATGAGGTTATGTTATCACTTCGAATTTTTTCAACATCGATTGTCAAGCAACTGTCAGGTGATAAACGGGTAACAATAGGGCACATCTGAAAATGAGTCTGCCCTATCGGGACCTTCAAATCGCCCCATTACACGCCATCTAGGAACCCTTTAGGGCACCCTACAGGGACCTTATAATAATCTTAGGGTACCTTATAGGGTCCTCATTTTCACCCGAAATTCGTTTCTAGTCGGGATATTTCAAACTAATCTTTGGTAAACTAGCAAGGACACCAAGCTCACTGCTCATGGACAAGGTCGACACTTACTCTTTCTATATGGCAGAACTTATCAACCGATTACACGACACAGAAAGAATGACGTCAGAATCTTTGGTATCCTCAAAACACAGAAATAAACAATATTACGACAGAAGCGTTATAACACACCCTTACAAAACAGGTGATCTGGTATACGCAATAAAAGAACCCCGACAAAACAAACTTGATAAGACATACAAGGGTCCTTACAAAATAATCGATCTTTTAGAAAAACACAATGTTGTCCTAAAAGACGAAACTAGTAAACGCTTATTAGAACACATAGACAAAATTAAGCCGGCCCACCATCAATAAGAACGACTCTGTTTTAGATATCTACTAGCTGGATTAGAATCTTACTGCTTCTAATTATAAGGATCAGTGCCTACCCTAACTATGAAATTACCATTTTAAAACACAATCCCAGCATCTACTATGAAAACTTACACGAATTAAGGTTTGCAAGAGCCAACGGGAAGATTGCAGCCTTCATAGACGTCTATATTTTAGATCATAATAGTAGCCAAATCAAAATCGAAATGAAGGAAATAGAAGGTAGCTGTCCTAACGAAAACCCAGACTGCCAACGAAAATTCATTCGGAAAAATTTTGTTCTAAACAGAACTAAATTAGCCGATGATCTATGCATGGAACTATTGGATATAGCCGAAGAACACTCAACTCAACCCTACAACGAATGACCTATCATACGCATAATATTCCACTCCTACATCACAATCATGATGATAACTGAGCAGCAAGAAGAATGACTCAAGGAAGTCTTCTCCCCAGAAGAAATGATTAACCTGGAAGATCATTACCTAATACAGAGACCACGACCTTCGCCTGAGGGAGACGACGATGGGTACCACTGCGGACCCAATATTTAATCATTGTCATCATTATATTTCTTTAATACTATGTAAAACCACCCATACATCCTCTTCTTACAATCTTAAGCGAGAAAAGTTAAAAGTTTTCGTTGCCCTAATCACAGCTCTAGTTTGTCGGGGTCGTTGAACCTTCCTAACTGGGGAGGTGTAACATCTTGAGTTTAAACTCTTTTTAACTAATTTTTTCTTATCTGTGTGCATTATTGTTTCATTAGCAAGTGACATGCTTTCCTCACGTCACTTATCTATGATGACCGCCCGTGGCCTTTCATGACCCTTGCTAGTGAAACACTTAGAATTTTAGACGATATATATAATTTATAGGTCGTAAATTATTTATGATAAGCACAATAAATTGTGTTTCGTCTAAGATTCTATAATATATAAATAATATATAATGCTTAACCTTTTTTTTAGTAGTAATAGTATCATTTTCTAAACTGTACGTCACCACGACGAAAATGTAAAAATCATTAGTACTTAAAAAGCCATTGGAGGCACAATTTAATAAAAAAGGAATTTAAGTTTTTTGTGATAAAATATATCTTATTCAAAAATATATTTCATTCTAACCTTGCTCAACGATCAGTATCGTTTATAAAGTTAACCAGTCTTACAAGAAGAGCACCCCACCTCCGGGAAACGGATTCGGCTGAAACTGCAGGATATGATTTTTTGATAAAAAAAATTAACCCGTGTTTTTTCTTTTCGTCGAATAGGCCCCTTAGACAAGGATGAAGACATTTTTTAAAAAATATGGTGAGTAAAAAGCCTTTATAAGAACTTAAATAACCAAAGAACTAAGACTCTAACAAAAAAATGTATAAACATAAAATGAAGCACAAATTAAGTGCTTTAATTTAAGCCTTATTGCATTGAAAAAGCTTTTCTTGTTCGAAAGTTATTCTTAATTAAATATTACCACGTGTTTACTTAAGGGGGCCAGATACTATTAGAAGCTGAAAAAAAACATGTGTAATTTGATATAAATTGCTGATGTTTAAAAATAACTAATTTCATATAAAAATACATTTAATTCCAAACATTTTTTGGCTTAAAACATTTTTTATATCTTGAGAATTGAAGTGGTGGTGCTCGTTGAAAGTCTAGAACAAAAAACCCTTTACCGCAAGGTTTCTACATGAGTTTGTATTGGATTCACTTGAAATTTTATAAAGATATTCAAAATTATAGTAGAATCCATATAAGTGGAGCAGATTTTGAAATAATTTATTTCTATTTATTTATTAACTTATTATATATAATAATTGATAAAAAAAAATTTTTTTTAATTGTTTTTTTTTCAAAAATTTTTTAATTATTTAAATTTTTCATGAATGTTTTACACTTATATGGATTCTACTATAATTTTGAATATCTCCATAAAATTTTAAATGAATCCAATGAAAACTCATGAAGAAACCTTGCGGTAAAGGGTTTTTTGTTCCAGACTTTCAACGAGCACCACCACTTTCATTCTCAAGATGTAGAAAATGTTCTAAACCAAAAAATTTTTGATATTGAATGTATTTTCATACGAAATTAGTTATTTTTAAACATCAGCAATTTATATCAAATCATACATGTTTTTTTTCAGCTTCTCATAGTATTTGGCCCCTTAATATTTTTAGCATTTAAAATGTGATCAATTTTTCACGTTATTTCATTAACATATTTTAATCGCCTGTAACTTTTGAACCACTAAAGATTTTTGAATGCAATAAAGCTTAAATTAAAGCATTCAATTCGTGCTTCATTTTATTCTTTATGTGTTTTTTGTAAGAGTCTTAGTTCTTTGGTTATTTAAGTTCTTATAAAGGCTTTTATTCACCATATTTTGAAAAAATGTCTGTATCCTTGTCTAGGGGACCTATTCGACGAATAGAAAAAACACGAGTTCATTTTTTTCATCAAAAAATCATATTCTGCAGTTTCAGCCGAATCCGTTTCCCGAAGGTGAGGTGCTCTCCTTGTTAGTTAAACAATTGTGTTCTAAAATAAAGTTTTAATCTAAAATATATGAAGCAATAAAAATTAAACGGAGTATATTTAAAAAAAAAACCACCACAAGCCAAATACATAAATATACATATATATATATATATATATATATACACACCTATGAAAAAAAAATCAATAGGAAAGGACCAATCATCTTCAGTTCGAGTAGAAGGTAAGTGTTTAATAGATTACAAATTCTTTTTCTTTATTTTTCTTCTTATTATATCATTTTTCGATTCTAATAAAGGTTTTCGAGCCTGCATGATAAACTCGCGCCCCTCATCATTCTTAAGTCATGTGATTACACTCTGTTGAAACGACCGCTCGACGTTGCAAAGTACTGTAACAATTGACTCGATATTATTTATACATATTTAAAATTTATAGAAATATACGACGTACAATTATGTAATTTTTTATAATTCTGATTTTAATTAAATAAAATATTATACGAAAAAAAGATGTTTTTCCACCTGCAATAGAAATTATTATTGAAAAATTTCTTTAGGTACAGAATTAATAAAAATAATGCACTACATGTAAAATAGTACATTACGTAACGGGTATGGAAAGGCTTTATTTACGGAGGTAAGGGTCGTAACGAGTTTCGTAAACAAACCTTTTCATACTAGTTGCGTAGTGTATTTTTCGTCATGAGAGCCAAAAAAAGCAACGAAGTAGCGATTTTAGGGTTAGAATGGCGAAAATTATATTATCTAACATTTGTAAATGATTTATTTAAGGGGATGTAAAATACCGACATTACAGTTTTCCAAGTTATTGGTTCTTAATCAAAGATTTTTAAAAATATCTCTATATTACAGTCTTCCATTTCTACTAATAAAGAGCCTAATATAGAGATATTTCTGAAAATTTTTAAATAAAGATAAAATATTTGGAAAACTGTGATGTCGGTAACTATGTAGAAATCATATACCCTATTACATCCCCTTAAATAAAAGAACATAGTAAGATAATATAATTTTCATAAAGTTATATAATAAAAACATAGTTTTAAAAAAGTAACATAATGAAAAACGTTACACAATGAATTCATGTAACTAATTATGTAACTTTCTTACACAATAACAATAAGTAATTTTGATACACGAGTTTTTTTAACAGGGATTCCTGTCGTAAATGAACACATGATATTTCAACTGATTTTTCAAACAATTCGACATTTGAAAAAATCAGCTGAAAAAGTCAGCCAAGAAAATTAGTTAATAAAATGTTATATTTATGATAAGTATTTTATTAGGTAACCTCTTAATTTTTTTATAGGAAGAACACTTGTTTTCTTATCCTAAACATAGAATTTCATTAACTAATTTTTTCAGGTGATTTTTTTCAGCTGATCTTTTCATATGTTGAATCATTTGAAAATCACGTTAACGATAACGTGTTCATTTTTCAACAAGGAAAATACGTGTTTTTTATTCTTAAGAGCAGGTCGTATATCTCTGTCCTTTTCTAATCAAAGAATTAATTTTTTTGCAAAAACTAATAATCGTAGCAAAAAATAAAGAGAAAGCCCCATCTTGTATCATAAAAAGTAATATTTTCTTTAAGAGGCGGTCGGAACCAAATCGGTGACTTAGTTCGGTGCTTGTAATAAATGCTTATAATAATTTATTCATTTATTAATATGGTAAAAATATAGTCATTTCCTCTAGTCATGTATATAAAGAATAATTTAAAATAGTTTAAGCCATAAAAATATACAAAATATTATCGTAAAGCGAAAAATGCTGACTTGATATATACCGCAAGTCACCGATTTGGTTCCGACCGCCTCTTAATGAGAAAAAATTGTTTTTATTGATTTGTTTTGAAGAAAACCTTGAAAAACTTAAAAAATTGAAGTTAGGATAAACACTTCAGTTTTCGAAAGTTTTCTTAAAAACGAAGCGATAAAAATAATTTTTCCTCATAAAAGAAAATATTGCTTTTTATTATACGAGATGCGGCTTTCTTCTTATTTTTTAATATAATTATTAGGTATTGCAGAAAAATGAATTTTTCGGTTAGAAAAGAATAGAGATATACGACCTGCTTTTAACATAGAATTTCATTAACTGATATTCTTAAGTGATTTTTTTAGTTGATCTTTTCAAATGTCAAATTGTTTCAAAAATCATTAAAAAAAATCACGTGTTTTTTCCGACAGGGATATACTGAAATGACATAATGTTTATTCAAAAGACAAGTGTAAAATTAAATGTAGTATTTGAAAGTGAAATTAAAAAGAAAGAAAAGTCTACCTAAATATTATGGGACATACCACATAACTAAACTGACGAATAAATTTTTATAATAGAAACATATAATATTCGATAAATTACTTAATAAAAAACGTTGCATAATGTATTGACACAACTAATTATGTAATTATTAATGTATTACGTAATATTATTATGTGATTTTATTATACAGGGTGAGGAAAAAGTATGGAAACCCCTGGAAATTTAGCGACTTTCATAGGAAACAAAACAAACAAAAAGCATAACCTAGGTAATTTTGAACAAGGAATCCGATGGTGACCTTGGATTTGACCCTAAACCTAATTTCTAAGGTTATTTCAAGGTCAACCACATTTCTTAAAAATAGAAACTCCTACTTTTTATACTGTAATCGAAAAGAGCGAAAAATTTTACGTTCGTATATGTGTTTAGTATGGGGTTTACGTAATCTCTAGAGGTCAAATAGAGGTCAAAGTATGATTTCTTAAAAATTTCTCTAGTTTAGTGATACAAAAAAACAAACAAAAAGCATACCCTGGGTAACTTTAAACAAGGAATCCGATGGTGATCTTGGATTTGACCTTCAACTTTATTTTTAAGGTTATTTCAAGATCAAGCTAGTTATTTCAAACGACTATTTTTGGGGTAGTTCTCCTGGCCTGCTAATGGAAAATTTTTATTTATTTCTGAGTAATGCATGTTCAAAAATTTACAAAAAAGAATTTTCAAAAATACAAAAATAAGGTTAGTTTTTGTTACAAAATGAATAAAAAGCGATTTGAAAATCTGTCATTAATTTATTTTATTTTTGAAAAAAAAAAAATTTTTTTAAATAAGGGGGCAACCCTTAAAAATCACGTTTTCTCCTCTTTCATGGGCTGTAAAGCTAATTGTTTATTAAAAATTCGAAATCATTTGAAAGGCATCTAAAAGAAGTGTAAATTTAGAAATAAAATAGAAGTGCTTGTACAAATGTATTTTTAAATAAAAAATTTTTATCATTCAGATTTTAAAATGTTATTTGCTCTTGATTTGTACTAATTGTAAGTTGAAACCATATTTTTTTGCTGTCATAGTTTTGTCATTAAATAGACTCTTGAAATAAGAAATTAATTGATCAATAAAAAAGAACAAATAGTGTTTTGTGGTTGAACTAATTCGGTAAATTCGACGAATATTTCTTAATTCTTCCTTTTCTTGTTGGTTACAGTAGCTACATAATATTTTTTTTCAAAACTTTAAGATGTTTCGTTTATCCGGAAGAGAGTTAATATCTCTTCTAATAATGAGGGGTTGCGGTGATCTGCAAATGTTGTATACTAATGTTATAATCTCTTTAATCCAACATTTTGAAACAACGATGGTGACACTCCTTTGTCTAAATCCGCAGTTTCGAAGACCTTAAGTCATTTTGAAGAAACGGGGTCTATTAAAAATCGTACTGTTACTGAAAGACCACAAACAGCAACAGATAAAGAAAAATTTTTGGAAGTTTTACTGTCATTTGTGGAAAATCCACATGAATCATCTCGATCAGTAGCTTTGTAACAAGATATCGATCAAAAATCTGTTCTTAAAATTTTAATGGTAAACAAATTTCATCCTTAGAAAATGAAACTTGTGCAAGAATTGAATGAGGATGATCCTGATCGCCGGATCAAATTTTGTGACACGATGATGGAAATTATAACTGAAAATCCAATATTTTTACAAAATATTGTTTTTTCAGACGAAGCAACATTTCAATCAAACGGCAAACTCAATCGTCATTACTTTAGATATTGGTCCGATACAGATTCTGATTGAATGAGAGAAAGTCACACACAATATCCTCAAAAATTGAACGTATGGGCAGGAATGGTAGGTGATACAATAATAGGTCCCTTTTTTATCAGATGAAATTTGAACGCTGAAAGTTATGAACAACTTCTGCGAAATGGGATTGTTCCAGCTATCCAGGCCTTAAGAGGAGATGATTTTAAAAATACACAGTTTCAGCAAGCTGGCGCTTCAGCTCATTACGGTGTCAATGTCAGACAATGCCTGAATAAGACATTTTTTAATAGATGGATTGGTAGAAGAGGTACAGTAGAGTAGGCTCCAAGATCTCCAGACTTAACATCTTTAGACTATTTTTTGTGGGGGTATTTAAAAGATCAGGTAAAAAGAAATAATCCGGAAAATAAGAATTAAGACGTAGAATAGTTCAAGAAATTAATGCCATTTAACGACAAATCATCCAAGATGCAATTGAATCATTTTACAATAAGATTGGTTACTGTCAGGAAGCAAATGGAGAACAATTTGAACATCTGTTATAAATTCATTCACGTGAGAGGCAAGGAGAACTTACTGTAAAAAAGCACCCTGCAGTGAGAGGCAAGGGGAACTCACTGTACAAAAGCACTCTGGAGTGAGAGGCAAGAGGAACTCACTATAAGAAAGCACCCCGAAGGGAACAGATTTCTCCTACGTTCACGTCGTTGTTCCTGGGTAGCGCTAAAAGAAGGATTAAGAATTATGCTATCTTCGGACTTGAATTATTCCTACACGTACAATTTCCCGCTCTTTTCGGATACAGCATCATAAATAGGGGTTCAAAAATGAGGTTGACCTTGAAATAACATTGAAAGTGAGATTCTAAGTGAAATAAGAGGTCCTGGGTTCCTCATTGAAAGTTACCCAGGGCATGCCTTTTGTTTGTTTTGTTTTACCACTAAACTTGAGAGATTTCAAAGAAGTCATACTATGACCTCTATTTGACCTCGAGAGGTTACGTTAACCCAATACCTAAATACATATCTGGACGCAAAATTTTTCGCTCTTTTTGATTACGGTATAAAAAATAGGGGTTCCTATTCAAAAAAATGAGGTTGACCTTGGAATAACTTTAAAAATTAGGTTTAAAGTCGAATCCAATGACACCATCAGATTTCTTGTTCGAAATTACCTGGGGTATGTCTTTTGTTTGTTTTGTTTCACTAAAAGAGTCGCAAAATTTTTAGGGGTTTCCATACTTTTCCTCACCCTGTATAATTTTTTTAACTGAGTAAATATATTTGTATTCATACATGCATGCGCACATACATTGATATATATATATATATATATATATATATATATATATATAAGAAATTTCACTGAAACTTTTACAATTAAAAAATAATTATTAAGAGCAGATGGAGTATCTGTCCTGTTCTAATAAAATAATTAATTTTTTTTACAATAATAAATAATTTTAACAAACAATAAAGGGAAAACCACTTCTCGTATAAAAAAGGGCAATATTTTTTATTTAATGCGGAAGAATTTATCACTTTCCTTTCAAGAAACTCTTAAAAAAACTTAAAACATAAAGGTTATGGTTAGCAATATAGTTTGTCAAGGTTTTGTTGAAAACAACAAGCAATAAAATCGATTCTTTCTCGTCAAAGAAAATATTGCTTTTTTTATACAAGATGCAACTTTCTCTTTATTTTGCTGAAACTATTATTTTTTATAAAAAGTTTGTGAGCACCCAAGTAAGAACGGCCCTAAAACCGTATTATACTCGAAGATGCCCGCGCAAACACACGAGCCCGTGCAGTTACACATGCACTTGCATGTGTAAGTGCACGGGTTTCTGTCCCACTCTTCTTCTTTAGTAGAGAAGTGGCAGGGATAGCAAAGAGAGCTGAGGCAAGTAGTGCGCGGAGCTCGTGACTCTCGTCACTCTTGGATCGACTCTCCTAGCGAGCAGTCACACCTTACTTAAGACAACAACGGGAACTGGGTCGTAGCGTTGTCTTAAGCAAGGAAGACTTTAAATGTGCTAGCATACTTAGTTGTACATTTTTGTATGATATGCTTAATAAAAAGCCTATGCAAGTAAAGAACATTCCTATCCTTCTTATCTAGTGTTAAGCCCCGAATGTTAAGACGTTTGGTTCTTAAGAGCATGACGAAGCTGCCCACCTTCTAATAATATTTCCAATCTTAACTTATGAATAAACGACGCGTTTAATCAAGTATTTTGCTACAAAGAAAAAATTTTTAAGATTAAACTCTAGTGCGGACAACTCAAGAAATCCACCAAAATATTATACATACAAAGTTATAATAGAAAACTTTCAATTTATCGTATTTTAAGGTTAGGTTTGTCGAGTTTGATATCTAATTTCCAATCCAAGCTCATAAAAAAATAACAAGTCCAAATGATTTTTTATTTTTACAAAAATTATTGTATTAATACAGCTTTAGTGCGGACAAGTCATTATATTTGTTTAATTTATGAATTCAAAAAGATATTGATAAAATAAAAAAAGCAAAACTCGATTGCTGCAGCTCCGACATCTCGTTAACAACAACGGACTTTTCACATAATTACCCTAATTATTACTCACAAATCCTTAAATATAAGTCTGCGATAGCTAGGCAAGGTGCCCTACTTATTAACGACTTTTAAACATAAAAAATAATAGAAAATATAAGGAATCCGCGTTAGCTAAGCATGGCGACCTAACAACGATTCTAGAAACACAAAGGGTCGTGTTCGATTAGTAACTATTTTAAATATTAAATAATATAATTTTAAATTAATTAGAGTGATAAGAAAAGAGATTGTTACAAGTTAATTCTCTGATAAGAAAAGGATAGAGGTATGTGGTCTCTTCTTAAAAGTCTAATATACGTTGAATTTGATAGTAAAATAACGCAAAACATTTTGAAAGTGTAAGTCATAGGGTCAAAAGTAGAGGTACTGGAATAATTTGAGTTTTCCAATTTCTTTGTCATTTATAGACTCATACATATTCGCATATACACAAATGTAGACTTTCACATATACATATACACATATACTCATAATAGTTATATACGTAACTTGGGAGTACGAAGGATGAATCCTTCGTACTCCCAAGTTACGTCGATAAGTTTATGTCGTTGGTAGGCCGTATGAGGAACTATAAAAATGATTTTTTAAAATTAATGATATATGTTTTATTTAAAAAAAGTAAATAATGTCACTATTTACTTATTTATTCTACTTATTAACTGTTTAACTTTGAAAATTTGTTTAAACAAAACATTCTATAAAGTTAAGATTTTATATGAATTTGTATGAGCATTGACATATCTAACGACATTCTTTTGTTTTCACTAACCTACGAATCGATATCACTCGTGTCATATACGGCCATGCTGTGCGATATCTCGATCTGTCAATACTCCCTTAGGGAGTATAGAGCTGTTAATACTCCCTTAGGGAGTATTGACAGAGAGAATATCGTCGAGATATTAGCATGAACGTATGCAATGCCTATACAAATTTAGAGTGGTCTATAGGTATTTCACCGAATACGGCCTACGACGACATAAACATATATACATAACTCTTATGGAAGCTGTATACCGTGAGTAAAGAAGTTTCATTTCAAAAATAGTTATTAAAATAAATTTAAACAACTTTATTTAAATATAAATAGTTTTAAATATTAATGAAAAATGTTTACAAGTAAAAATTATAATGAATCGATTCTTTTTTTGAATTTTTATTATTTTATCAAATGAAATTTAAAAACGCAATAATGGAATAAATATGAACTGAATCAATAACGTCACACCAACCGACGTTAGCAGCGAGGAATATCATGCTAATTATAATTATGATGATTACAATTATGATGGTTACGATTGTGATAGTTGTGATAATGATGATTATAATTATGACGATTATAATGATGATGAATATGATAATAATTATGATGATTGTAATTATGATTATGATGATTACAATCACGATGATTACGATTATGATTATAATGATATAAGTTATTATAATTATTGGGATTTAAAATGGACAGATAGTGGGAGAAAAATGGCGCCGACAAAAGTCGAATTTCATTACTAAAGTTCAGCTCTCGTCGGCGCCATTTTCCCCCCACTATCTGTCCATTTTAAATCCCAACAGTGATTACGGTTATGGAAATTATAATTATGATGATTATTTTAGCCCACGCTAACATCGCAAGCTTACGCTAGTTTTAGGTTGTGCTTCTTTTAGCATACGCTATATTCAGAACACGCTAATTTCGCTAATGTCTGCTAGATTTAGCGCACCCTAGTTTTAGCAGACTCCTGTTTTTGCGCACGCTAACATTGCAAGCCTAAGCTGGTTTTAGCGTGCGCTTCTTTTAGCACACGCTATATTCAGCACACGCTCATTCTTCCATTACATGCTAGATTTAGCACACGCTAACTTTAGCAGAATCCGATCTCAAGGCATGCTGGATTTAGCAAACACCTATTTCGACAGACGCTAATTTCAAAAGATGCTATATTTAGTACCGGCTAATATTGCTAGTTATTGCTAGACTTAGCGCACGCTAATATTCTTATTTCATGCTGGATTAGGCTATCGTGAATTAAAGCGGACTCAAGCTTAGCGCACGTTATTTTCGCAAATAAATGCTAGTTTTAGCACACGCTAACATCGCAAGCTCACGCTAGTTTAAGCGTGTGCTTCTTTTAGCATACGCTATATTCAGCACACGCTAATTTTTTTATTTTACGCTATATTTAGAACACGCTAGTTTCAGCATAATCCAGCCTTAGCACACGCTTATTTTGCTAATGTGTGCTAGATTCAGTGCACGCCAGTTCTAGCAGTCTTCTTTTTTTGCGCAGGCTAACATTGCAAGCCTAAGCTGGTTTTAGCGTGCGCTTCTTTTAGCATACGCTATATTCAGCACACGCTAATTTTTCCATTACATGCTAGATTTAGCACACGCTAATTTTAGCAGAATCCAGCCTTAACGCATGCTGGATTTAGCAAAATTAGCGTGTGCTAAATCCAGCGCAAAATGAAAAAATTAGCATGTGCTGAATATAGCTTATGCTAAAAGAAGCATACGCTAAAACTTGCCTAAGCTTGCGATGTTAGCGTGTGCTAAAACTAGAGTCTACTAATACTAGCGTGCGCTAAATTTAGATTTTTTTAGCAGAATTAGCGTCTGCTAATACTTGAGACTGCTAAAATTATGGTGCGCTTAATCTAGCGATTACGAGCAATATTAGCTCGTACTAAATATAGCATTTTCTGAAATTAGGGCCAGCTAAAATTAACGTTCGCTAAATCCAGCGTGAAATGGGAATATTAGCGTGCGCTAAATCTAGTAATAACTAGCAATATTAGCTGGTGCTTAATATATCATTTTCCGAAATTAACGTCTGCTAAAATAAGCATTTGCCAAATCCAGCGTGCGCTAAGACTAGATTCTGCTAAAATAAGCATGTGCTAAATCTAGCGCGAAATTGAAAAATCAGCGTGTGCTGAATATAGCGTAGGCTAAAAGAAGCGCGCGCACTGTGGTGATAATTATTGGTGATTATAGTCAATACTATAGTTATGTAATAATAACTATGATTGATTATAAAACTGTAATGATGATTATACGTGATTATAGTATTTACTATTGTTAAGTAGCAATAACTAAAAATGAATGTAAGACTGTAGTGATGATTTTTGGTGATTATAGTCTTAACTATAATTTTGTGGTAATAACTATAATTGATTATAAAAGTGTTGTAATGATTATAGGTTAATATAATCATTACTATAATTTTTTGGTAATAATAATAACTCTTATTGATTATATAATTGTAGTGATGATTATAGGTGATTATAGTCATTACTATAGTTTCGTGGTAATAACTACAATTGATTATAAAAGTGTTGTAATGATTATAGGTTAATATAATCATTACTATATTTTTTTGGTGATAATAATAACTCTTATTGATTATATAATTGTAGTGATGATTATAGGTGATTATAGTCATTACTATAGTTTCGTGGTAATAACTACAATTGATTATAAAACTATGGTGATGATTATTGTTGATTATTGATTATAGTCAATGCTACAGTTACGTAGTAATAACTATGATTGATTATGTATTGATGATTATACGTGATTATAGTCATTACTATAGTTACGTAGCAATAACTCAAAATGAATGTATGACTGTAGTGATGATCGCAAGTGATTATAGTCTTAACTATAATTTTGTGGTAATAACTATAATTGATTATAAAAGTGTTGTAATGATTATAGGTGAATATAATGATGAATTATAATCAATAATTGACTATATAATTGTAGTGATGATTATAGGTAACGATAGTCATTACTATAGTTCCGTGGTAATAACTACAAATAATTATAAAACTGTGGTAATGATTATTGGTGATTATAGTCAATACTATAGTTACGTATAATAACTATGATTGATTATATAACTGTAATGATGATTATACGTGATTATAGTCATAACAATTGTTACGTAGTAATAACTATTATTAATGTAAAACTGTACTGATGATTATATGTCATTACAGTCATATAGTTAGGTAGTAATAATTATAATTGAATCAATAAACTGTACAATCTTAAACAACTTATATCAGCAAAATATTTTCCGAGTCAAAAGAAATGTCGATGTTGAGGAAAAAGGAGAATATTACATTGTTAACCAAGGGAGTAGAATAGGTGATTTATGCTCGAGACGCGACAATAAAGACGAGATAAAATACACCTTTACTTCCATGGTTAATATATTACTGTTTCATACACGACGAGCGTCATATTCAGCCGCATTAAGTATACATTTGTTAATAATACGTGAAGTAGCGGCATTAATATATGAAAACATGAAAATAAAAATGTGACAGAGCACCTACCGGAGTTGGCGTAAAGGGGTAGCCCCCGCTCCGAAAAATAAATAAAAGATAAAATAGTTTCTACAAAAAATATTAATAGAAAAAGCACCTATATTTTTGAGTAACTTGAGTTATTTGAGTAATTCATATTTCTTTGAATAATTTGATTCATTCGAGTACTCTGAGCAGCTCATATTTTTACGAATAATTCAAGTTATTCATATTTTTTTCAAGTAACTCGATCAATTTCAGACACGAACTCGTAAAGTCGAGTGATTTATTTGAGTTATTCATGAAATCGAATACTCGCACTCATAATTATTACATTTATTTTACGCCTAAACCATAAGCCCATAAACAATAAAACCATCAATAATAAACCCATAAAACGTAGAGCAATAAACCGTAAACCTATAAACCCATAACTCGTAAAATTATAAACCATTAAACCATAAACCTATAAACTATGAACCCATAAACCATAAACCCAAATTTAAGAACCATAAACCATTAACCCATTAACCCATAAATCATAAACCCATAAACCCATTAACCCATAAATCATAAACCCATAAACCCATAAACCCATTAACCCATAAACTATAAACCATAAACCCGTAAACCCAAATCCAAGAACCATAAACCCATATACCCTTGAAGCATAAACCCATAAACCATTAACTCATAAACCATAAACCATAAACCCATCAACCATAAACCTATAAACCCATAAACCATGAACTATAAACCCATATACCATAAAACCATAAACCCATTAATCGTAAACCCATATATCCATAAACCCATAAACCATAAACACATGAACCCATAAACCCATAAACCATGAACACAAATCCAAGAACCATAAACCCATAAACTCATAAACCATAAACCCAAATCCAAGAACCATAAACCATTAACCCATAAACCCATAGATCATTAACCCAAGAACCATAAACCATTAACCTATAAACCCATAGATCAATAACCCATAAACCATGAACTCATAAACCCATAAACCCATAAACTATGAACCCATAAACCATAAGCTCGTAAACCCAAATCCAAGAACCATAAACCCATAAACCACAAGCCCATAAACCCTTAAAGCTAAAACCCATAAACCATATACCATAAACCCACAAACCCGTAAACCGAAATCCAAGAACCATAAACCCATAAACCCTTAAACCATAAAACCATAAACCATAAACTCAAAAACCATAAACCCATAAACCCATAAACAATAGAACCATAAATAATAAACTCATAAATTGTAAAGCCATAAACCCATAAACTATGAACTTATAAACCGTAAACTTATAAACCATAAACCCATAAACCCATAAACCATAAACCCATAAACCCATAAACCCATAAACCCATAAACCGTAAACCCATAAACAATAAACCCATAAACCATAAACCCATAAACCATAAACCCATAAACCTTAAAACCATGAACCATGAACCCATAAACCCATAAACTATGAACCATAAACCCATAAACTATGAACCATAAACCCATATACCATAAAACCATAAACTAATAAATCGTAAACTCATAAATGGATAAACTCATAAACCCTAAACCCATAAACAATAAAACCATAAATAATAAACCCATAAATCGTAAAGCCGTAAACCCATAATTTCATAAACCATAAACCCATAAACCATAAACCCATAAACCCATAAACCATAAACCAATAAACCCATAAACCCATAAACCCATAAATTGTAAACCCATAAACAATAAACCCATAAACCATAAACCCATAAACCTTAAAACCATGAACCATGAACCCATAAACCCATACACTATGAACCATAAACCCATAAACTATGAACCATAAACCCATATACCATAAAACCATAAACTAATAAATCGTAAACTCATAAATGGATAAACTCATAAACCCTAAACCCATAAACAATAAAACCATAAATAATAAACCCATAAATTGTAAAGCCATAAACCCATAAACTATGAACCCATAAACCGTAAACTCATAAACCCATAAATCGTAAAACCATAAACCATAAACCCATAAACCATAAACCCATAAACCATAAACCCATAAACCATAAACCCATAAACCATAAACCCATAAACCATAAACCCATAAACCATAAACCCATAAACCATAAACCCATAAACCATAAACCCATAAAACCATAAACCATAAACCATAAACCCATAAACCATAAACCCATAAACCATAAACCCATAAACCATAAACCCATAAACCATAAACCCATAAACCATAAACCCATAAACCATAAACCGATAAACCCATAAACCATAAGCTCGTAAACCCAAATCCAAGAACCATAAATCCATAAACCACAAACCCATAAACCCTTAAAGCTAAAACCCATAAACCATAAACCCACAAACCCGTAAACCGAAATCCAAGAACTATAAACCCATAAACCCTTAAACCATAAATCCATAAACCATAAACTCAAAAACCATAAACCCATAAACCCATAAACAATAGAACCATAAATAATAAACTCATAAATTGTAAAGCCATAAACCCATAAACTATGAACTTATAAACCGTAAACTTATAAACCCATAAATCGTAAAGCCGTAAACCCATAATTTCATAAACCATAAACCCATAAACCATAAACCCATAAACCCATAAACCATAAACCCATAAACCCATAAACCCATAAACCCATAAACCGTAAACCCATAAACAATAAACCCATAAACCATAAACCCATAAACCCATAAACCTTAAAACCATGAACCATGAACCCATAAACCCATAAACTATGAACCATAAACCCATAAACTATGAACCATAAACCCATATACCATAAAACCATAAACTAATAAATCGTAAACTCATAAATGGATAAACTCATAAACCCTAAACCCATAAACAATAAAACCATAAATAATAAACCCATAAATTGTAAAGCCATAAACCCATAAACTATGAACCCATAAACCGTAAACTCATAAACCCATAAATCGTAAAACCATAAACCATAAACCCATAAACCATAAACCCATAAACCATAAACCCATAAACCATAAACCCATAAACCATAAACCCATAAACCATAAACCCATAAACCATAAACCCATAAACCATAAACCGATAAACCATAAACCCATAAACCATAAACCCATAAACCATAAACCCATAAACCATAAACCCATAAACCATAAACCCATAAACCCATAAACCATAAATCCATAAACCAAAAAATTATAAACCCATGAACCATTAACACATCAAATGAATTTTTTTCTTATTATAAAATATTTGAAAAATAATTATTTTATTGTATACAATAATAGTGTAATAATTCTATGTTCCAAGTTTTTTTAAAATTATTCTAAAATATTATATTTTATATTATTCTAAGTTTATTAAACATAAAATTATTTTAATTAATTATTTAAATAACAACTATATAATGAGCATATCGAACAATTGAAGTTACGCTTTCGGTCACTCTAACTTTTCCAGAAATCAACGACTTTAATCATTATTTACTTGAAATCTGTGCATTTTCGGGACTTGAGCCTATGGAGACTTATGTTCAGGAAAAAATAAGCTACAATTTGGTCATACTATTATCAAATTTTACCGGGACCCAGAAACCCATACGATTCTTGAAACTAAAGAGAGTAAAAAAAGTAATACTACTAGCTATGAATATAAAAGTTTCAATGAAAATGCTGGATATCGAAGCTGATGACGCTGCTGAGGATGTGCAGATTAGAGATAAAACATCAAAGGAATCAGAAGACGAAACTACTCTCAATTCTCGTTATTACGAGCCACTTGGGAATAATTTCTCTCGCTATTACGAGCGTGAGAGAGGCCTCCACCATTCAAAAAATGCTATGCTTTGAATAATGAGCGAAACAATACCGAACGAATCTAAACAATAACTATATCGATTGTACGTGTGTAACCGTTTGATTTTCATTGAAATAAGATCGTTTATTTGATGTACTTATTTTTAGTTTCATTCTCCTAAAAACGTTCTTTGTATGGCCCAAACCATGCTTGATTGGAGTCAAGATGTAAATCAAATTTCATGTGCGGAAAGAGCAACGCTGATAAAAGCTCGTGATATTACTCTTGAAATTTTTTTCAAAAGCAATGAAAATAGCATTTAATTTTTTTTTATAATTGTTGAATTGACTTTTTTTTTCGTAGTTAGTTTTTTATTGTAATTATGTTTTGTTTTTTCATGTTGATATGATCAATTTACTAATAATCATCCAAAAATAAAATTTTTTCTTAAAGCACATTAATTCGATGTTATGTAATTAAAATGTACATAAAAAAGTAATATAAATAAAAATGAATAATTATATACTGTAACGTTTTTATTTTCCGCGGGTAGGAAAATTACGTTTTTACCTCCTGTTGCCGGACGCTTCAGTGAGTGACAAGGGTTCGAAGGCAGGAGGTGAGTCAGGCCAGACGGTGGAATGATAAAGGATAGTAAACAGGTTGACACCTTTGTTTATGCTAGGGAGTACCTGGACTTTATTGTACTTTAAAACTCATATCTTACAACGACGTATAACAATAATAGTAGAAAGTGGTAAACTAACCTAAATTATATAAATCAAATAACTAACCTAATACAGTTGTGCGTGATACAACGAAATATATATTGAATTTATTATAAGCCACTTGACGGCATAGGCACCTCTCGTCGGCGACGGAATAAATGAAATAAAAAATAATTCAAACTAATTTATATTACTTTCTTTTAATCAAAATAAACTTTATCTTTAATAATAAATCAAATAAGATTAACGGCAGTTGATGGCCTGGACGGTCTGCCGGGTGAATTCGGTTAGTACTTATTATATAACTAATTATTACAATAGCAGTGGGTGGACGACACCCTTCATGCGGTTAAACGGAATGCGGCTGAAGGCCTAAGATTCTCTAATACGCGGCGGATGCACATGGGTAGAGAAGTCTTACCTTACCTTGTTCCGGCGACAGCAGTGGGTGTGAAGCACCCTTAATTTTCATATGAATCTATATTGAATCAATCAAGCTATTATTTATAAGGCGGCCGGTACGGCGACTCAGTGACACAAACTAAATGGTGTGAAGCACCCTTAATACTTATACAATTTTATATTAAATCAAACTAATCTATTATTTACAGTGCATTCGGTTGCATTCGATGTAGGCGAGCATGCTCACTACGCTAAAATCGACCGCATCCCAATCTAAAGGCTATATAAGCGAGCACACTCTATATAGGCTTTAGTGCGAGAGAAAGAGAGCATTCTTAGCCAGAGCGAAATTCTGGGTAAGACAGCTGCTACTGTTGTCTCCTCTCTCTCTAGGCCAGCGTGCTTACTAGGCGAAGAAAGAGAGGAAGAACTCAGTCTGTCAAGCTTCGTCTCTTCGTTGAGCCTTAGCTCTTATATGCTCTCGAGCTCGCTGTTCCTCTTGCGGGAGCAGCAAAAATGACGGCGCGTAGTGGTTGAGCCTGCTACTACCGTGCTTCGCAGGAGATTTGAATGTGCTGTCTGCACGATTATGAATAATCGTTACAATACATACATATATAATAATAAAAATATAGATATAGTAAAAGATTATATATTATTTAAATAGTACATTACACGAAATCATATATCATTTAAATAGTACATTAATGCGCGTCGATAGGGAGAAAACATCGACTCTCGTTGCGCGTATGTAAGGAGGGAGGTTGAATTTTCGAGCAGGACATGAAGAAAATAGATTGAGTAGTGTGGGAAGAAAGAGAAGCATTTTGCTCGCTTTAACGAGACAAAAATGATCGTTCTATCGAACGCTTGTTATAGTGAAGCTTGTTATAGCGAGAATTGAGTGTAATAAAAATCCTAATAGATTTACTCAAGAAGAGTTCAATGACTTGGTCCGAGATGCTGAACTTTCAAAAGAAACTTCTGAACTAGTAGCATCAAGATTAAAAGAGAAAAATTGCCTAGCTCGAGGAACTCGTATAACTTCTTATCGCGAAAGAGATATCCAATTTTTAAAAAAATTATACAAAGATACAAAATTTAGTTCACTGTAACAACATTGAAGAGCTGTTCAGTAATTATAATGTTCCTCATAAAGCTAATAACGGGCGTCTATTCATAGATTTTTCAACGGTTAGTTTAAAAGCAGTCTTGCTACATAACGGCAATCATCTCGCTCCGCTACCTGTTGGTCATTAGGTTGTGTTAAATAAGAAATAACACAACCTCAGTTTCGTACAAAAAAATTAGATTATGCTAAATACAAGTTAAAAATATGTGGAGATTTGAAAATAATGACAATTGGATTGAGTTAACAAAGTGGTTCCACTAAATATCCATGTTTTTATGTGAATAAAACAGTTGAGCTCGTGACAAACATCATGTAAAAAAAGATTGATTAACTAGAAACAATTAAACTCCAGGATAAAAAATTTCATAAAACGAAGTCAAATACCAATAAATAAAGTAATACTTTCACTATTACATATAAAGCTGGTACTTATAAAACAACTCGTCTAAGCAATGAAAACTACGGATAGCAAAGCTTTTATGTACATATTTAAAAAGTTTCCTTAACTATCTGATGTAAAAATAAAAGAAGGTATTTTGAATGGACCACAAATTAGAGAATTTCCAAAAAACAATGAATCCGAAAAGAGAATGAGTAAGGTGGGAAAGCAGCTTGGCAAAGTTTTAGAAACGTTACGACAAAAATTTTAGGGACCAGGAAACATCTTAATTACGAGGCTACAGTTGAAAATATGGTAAAAAAATTTAAAAATATGGAATGACTAATAAATCTAAAGCTGCATTTTCTTTATTCTCATATTGAGTACTTTCTTGAAAATTCAGGCAATTTTAGTGAAGAGCAAGTTAACGGGATGTCGGAGCTACAACAATCAAGTTTTTTTTTTCTTATTTTATTATTATCTTTTTCAATCCATAAATTAAACAAATACAATGATTTGTCCGTACTTAAGCTATGTTAATACAATAATTTTTGTTAACATAAAAAAATTATTTAGACTTGTTATTTTTTTAGCTTGGATTGGAAATTAGATATCAAACTCAACAAACCTAACCTTAAAATACAGTACATTGAAAGTTTGTAGTATAACTTTTTATGTATAGTATTTTAGTGAATTTCTTAAGTTGTCCGCACTAGAGTTTAATCTTACGAATTTTTTCTTTGTAGTAAAAAAACTTGAATAAACGCATCGTTTATTCAAAAGTTAGGATTGGAAATATTATTAGGGGGCGCGCAGCTTCGTCATGCTCTTAAAAGATTCTACTCGGATTTACAAGATACTGAAATGATTATGTCAAGGTCTTTGGAATAGCCATATGTTGACAGACTACTGTTGGTTTTTGAAGAAAGATACTTCAAACCCACACAAAAGAAAAGTGCCACGAAGGTCATTCACAAATAAGCGGTCGCGTTATCTCTGTAAAACTAAAAACACATGAAATAAATAATCAAGTTGTAAGGCTCTTTGAGAATGATGAGAGGCAAAAGGACTCACGTGCATCAAGCACCCCGAAATGTGAAAGACAAGGGGACTCATGTACATCAAGCACCCCGAATCGTGAGAAACAAGGGGACTCACGTATATCAAACATCCCGAGAGGAATAGCACCTGCTACGTCTGCGACGTTGTTCCAGGATATCGTTAAATGTAGGTTATTACAATACTGGAAATCTTGACTTTATTGAGTATTCGTAGTTTTAGAGACCCACCAAAAGAAGTTTTTACTGTCGCTGATATTAGGCTTTTGAAGGCTCACTTGAAAGTCTTGTTGTTGTCACAGTATTAGAGCTATAAGGCTATGAAATTTATATATTCTAGGGTTGTGAAATTTTAAGGTATAAAATTACGAACTTTTGGGATCATGGAAATTCATGAAATTTTCGGGTATTAAATTGTACGGAGTTACGGGGATGTAGAGTTATGATATCAAATTCTACATGATTCAGAGTTACATTTTGATGCACAATCTTACGTTACACTTCAGGGCTATAAAGCTTATGGATTATGAGGTTATGAAAAGATGGAGGTATACAATTATAAAATTAAAAGTCTGCGAGATTAAGGTTTGAGTTTAACCTGTAAGTTTTTTTCGTATTCTTCGCTCATTTTGTGTTTACAGTTTATTGGGATTTGATATTTATGAGTTTTGAAGTATCAGGTTATTGATTTTAATGTTATAGGTTATTGATCTGAAGGTCATTGAGTTATAAAATTACAGGAGTTGTATGGTTTGAGGATTTATATTGTTATATTTCATAGTTTCAAGCTATTTTTTGAGGTTAGAAGGAACGCTGACGTGGTGGAGCAAAAGATGTTTCAGATTCGGTTTCAGCAATCTAAAAATATGTTATTAATTTGGTCTGGTTCAAGGAATCTTCCAGTATTTTTTTTTGATCCTGCTTAGTCTCTACTTGCAGTACATTATTTTTGTAAATTTTTGTGTTGAAGAATTTTTTGAATAATAATTTCTATTGCGGGTGAGAAAACATCTTTTCGCCATAGTTATATTTTCAACCCGGGTGTGGCGGAAAATAGCATACACACCATGAGAGGTAAAATGGCGACCGCATAGCACATGTTTGCCACTCTCACCTCCGGCTCGGGTCACAATTTACATGTACTATGGACTCGCCAGTACTTTACTTCCCTTGGTGTGAAACGTACTATTTTTGGAGAAAATTTTATTATGAATAGGTAAAATAGACACTACATCTGTATTTATAAACATTGACTACCTTTCAATTTTATTGCAAAATTTTTAGCAAAGAAATGCATTAACTTGTAGTATGTACCATGAGAATGTTCAGTTACATCTTTAAATATTTAATCATTAGTTATTGAGAATTTTATGTTCTAATATTATTCAATAAAAATTTTCGATTGTGTACTAGAAATCCATATATCTAGAAAACTAATGAATAAATTTATTTGAAAATTTAACTGAATAATTATCATGGTACATACTAAAAGCAAATGCATTTCTTTTCTAAGAATTTGACAATAAAATGGAAAGAAAGTTAATATTTATGAGTATAGCCCTACTGAAAACAATGACATGAGGTCTCACATGAGCTTTCACGATTGAAAATGAAACGAGATCTCATATGAGAACTCACATGAGATCTCACGTGAGATCTCGTATCCAAAAAAATTAATTTTTCCCGATAGCCGATCTCACATGAGATCTCACGTAAGATCTCGAGTGCAAAAAAATTAATTTTTCCCGATGTCCGATCTCACATGGGATCTCACGTGAGATCTCATTTGCAAAAAAATTTTATTTCCTTCCACACTTATAGCTGTAATCAATGTCAACGACATCAAATCTGAAATTTGGTCTATGGTTCAATTAATTTTTATATATTCTAATATTACGATTCAATGATTCTACTCTACATCTACAAAACAATCGTTTTCTAAAGCATGCTATTATGGATTATGGTTGCAAACTATATTCAAGTATAATTATACTTGGCAATTAAATAACAATAAGAACAAATTTTTTACGATGATTTTGACGATATTTACAAGTAATAGTTAAGATACTAGTCACTACAATTATGCATATCACCTTTTACGCTCGAGGAAGCCATAACTTTTTAGTGAGGTCTGGAGCGATGCCGTATACAATGGTCTAAACAGAATTTGTATATTCACAAATTGAGTTACTTATTTCATATCACAGACGAAATCATGTATACGAGGCCCAGGGTTAGTTCACTAATTAATGACAGTTCTTCTAATAAATAGATAGTGTCGTTCTATGACGCACGCTGTATGTGGCTTAAATTTACGGCATAACACGTCTTACCTATTGTTACACAATTTGCATGTCATGGTTAAAATAGTTGCAGCTTTATTTATGTCTTAGAATATTATGACAAACTACCTTCAATAAACTGACAGTGACTTAGTACTTAAAATCTTTTCTTATCATACTGATAAATTATTTTTACATATCATTTACAATAGCATCATACAGATTTAAATAATATATATAGGTTTTTATAACTCAAAATACTGATTTTGCTTTTATTTTAGAGTATTACCGCAATCTTATTGCTTGTTCTTCTAATTGAGTCGTAAATCTAACGTAATCTGAAAAATTTTTAAATTGTCTTCAAATACAATTTCAAACCATGATGTATAATCATATTCATACAGACTATTCACATTGTTTTTATAATAAGAATTATATTTGTATGCAATGTAAGTCTAAGCGTTAAAAGTAAGGTAATACACATATTTTATTATTATACTATTCGTCATGTTGAAGGTAAGTTTTAGACGAAGCTTTAGACATTTTTGACTGTTCAAAAGTAGCTCAAAAAGTAATTCTGTTAATTTTCAATAAAAATTTATATCAGAATTGCCTTCACTTGTAAATATCTATTCTTTTCAACAAATGAGAAACGGAAGCTTGTAAATTTGTTGAAATTCAAAGAACAAGCCAAAAAAATAAATAAAAACTTAATATCTTTTTAAGCTATTTTTGATCAGTGAAGTTAGTCGAAAGCTGATCTTTAATTGGAAAGTGACGCCATGAAATACAATGAAAACTAAATGAAGTGACCAAAATAAGAACTACTGACCCCGGGCAAGATGCATTGGGTCTTATGACTCCACTAAATTTATCGAATATGATGATGTTCTGGTGTTTTAATACATATTTATAATATAAGTGTAATTAAATAAATTAAGGGCATGGTGAAGCTCTTCCCTTCTGATAATACTTCTTATCCAAGTTTATAAATAAATGGTACATTTAATCGGGTTTTTTTCACTTCAATAAAAAAATTAGTAGGATTCAACTTAAGTGCGGACAACTAAAGAAATCTACCAAAATCTTATGCTTAAAAAGTTACATACGAATTTTCAATTTATAGTACTTTTAGGTTAGGTTTGTTAACTTTGATATCTAATTTGCGATCAAATTTCATAAAAAAAAAATAACAGCTTCTAATCAAAGGATTTTTGATTTGAATTAAAATGATCATACTAACATAGTTGATGTCAAAATTTGTCAAAATTTAAAAAACAAGCCGAAAAATAAATAATGAATATTTTTTTTTAAATTTTTTAAATTGAATAAAATGTATAAGAGGTCCCATGTGCGATCACATATGAGATCGCACACGAGATCGTATATGAGATGTCATATGAAATCGCCTATGAGATCGCATATGAAATTGAATAGAATTTCGTTGAATTTTTAAAATAAAATAAATATATTGGCGATCTGACATAAGATCTCACATATATTTATTTTATTTTCAAAATTTAACGAACATATATAAGATTTCATATGAGATCTTACATGAGAGCTCATATAATATTTTGAGTGCAAACCAATTAAGAGTAGGCTGAAGCAGTTTTAATTGCCGACCGAGAAGTAAAAATTTTATTTTATCATAAATAAAATAATTATACTGTTTTTAAAAGAAATTGTTATCGAGCGCAATTTTTTATACATACATGATTGTATAATAGATGAACTTTTCATGAAATTCACCATATTTTAATCAAAAGTAAGTAACCGTATTTAGAGTTTAATTAAACAGCTGTAAAATTTTTAATTTTTTTGAATTATTTTCAATTATTCTTGGCGAGTGCAATAGAGTAATAAATTTCGTGAATGTATTTAAAATTTTAATGTATTTCATTACGTATAGTAGGAGAAAATTGAACAACTGATTTTCGATTTACGGTCGGTATCGAATCTGCTCCGGCCTGGTCTTAAAAAGTCCCCCTGGAAAATAAAAATCACAAGAGTAAGGTGACATCACGGGTCCCAGTCCACAGCGACAAAGAGACCCACTGGCAATAAAATAGAGAAGAAAAAGATATCTTCAATTACAAACAATTCTGATATTTATGCATATGGAAAAAAACGAAATTTATTTTTAAACTATTTTTGATCGATAAAGTAACCCCACACAGCGTGAGAGAATTTTAATATGATATCATGAAATATTTCAAGAAATAATATGTTGAAATGATTCAAAAAGAACTTAAAAAGATAACCGTATTCTCTTAAAAAGAATTTATAAAATAATACACAGAAATATCACAAAGTCATTACAAAAATAATACCAATAAGATATGAAATATTACATTTTTTGAAAAGAAACAAGAATCCACTCAGAAACCTTCCAACGATTCCAATCATAAAATAATTTAGAAAGATTTTCGGGAAAATCTAAGGTATTCTTCTACCAAATTATTTCAAGATATTGTCAAAAGGCATTCATGTAATAACTCATGCAATGTTTTAGTAAAGTCTCACAAAATTTTACATGAATCAATTTTGAAATCTTTTTAAAATATTTCATGAAATAACTTATGATGAAAATAAAAGTTATTACATGAATTCTTACTGAAAGGACTTTGAATTACTTCTTGAAAGAGAACAAGAAACAACTCAGAAATCTTCCGACGATTCCAATCATAAAATAATTTAGAAAGATTTTCAGGATGATTATTAAAGTATTCTTTCACTAAATAATTTCAAGATACTTTCAAAAATCATTTGTGTAATGATTCATGCAATGTTTTGTAAAGTCGCACCCACACAGCATAAATTAATGTCAAAATAACTTCATGAAATATTTTATGAAATAAATCGTCGAAATGATTTAAAAAAGAACTTTAAAGCAACGAAATAATTTTAAGAAGAATTTATGAAATAATACATAAAAACATCACAAAGTGGTTCTAAAAATATTTCCATATAACTCTTTTATGAAGATTGGTAAGAGTTAAGAAGATCTTTGTTTACATTATGATATGATAGGGAAAAATTTTGTTGGTGATATTGTTCAAATTTGTTATGGTGTTGATTCTATGGACCCAACGTACATGGTAGGCAAAGATTGTCTTGTTGATTGTAAAAGAGTTCTTGATGATATTAAATCTATCTCAGCGTTCAAAATTGAAGATCGATTAGATTGTTACGCCACAACGTATCTTTTATATTACTTTTTAATTTATAATTTCTAAATATCTTTTTCTTCACATGATATTGATGAACTAATTAAACAGTCATCGGACAATAAAAGAATGTGTTAACCTAAGCAGTGAAAAAACTTTAAAACGACGAAATTCGTTGACTTCGAAATTATTAAATCATAAAACAAACAAGATCCACTTATTACTTAATGAAATTATGTCAAGATAAATCTTATAAAAGCCGACTGAAATTGACGACAGTGGGCACTACCCCAGGATCATTGTTGGTACCAAGTCATAAATCCTGCAATTCAAATTCAAATTGAAATAAAGTTATTGTATTCAATATTAATTATTTTACAAGTGTCTAATAAATACCTTAATAGTTACTTATATTCGACTCGAGTCTTATTTTAAATCGTGCCTATATCTATTCTTTGTCTGTCTGTATCCAGCCTTCATCTACTTGAATCAATCAAGGTAAGAATATTCAATTTATATATTCTTTATTCAAGTGCTCTAAATAAATATTCTCCAATATATTTCAATTGTTAGAACAGTTTACTCAATTAAATATTGGTTGAGTTCATTTCACCACTATATTATACATATATTTATCTTTCATAATTATAATTTAATAATTAATTTAACTATTCCAAATTAATTCAAATTTGTATTTGAAATCATACAAGAATATTCAACATAATCAAATCATATACTTTTATTTAGTCCTGGTGAAAGCCAGGACTTAACAAGATGGCCCTAGTGTTATAAAAGTAACCTCCAAACTTTTGATGCCAGAGGAATATTAGTAGATAAGCTCTTCTGGACTACTGGTCCAGTAATTCTATATCTCTTCTGGATCAGTGGTCCAGTGATGCTATGTTCCTTCAGGACCACTGTGCCAGTAATGCTATGAGGTTTGAAAGCCCGATATTTCTGGCTCACGCAGATATGAGCGAGCGCTATGCGATAAGGGGCCTATTTAATATTTTAAATATTATAATTTTTATATTATAACTTTATAAAAAAGCCTGCAGCGATAGAGCGGTATGCGATACGGCGCCTATCTACTATTTCAAATATAATAATTCATATTATAATTTTTACATTATAATTTTTTACTAGCAAAAAATACCTCGCTCCTAACGTCGCTCGGTTGAATTTTCATATATTATATTATTATTATAAATTAGCCAATTTTAAAATAAAATAGAATTGCCGCAACTTATGAATTTTGATATTCTAGTTTTGTGCTAAATTAAATTTTTATATTTTTATATAAAAGATTAATTGAAGTTACAATGTGCATAAAAATTGTTTAAATACAAATTATATCATGATGAATTGAGAATTTGTTCTACTAAATTGCATTAGAATCAATGAAAAAATATAATAGGAATTCATTCTTTTTAATCTCGTTTTTCAATTACGAACCATGAAAAAATCGAAAACGGTATTTGACGTTTACTAGAACTAACGACTGCACGGAGAAAGGAAAGTATTGTTAAAATAGGTTCTAAATCAAGTATATCTAATTTATGTACTGAGGTACTTAAAAAAAGAGTGGCAATATAATTTCAAGTAGTACTATAGCTTGAATTTTAGGGACCAATGTTGGTACTATTATATTATGAAGTAAGAGCGTAAATTTGAGATGCTTAGTGTCTTTTTTTGGAACTAAGACTGATATTTCACCTACTTGATTCAAGGGCAATAATTCGCAGAAAATGTAATTATTAATCTCTTTTCGGGCGGCTTTTCCTGTTACTAAAATTAAAAATTATTAAATATAGAATTATTGACATAATATATAACACTTTAAAATTACTAATAATTAATATTTTAATTCGTGATATTTAAGGAATAAAACGATACATGTTCATCTTCCATATTCCGTTTTAAAATAGTTACTTTTGAGTTTTAAATTAATTATTAGTAATTTTTTATCTAAAGTTATACAATTATAGAAACTTTTAATCATTTAATTTGTAATCTGTTTTATTCGTATTCATATAATAATCCGATATTAATTTTTAATATTAAAAAGAATATCTTTATACATTAATTTAACAAAAAAGGCTATATTTTTAATTTATAAAATTAATGGTGGATTATCATATAAATACGGAAAAAGCAGATTACAAATTAAATGAATTAATTTTTATAATCATGTAACTTTGGGTAAAAATTTTTTATTACTATTAATTTTTAGATGGTAAAAGAACACAAAATATGCTTTTTGAGGAAAAATCTTTTATTTGATAAAAGTCATGTATTCAAAACATTGTAAAGATGTTTAGACTTTGTAATTAGTTCATTTAATTTATAAAATTCTATTAAATTAACGACTTTCTCTTTAAAAAAAACATTTGTTTGTGTTTTTTTATCAAATAAAATCAATAATAATAATAATTCTTTATCGAAAGTTCTACACAATTATAGAAAATTTTTAATTGTTCAAAATGTCATATGTTTTACTTCATATTTAAATAATCTACCATAAATTTTGTAAATTAAAAAGAATATGAGACATTAATTTAATAGAAAAAAAAAAATATTTTTAATCTATAAAATTAAATTAATGTAAGGCAGACACTACATCTGTACTCATAAATATTGCCTGAATTTTCATTTTATTGTAAAATTTTAGAAAAAAAAATGCATTAGCTTATAGTATGTACCATGAAGATTATTCTATGAATTTTTTAAATAAATTCATTCATCAGTTATTTAAAATGTTGAAGTCCAATGATATATATAAAAATTATTCGATTTCGTACCAGGAATACAAAATTCCTATAAACAAAGGAATAGATTTATTTAAAAATTCAACTGAATAATTTTCATGATATTTACTACAAACTAATGTATTTTTTTAACTGAAACTTTGCAATAACTTTCCGTGAACATTAATATATCCTTACTGTAATATTCTGTGAAAGGCTGCAAAAAGTTTGAATAGAATTTTCCGCAAAATGTTACTGCAAGCTTCCTGCAAAATGTAAAGTAATCTTCCAAATAACTTTCGGATATAACTTTTCGGAAGCTTACTGGAAGCTATCTTGTAATATTCCGTTTGGCCCTCATGGAATATTACATGTAAGCTTCCCTGAACCTTCCGTAAGGCTTACATGAAAGATTCCAATGGAAGCTTCCTGAAACTTTATTTGAGCTTTCGGGAAGCTTACAGGGAATCTTCCTGACAAGTTACTGGTAACCTTCTGTAAACATTGAAATATTTTCCTTGTAACATGCCGTGGAAGGCTGCATAATGTAATCTTCCGAATAACGTTTCTGTAATGTTACATGTAATCTTTCCGGAAGCTTACTGGAAGCTATTTTGTAATGTTACATTTAGCCCTCATGGAATATTACATGTTAGCTTTCCTGAACCTTCCGTAAAGCTTATATGAAAGATTCCAATGGAAGCTTCCCGAAACTTTCATTTAGCTTCCGGGAAGCTTACAGGGAATCTTCCTGACAAGTTACTGGTAACCTCCCGTGAACATTGAAATATTCTTCCTGTAACGTTCCGATGAAAGCTGCAGGAAATTTGAATGGAATCTTCCACAAAATATTACTGGAAGCTTCCTGCAAGATATATTGCAATCTTCCAAATAACGTTTCTGTAATATTGCATGTAATCTTTTTGGAAGCTTACTGGAAGCTATTTTGTAATGTTTCATTTAGCCGTTATGGAATATTACATGTAAGCTTCCCTGAACCTTCCGTAAAGCTTACATGAAAGATTTCAATGGAAGCTTCTCGAATATTATAAATAGTTATATTATTTCATTAAATACATTTCCAACTTGAATAATTATCTTCATGTTAAAACTAAATTTAATTAGCATTAAATACCACAAGTTATTTAAAAAATTTATCATTTTTCAAAGTTATGAAAAAGTTATTTATGAAAAGTATTCCCATATCAAAATTTCAAAATTCTATTCATTTAATTTTTTATTCTTTACATTAGAGAATTAGTTTTGATGTGTAAATTTACTTGTGATGAACAACATATATATATATATATATATATATATATATATATATATATATATATATATATATATATATATATATATATATATATCCATAATTGCTGGAAATAACCATTTTTATCGTTATATTATTTTTACAAATTTAATTATCATTTATTTATCATATAACAATTAATTAATAGCATTTTTCATAATTTCTGTTATTTTTCAGCTTTTAAAATAAAAAGGCAGTAAATTAAATTAGTTAATATAAAAGACATTATCTTGTAAATATCTTTGGAAAAAGTTTATTGAAAATAAATTAAAATTCTTAAAAGAATTTTAATTTTCAATGATGGTTTTGACTGAGAAAGATAAATTGATTGTTAAAGGACAGGGATTGTATAGTGGAATTGCTTTCATGTTAACTGATATTCATATATTAGAATTTAATAATATTTCAAACCGGTATACCTCATTCAACATGCCATTTTTTTACTTATTCAAAGACCACAATGTATTGCATATAGTTATGAGATTAAATTTCAAAAACGAGGATTACCGCATATGCATACGTTAGTAACAACTTACTCTTGGATGAAAGTGATAAATTTGATATTTCCGAAAAAGTTGATAAAATAATAAGTGCAGAAATCCCAAATAGAGATATTTATCCATAATTATATAGTATTGTTAAACAATTTATGATACGCGGTCCCTGTGGTATGCAAAATATAAATTGTTCGTGCATGGATAAAAATACGAAACAATTTACTGAAAATTTTCCAAGAAAATTTAATGATACAACAACATTTAAATTCAATAAATATTTACTATACAAACGTAAAAATGATAGCGTCAAAATAATTCTCAAAAATGAATTCACAGAAAGAATCGCAGATAATAGATTTGTTGTTCCTTATAATCCTTACTTATTATTAAAAGTTAATGCACACATACACGTAGAAGTTTGTTCCACTGTACACTGCATTAAATATTTATTCAAATACTGTTATAAAGGTCATGATTATGCATACATTAAAATACATCAAGGAAATGTGGATTTTCAATCAGAAAATAAAGACACTTTTCAAAATGTCAATCGTAGAAATGTTGAATATGAATATGACGGAACCCAACAATACATTAATACACGATATTTATGTCTACCTCAAGTAATGCTCAGGTTATAAGAATATCCTTTACATATTATTTCACATACTATAAAACGTCTAAGCGTTCATGAAGAAAATTAACAAAACGTATTTTTTAAAGAAGGAAAAGAATAAATGATCATGAAAAAAAATGTGGGAGCAACATCTTTTAACAGCATCTTTTGAATTAAATAGAGAAGATTTTGAAGCACGGAATCACTTATATTCAGAGATACCAAATTTTTATACGTTTAATGAAAAACTGAAAAAGCGAAATAAAAGAAAAAAAAAGAAAACCCATACTTAGTAGAATGTACATAGTAAGTCCGAAAGATAGAGAACGTTATTTCATTAGGTTATTACTATTACATGTTAAAGGAGCCATTATTACATGTTTGAAGCTGTGCGTACTGTTGAAAATTCGTTTTATGAGGCAGCTAAAGCAAAACAATTAATTGATGAAGATGAAGAATAGGATGGATGTTTGGAAGAAGCATCTTCAACAGAATTCCTTTATATTCTTTATAAATCATTTGCTTTCATTTGCGTTTTTTATAATCCTATAAATTCATGAAATTTATATGAAAAATATAAAGGTAAGTTATACCATCCTAAATACGAAAAAAATATAGGTGAAAATCTTGCATTGAATGTTATTAAAAATAATTTACAAATCAATGGATTTTCTTCAAATGATTTCAATTCACCTAATATAAGCATATTTATAGAAGAAGATAATAATCAAACAATTTTAAATTATAATAATAATATTCTTAATGAATTAGAAATGAAAATAAATTCTTTAAATGATAAACAAAGGCAAATATGTAACTCTGCTATAAAAAGTTTAAACGACCCAAGTAAAGAAAAATATATTTTTATAGATAGACCAGGTGGAAGTGGAAAAAGTTATTTACTTAACGTTTTAATAGTTAATTTTAAATATAATACTATACATTATTTATGTGTAGCTTGGACAGCTATAGCAGCAAATTCATTAGTCGATGGAAAAACCGTGCATACAACATTTAAACTACCGTTAGGAGGCTGCTGGAGTAAATTAATTAATTAATAATGAAATTAATTTTTATGCTTCTTTTTCAAGAAAAGTTTGACATACTTACAAAATTTACAAAGTTTTTCCATAAACCTACAATTTTTTATTAGAAAAGGATAGAGAGATACAACGTCCCCTTAAATATAACAGATTGTACAACTTGTAATGTTAAGCCTAATTCTGCAGAAAGCAAACAAAGGGAACACAAATAATTATTTGGGATAAAATATCCATGACTTCAAAATTTGGTTTTGGAGCAGTTGATCGTTTTTTTTTAGATTTATGCGATGTGAACCAACTTTTTGGTGATAAAATTGTAATTGCATCAGGAGATTTCAGGCAAACATTATCAATTGTACGACATGGAAGCCGTATGAACATTATTGAAAATTAAGTTTAATTTAGTTTATTATGGCAGAATTTAGAGCTCAAAATATAGAGTCAAAGTAAATATAGAAATCCAAAAAATATTGGGCTTAGAAAAATATAGAGCTAAGAATACATTAAAATAAAAAAAAAATAAGATTCAAAGAAATATTGGGCCAAAAAAATATAGAGCTCAAGAAAATATCAAAATCAAAAAATTATAGAGCTCAAATAAAATGAGAATAAAAAAAATATTAGGATTAAAAAAATATAAGAATCAGACAAATATTGGGCCCAAAAAATATAGAGACCAAGAAAATATCATAATAAGAAAAAATATTGCGACCAAAAAAAAATAAGATTCAAAAAATGAAAACCCAAAAAAAAGTTAAAAAACAATTAGGCCCAGAAAAATAAATGGCCTAAAAAAATTAGAGGTCCAACAAAATGAGGCCCAAAGAGAATAGGACTCGAAAAAAAGATGGTCTAAAAAAATATAAGGCCTATAAAAATATAGGAGCAAAAAAGATATGGAAGTCAAGAAATAAGAGGTCGAAAATAATGAGGCCCAAAAAA
Source organism: Anastatus disparis (assembly GCA_017163975.1). NCBI lineage: Eukaryota > Metazoa > Arthropoda > Insecta > Hymenoptera > Eupelmidae > Anastatus > Anastatus disparis. Next base: position 3,678,022 of record JAFFSR010000307.1, read on the forward strand.
AATAAGACTAAAAAAAATGTACAGCCTAAAAAATATAAGGCCCAGAAAAAATAGAGCTAAATAAAATATAGGACTAAAAAAAATTATAGAACCCATGAAAATATAAATTTAAAAAAAATATAGAGCCCGATAATATAAAAGAATCGAGAAAATATTTGGCCCAAAAAAATTAAAACCCAAGACAATATAAGGCCCAAAAAAAATAGCACTCAAATAAAAGTAGGGCCCGAAAAGTATAAGACCCAGGAAAATATAGAACTAAATAAAATATAGGATCCAAAAAAATCATAGAATCCAAGAAAATATAAATTTCAAAAAAATGTTGGGCCCAAAAATATAGAGCACAGGAATAAATAGGAATTGAATAAATATTAGGCCCAAAAAAATATAGAGCCCAAGAATGCATAAGAATCAAAAAAATATTGTGCCCAAAAAAATATTGAGCCCAAGAAAATGTAAGGCCCAAAAAGAACATGAGGCCCAATAAAAATTGGACTCAAAAAAATGTAGGGCCCAAAAAATATAAGGCCCAGAAAATTAGAACTAAATAAAATATAGTACCCAAAATAATTATTAAACCCAAGAAAATATTAATTTCGAAAAAAAATTGGGTCTAAAAAATATTGGTCCTAAAAAAATATAGAGCCCGATAATATAAAAGAATCGAGAAAATATTTGGCCCAAAAAAATTAGAACCCAAGACAATATAAGGCCCAAAAAAAATAGCACTCAAATAAAAGTAGGGCCCGAAAAGTATAAGACCCAGGAAAATATAGAACTAAATAAAATATAGGATCCAAAAAAATCATAGAATCCAAGAAAATATAAATTTCAAAAAAATGTTGGGCCCAAAAATATAGAGCACAGGAATAAATACGAATTGAATAAATATTAGGCCCAAAAAAATATAGAGCCCAAGAATGCATAAGAATCAAAAAAATATTGTGCCCAAAAAAATATTGAGCCCAAGAAAATGTAAGGCCCAAAAAGAACATGAGGCCCAATAAAAATTGGACTCAAAAAAATGTAGGGCCCAAAAAATATAAGGCCCAGAAAATTAGAACTAAATAAAATATAGTACCCAAAATAATTATTAAACCCAAGAAAATATTAATTTCGAAAAAAAATTAGGTCTAAAAAATATTGGTCCTAAAAAAATATAGAGCCCGATAATATAAAAGAATCGAGAAAATATTTGGTCCAAAAAAATTAGAACCCAAGACAATATAAGGCCCCAAAAAAATAGCACTCAAATAAAAGTAGGGCCCAAAAAGTATAAGACCCAGGAAAATATAGAACTAAATAAAATATAGGACCCAAAAAAATCATAGAATCCAAGAAAATATAAATTTCAAAAAAATGTTGGGCCCAAAAATATAGAGCACAGGAATAAATAGAAATTGAATAAATATTAGGCCCAAAAAAATATAGAGCCCAAGAATGCATAAGAATCAAAAAAATATTGTGCCCAAAAAAATATTGAGCCCAAGAAAATGTAAGGCCCAAAAAGAACATGAGGCCCAATAAAAATTGGACTCAAAAAAATGTAGGGCCCAAAAAATATAAGGCCCAGAAAAATAGAACTAAATAAAATATAGTACCCAAAATAATTATTAAACCCAAGAAAATATTAATTTCGAAAAAAATTGGGTCTAAAAATATTGGTCCTAAAAAATATAGAGCCCGATAATATAAAAGAATCGAGAAAATATTTGGCCCAAAAAAATTAGAACCCAAGACAATATAAGGCCCCAAAAAAATAGCACTCAAATAAAAGTAGGGCCCAAAAAGTATAAGACCCAGGAAAATATAGAACTAAATAAAATATAGGACCCAAAAAAATCATAGAATCCAAGAAAATATAAATTTCAAAAGAATATTGGGACCAAAAATATAGAGCACAGGAATGTATAAGAATTGAATAAATATTAGGCCCAAAAAAAAGAGCTCAAGAATGTATAAGAATCAAAAAAATATTGTGCCCAAAAAAATATAGAGCCCATGAAAATGTATGGCCCAAAAAGAACATGAGGCCCAATAAAAATTGGACTCAAAAAAATGTAGGGTCTAAAAAATATAAGGCCCAGGAAAATAGAACTAAATAAAATATAGTACCCAAAATAATTATCAAACCCAAGAAAGTATTCATTTCGAAAAAAAATTGGGTCTAAAAAATATTGGTCTTAAAAAAATATAGAGCCCAATAATTTATAAGAATCGAAAAAATATTGGGCCCATAAAATATAGAGCCCAAGAAAATATAAAGTAAAAAAAAAATATGGGGCTTAAAAAAACATAAGACCCAAAAAATATAGAGCCCAAAAAACTATAGAGACCAAAAAAATATTTGGCCCAGAGAAATATTGGGCCCAAAAAATATAGGACGCAAGAAAATATAAGGCTCAAAAAAATAAAGCTAAACAAAATATAGTACCCAAATAAATTATAATACCCAAGATAATATTAATTTCTAAAAAATATTGGGCCTAAAATAATATTGGTCCTAAAAAAATATAGAGCCCAATAATATATAGGAATCGAAAAAATATTGGGCCCAAAAATTATAGAGCCCAAGAAAATATAAAGTCAAAAAAGATATGAAGCCCAAAAACATATAAGGTCCAAAAAATATAGAGTTTAAAAAAATATAGAGACAAAAAATATAGAGACAAAAAATATTGGGCCCAGAGAAATATTGGGCCCAAAAAATATAAGCCCCAGAAAAATATAGAGCTGAATAAAATATAGAACCCAAAAAATTATAGAACCCAAGAAAATATAAATTAAAAAAAAATATTGAGCCTAAAAAAATATAGGGCGCCAAAAAATATAAGGCCAAAAAAATGTAAAGCCCAAAAAAATATGGAAACCAAAAAAATTCTGGGCCATAAAAAATATAAGGCCCAAAAAAATATGACCCAAAAAGATGCTTATGACTAATGAGGACTAATTATATAGGGCCCAATAAAAAATTGCTACTTTTATTACCAAAAGATTAGACACATTAAACAAATGCGGAGAACTGGAGAACCGGAGAACTGGAGAACCAGAGAAACGGAAGAACGGAAAAAAAAGTGGTTTCACTTTAAGGGGATGTGAAATAGACACTACACCTGTATTCGTAAATATTGACTATCTTTTCATTCAATTGCAAAATTTTCAGTAAAAAAATGCATTAGCTTGTAGTATGTACCATAAAGATTATTCAGTTGAATTTTCAAATAAATTTATTCATTAGTTTTTAAGATATTTGGATTCCTGTACAAAATCGAAAAATTTTAATGGATAATTTTAGAACCCAAAATTCTCAATAACTAATGAATGAATTTATTTGAAAATTTAACTAAATAACACAGGCCCACAAAATGAAAAAAAATGTCTGAACTTTTGACCGGACATACATATTCCCATGTATTTTTCGACGCTGAATCCGAATCTGTAATAAAAATATAGGGTTTTCCTACCTTTTCTCAGAGTTTTATTGAAAAAACCTAATTTTTTACGGTTTTTTTGCGGTTTTTCGAGTCTAGAAAAAACAAATCATGAGATACGGTTAATTGGACTTCAAAATCGAATTCTACGGGAAAAAATACACGGGAAACCATACCTTCAAATTTTTTTAACGCGATTCTAGTCCTCTGTATGGGGTTGAAAAGATGAGGAAATCGGTAAAAGTCGAAATTTTGCCTAAAATGGATTTAAACAATATTAAAATTTAATCATGCGTCTTTTGAAGAGTCGATAAACATTGGAAATACTATCCTGGGGGTTTTTCAGATTGCTGATCATGAATTTGAAGTCAGATTGTGTAAAAACTACTTCTAGAGGGTGGTGACAAGAACTGTATATGGTAAATTTATCGATTTTTTAAAAATTTTACGTCTGAAATACTAATTTTAGAGTCTTTCACAGCATTGACTGTAAATTCAAGATATTAACTTAGCCTATTGTGTACGTTAAACTTAACATTTTGTCTATGTTTGTCTCTCTCTCTCTCTCTCTCTCTCTCTCTCTCTCTTCCGATGTTTTTTTTAAATTGGCTTACGCTTACGTACACGTTTCTCTTCGAATGACCGATGTAGTGGATTTCTGACACGTTTTTGTCCTTTTTTCGCAGCTGTTTCTCTTTTTATCATCCAGCAGTAATCTGCTAACATGTTGATACCCCAGTTTCCTTGAAATCTACGTTCAAACTCCTTTAAATCTTGGTGAAATCGTTCACCATGCTCTTCACTAAAGTCTCCGTTATTTTCAGGAAACTGATCAACGTGTGAATCAAGAAAATGAAGTTTTAAGTTCATTAGACAACCCAATTTTTCAAAATTACGTACCATTCTTTTCACAATAGCTTTATAATTCGTGTCTTTGGCATTACCCAAAAATTTCGTCGATACCTCTTTAAAACTTAACCATGCTGCCTTTTCAACATCAGTCATGCTTTGTTCAAAGTTTTCGTCTCTAAATAAAGTTCGGATTTCAAGACCATCAAAAATACCTTCATTTAATTTAGCATCAGATTTATGGGGAAATACTTTGCTTATATATTGGAAGCATTGACCGTCCTTGTCCAAAGCTTTAACTAATTGCTTTATCAATCCAAGCTTTATATGCAGAGGCGGTATCAAAATGATGTTGAAAAGGCAGCATGGTTAAGTTTTAAAGAGGTATCGACGAAATTTTTGGGTAATGCCAAAGACACGAATTATAAAGCTATTGTGAAAAGAATGGTACGTAATTTTGAAAAATTGGGTTGTCTAATGAACTTAAAACTTCATTTTCTTGATTCACACGTTGATCAGTTTCCTGAAAATAACGGAGACTTTAGTGAAGAGCATGGTGAACGATTTCACCAAGATTTAAAGGAGTTTGAACGTAGATTTCAAGGAAACTGGGGTATCAACATGTTAGCAGATTACTGCTGGATGATAAAAAGAGAAACAGCTGCGAAAAAAGGACAAAAACGTGTCAGAAATCCACTACATCGGTCATTCGAAGAGAAACGTGTACGTAAGCGTAAGCCAATTTAAAAAAAACATCGGAAGAGAGAGAGAGAGAGAGAGAGAGAGAGAGAGAGAGAGACAAACATAGACAAAATGTTAAGTTTAACGTACACAATAGGCTAAGTTAATATCTTGAATTTACAGTCAATGCTGTGAAAGACTCTAAAATTAGTATTTCAGACGTAAAATTTTTAAAAATCGATAAATTTACCATATACAGTTCTTGTCACCACCCTCTAGAAGTAGTTTTTACACAATCTGACTTCAAATTCATGATCAGCAATCTGAAAAACCCCCAGGATAGTATTTCCAATGTTTATCGACTCTTCAAAAGACGCATGATTAAATTTTAATATTGTTTAAATCCATTTTAGGCAAAATTTCGACTTTTACCGATTTCCTCATCTTTTCAGCCCCATACAGAGGACTAGAATCGCGTTAAAAAAATTTGAAGGTATGGTTTCCCGTGTATTTTTTCCCGTAGAATTCGATTTTGAAGTCCAATTAACCGTATCTCATGATTTGTTTTTTCTAGACTCGAAAAACCGCAAAAAAACCGTAAAAAATTAGGTTTTTTCAATAAAACTCTGAGAAAAGGTAGGAAAACCCTATATTTTTATTACAGATTCGGATTCAGCGTCGAAAAATACATGGGAATATGTATGTCCGGTCAAAAGTTCAAACATTTTTTTTCATTTTGTGGGCCTGTGTAATCATCATGGTACACACTACAAGCTAATACATTTTTTTTCTGGAAATTTAGCAATAAAATGGAAAGGAAGTTAATATCTATAAGTACAGGTGTAGTGTCCGTTTTACATCTCCTTAATATAATATAGGATAGGATATTTAATATTCAATGAGGGAGTTTTGGATGATGATTGATTCATATTAGAATATTTTTCATCTAAATATTCTTTCCGGTTTACATCTTGCTTTCGTCTGTTTCGAAGAAGGGGTGTATACTGTGAACAATTTTGATCTGAATTTTGATCTGAGGAATTTGAGGAGTTGCCCCCTCCCATGCTTGTTGAAGCTTGTTACATTTTGGGATAGCTGTAGCTAAGTCCTTCCTCAGGCTATAACAAAACATTATTATATTTTACATTAAAACTCTTTTTTACATTTGTGACCAACAACAAAAACACTATCAACACACTCATTTTACCTTGAATTTAAAATAATAAATGCTACTACATTGTAGAGCAAGTCAAAATTCAAAAAACGCCAATAATTACATAGTCCTAAAACTGAAAAATTCAATCAACAATTCACAAAGTTAAAATTTATAACGACATAAATTAGACAAAAACAAACTCACAATATTATAACGGGCGAATGAAACGATTACATTACTTATCAACGCCTATATACACAAGCTGTATTTAAAAAGACACCTACAGTCATATTTATAAACTAAAAATTAATTTAAATACACTAGCGATGAGTATAATAAACAAAACATACCAACAAATGTAATTCAAATATGTGACCCGATGAAATCAACACTCTTTTTGTAGGTGTTCTTTATGAGTGTGTTGATAGTGTTTTTGTTGTTGGTCACAAATGTAAAAAAGAGTTTTAATGTAAAATATAATAATATTTTGTTATAGCCTGAGGAAGGACTTAGCTACAGCTATAAAAAAAGTCCGAAACGTCGCATTAAATAAAAGAAAGGAATTTTTTTGCTCAATTAGTCCGAGTTGTGTTGGTATTTTTATTTACCTATATATTTGAGCGCTCATTGATTCTGTAAACAAAATTTGGCATAGGACTGAAAAAATGCCGGGAATTAGTATACGTGAACAACGGGAAAATATTGTCAGCGCACCACCTTGCACCTCAAATCAACACCATTTAAGAGACGAAATTTGCATCCATACAGATGATAGTATTCAAGCGAATGATACTAATAAGAAGACGTTAAGTATTAATGAATTGTTAGATAAACTGAATTGTTGTCTCAATATGAGAATGTTTGTCATTTATTATAAGCTTTGCTTTATATTCGGCACTGTCATAAAAAATAGTTTCATAACTTTAACTAAATCTTCAAAAGAAATCTCTATTGCGAAATCGAAACTCACATTTTTGTTAAGATGTAGAAAATCGGGTATTTTTCCTAAAACATTTTACAGTGATAGATTTTTCCAAAGTATTAATTTGAGTAGTAATAAGTGTAATGTTAAACTAAAAATGATTGAAAATTTGTGTAAGAAAAAACTTCTAAATATATTAATTAACGATCTTAATTATCAGTTGACCGATCTTAAAAATAGATTTAATTACAACAAGGGTTTTCTAATTAAGCATTGCGGATTTGAATTGACTACTAAAATTGTATTACATCACAAAAATTTGAATTTAAACGCTGAACTCTCTTATAAGAATGAGTTGGATAAGGAGTTTGATTATTTGCTACATAAATATGCTTATAGTTATTTCAAATTGAGGAATAAAATATTCAATAATAACATCGATCAAAACATGGCTGTTGTCAATCTAACGGATGTTGTTTTGCCTAGTCAAGTTATATTTGTTTTTCGATTGGGCAATAAATTTAATTTTACTTCTAATTTAAATAAAGCTGACAATTTTCTTTGATTAAGGATATTGAATTTTTACATAATGATAATAATGCGAGTGATGATTCTGTAATGTTAAAAACTAAAGGTAGGCTTCTTAATGCAGTTAATTATAATATTAAAGATAAAAAGCAAATGGATAGTATTGACTTTTTGATTAATAGCGCTGTTGTTGACACAGAATTGTTTTTAAAAAATAATAAGGACCTTTTTATTACAAAAGCTGATAAGGGCAACGCAACAATAATAATAGAAAGACAAAAATATATTGAAAAAGTTGATGAAGCTTTGAGTGACTCGAAATACTACGTGTCATTGAAAAAGGATCCATTAAAACAACTAGTAAATGGTACTAAAAAATTATTAGAAAAATTAAATGATTTACATCTTTTTGAGTGTGATAACGTTTTTTCTAGAGTAAATAATTGCAATGTAAATAAATGCCAACTTTCGAAAGCTTACGGCTTGATTAAGTTACATAAACAAAATATGCCAGTTCGTATTATAATATCAGCTGTTAATAGTCCTACTTATTCGCTTGACAAGAGTTTAGCCTTGTTATTTAGAAAATATGTCCCAAGATAAAAATTTTCAGTTTTAAATAGTAATGTTTTTAAGACTAATATTGACTCTCTTACGATACCTAATGATTACATGCTTTCTTCACTTGATGTTGTATCGCTGTTTACAAATATCAGTTTTGACTTAATACGAGCTGCAATGGATAAAAAAATGGTTTTATCTTAGAAATGTTTTGAGAATTTCAAAGAGTGAATTTCTGGACATTATTAGTTTTTTATGTAATTCGACATATTTTAAATTTAATAATAAGTTTTACAGACAGATTCTTGGCGCACCTATGGGCTATTGTACCAGCCCATGGTTTGCTGAATTTTGTTTGGAACTTTTAGAAGAAAACTGTTTAGATAAACTGAAGGGATCAATTTTATCATATTATAGATATGTTGTTGATTGTTTTATCGTTGTAAAGAAAGACGAATTAACTAAAGTGGCTGATATTTTTAATTCGCATAACCAGTATTTGAAATTTACTGTTGAGGAGGAAAATAACAATATAATTAATTTCTTAGATATTAGTATTAAACGTATTGATGATAATGTTTGTAAATTTAATTGGTATAGAAAACCAACCTCCTCTGGTATTTTTTGTAATTACTGGTCACATCAACCAATTTCACAAAAGATAGCAATTATATACGGTTTGGTCGATAAAGTAGTGTTTTTATCTGATCCTGAGTATCGACAAGCGAATTTTGATTTTATCCGTAAAGCGCTTTCTGATAATGACTATCCGTTGCAATTTATTAATAAATATATCAAAAATAGATTAATTATAATTGAAAAGAGAAATTTAACGACTAAAAATACTGTGAATAATACTAAACCTATTGTTGTATTTCCTCATATCAAACAATTGGAGAGATATTTTAATAATGTTCTTAAGGATAATTTCGTACCTGTTTATAAGAGTTGTAATAAATTAAAATTTGCTAAGTTGGGTAAAGACAGAGATGCAATGAATGATAAATGTAATGTAGTTTATAAAATTCAATGTAAAGATTGTGGTTCTGTTTACATAGGTCAAACTTCTACAAAGCTAGTTAAGAGACTAAAAGAGCATAAGAGAGATATTGAAAAAACAATGATAGGTCTGCACTTGTTATACATATTAGAAATACAAAACATACTATAGATTTTGACGCTGTAAATATAGTAGGAAACGAAATTAATACAAAAAGACGTGAATTTTTGGAGATGCTCAATATTCATTCTAATGGGTTGACTATGAATAGAATCCAGGATACACAGTTCTTAAAGAACACCTATAAAAAAACTGTTGATTTCATCGGGTCACATATTTGAATTACATTTGTTGGTATGTTTTGTTTATTATACTCATCGCTAGTGTATTTAAATTAATTTTTAGTTTATAAATATGACTGTAGGTGTCTCTTTAAATACAGCTTGTGTATATAGGCGTTGATAAGTAATGTAATCGTTTCATTCGCAAATTGAAGCCCGTTATAATATTGTGAGTTTGTTTTCGTCTAATTTATGTCGTTATAAATTTTAACTTTGTGAATTGTTGATTAAATTTTTCAGTTTTAGGACTATGTAATTATTGGCGTTTTTTGAATTTTAACTTGCTCTACAATGTAGTAGCATTTATTATTTTAAATTCAAGGTAAAATGAGTGTGTTAATAGTGTTTTTGTTGTTGGTCATAAATGTAAAAAAGCGTTTTAATGTAAAATATAACAATGTTTTGTTATAGCCTGAGGAGACTTAGCTACAGCTATAAAAAAAGTCCGAAACGTCGCATTAAATAAAAGAAAGGAATTTTTTCGCTCAATTAGTCCGAGTTGTGTTGGTGTTTTTACTTTTATAATGATTTCCTCACACAAGTTTTTTTACGTTACCGCTCGCGGCGCTGTACACGGAGAGAAAAATCAGGTTATTATCCCATGAAATTTCAAGTGATTATCACACGATATTTTTTCACCTAATATTATCGAAGAAACAAGTGATTTTTAGATGATATCCATGTTTTTAATAGATGGCGGTGCATCATGTTAAAATTACTTGAGGCCCACGGGATTTTCGCGTGGCACTCGAGTGAATTCATCAGTGGTGCGGCCGACCCAGTAGCACGGACTTTGAAAGGAGATAGAGAGGGAGAGAGAGAGAAACAAAGTAACCAAAGGGTTGAGCTTATAAAAATCGACATACCCCCACTCTACTCGCACAGTATGTGTATTCTAACTGACTGCTGCTACGAATATACACATATTCTTTTACTCTCTCTCTCTCTCTCTCTCTCTCTCTCTTTCAAAGCCCATGCTACTAGATCGGCCCTACCACCGTTAAATTCACTTGAGTTCCACGTGAAAATCCCGTGAGCGTCCAAGTAATAATAACATGGCACCTATAGCATTTTAAGTTAGATGCTATTCTGATTAAATTAACTTCATTTCATGAGAATCTTACATGAAGAATCATATAATTTTAACGTGTTAAATTTATCATGAGAAAATAACCTGATTTTTCTCTCCGTGTACTGAACTACACGATCGTGTAAGATTAAGCAGTAAGCAGAAGTTCCAGCTGGGAAGTTACCTCTCGATTCGAATTCCAGTCAAACATCCACAGGGGCACTCTTTAACGATTCGTTTTGTTTAGAACAATCGATCACGATTAAAGGTAAGTACTCGATAAAATGTTGCTTTTTTAGCATAGGCTTGATATCTTTAAAATAGTAATCTCTTTGAAAGTTGGCGTACATAACGTATATCATTGCGTATTGATTATGAGGGATATCTAAATTAAGATTTCCATACGGATAGTATTGAGAATTGAAAAACAGCTTTACATTACTGATATTGCAATGATCAAAGGGACTCGCGTTGATAGTTTTCTGATTTTTTCGATTCGTTTAAAAACCTAGTATTACGAATCGTGGCTTTTCCAGCTGATTGGAAGTTTTGACAGTCTAAACATGCATAGATGTTGAGGGAAGTAGTAGATACTCGTACAAATCCCAACTATGAAAACTCATATCGATCGGTTTATCCTTCTCAACATGATTTAATAGTTGAATCTTGTACGCACTTGATACTACTACGTAAGGCATGAGCGACTCTATTCTATTCAAATCAATCTTGAAATTCTCAAACGCGTTAGCTCGAGCAAGGTCTGGTGCTGTTTGTACGACAGCGCTTAAATCATTTCTTGATCTCGTTAGAATAAGCTCGTGTTCCACGTTGATTACAATTTTACGATAATCTTCAGCGAAACCGAAAACCATAGCTAGAGGAATAGAAACATCGAAGTAACCTGCATTGTTAGTCAACTGCTGTGTTTCTTCGACATCGAGCCATCCTGCATTTTCAATAATCAAGTTTTGACTGGGATTAAGCGAAACCCAACCTTTTATTAGAGTAGTCAGACCCACATTCTTACACTCATTAATTTCTAGTGCGTAGATCTCGTTACGTGTTTCCTCAAACATATGACAGATGGCGTTGTTGATTAATTTAGTATTAGTTGCAGCAGTTCCATCGGCTTTCACTAGTCTGCCACAAATATGTAGCAAACTGCGTTATGGTATAAGATACGAATCTTGATGTTGAATGGCTATACGAATCTCATCGCTGTTGTTGAAGTTGGATGCTGAGTATGGTTGATGAGCATGTACCTCGTAATGCTCAATTGATTCGTCATACTTTACAGCTGACTTTATGCTTAGTATTTCTTCCATTTTTTGTAAACAACAAAATAATAAACAAGTTATTTTCCACCAGGGACGACACGAAGGCTGAGACTCCTTAGAAACTGTATGTTTTGCCGTGTTAACGCTTTGTCTGCTCTTGGCTGACTGATGGTCAGTCTCCATCTTGATCTGCTTTTATAGCCTTTTCCAACTTTGGAATTGAATACAATTCCCATTACGCTTGTCTAAGATGTAATCTAATGCTAATAATTTCTCCTCGAAAATTAATAAGTTGTCCGTCTTGATCGACTATGCGCACTTGAATGTGATCCATGCTCTTGACGACGATCGGAAGGTAAATGACTGGTGAAGGAACTTCGATGATCTTATATTCTGGCGGTACTGCTGGGAAGAACTTGTGTATCGTGTGCACTTGTTGACCGTTTATATACTCACCGCAGGTGATATCACACTCTATTTGTAAAGCGTTGATCTTCAATATGGCTACTGGTAAATCCGAACTGTGAGTGACGTCTGCTTCTAGAAGACGTTTAGCGAACCCTAATAGAGGTCCTATGAAATTTTTCGATCAAAAGTCAATAGGACGATTGCATTTGATTTCGCTGCGAAAAGTATTATTGTTAGGTTTTATATTGATTCAGATGTTTTCGCTTGCGAGTGTCTCGCTAAGATAATTCTCTATATCTTCGATCTCGTAACTACCTGTTGATAAAGTAATTTCTTATTTACCAACGTGGAATAGATTGCTACCTTTATCAATATTAGGTATTAAATTGAAGGTCATGGAAGCAACTAAACCAAGAACATAATTCTTATCGGGAGAAAGTTCAATAAGCGGAAAATATTGTGCCTCAAATACGGATGACGTATCTGAAAGATTTAACGTCAACGATTCTTTCATGATGACTGTTAAACTTATAATAAGTTAATATTCACACACCTATGTCTTTATATACTAAGAGCTCTGCTTAAGAATTTTAGACAAAGATGACCGCAGTTGAATATATTGAAGTCTTGATATCTTTGCGGATTGTACTCGATTTCATCGACTTTCAAGTACAACATTAAATCTAAAGGTGGCTGAAGATCTCCAAAACTATCGAAGTAGACTACGCTATTTCCTCGTTTTTGATAAGCTACCCAATGAGTTTCTGGTCCATCTGCGTCATCAAGATTAACGATGGCTGATTCGTGATAATGAGGACCACTCTTTGGTAGTGCATTTCGCATATATACTCCTCGGAAGTTTGGAATTTTTTAAATTCTTGCATACTTTATGATGTCAGCGTCAGTAAGAGTTCTCTCAGGTAACCTTACTTCGTTGATCTTTTTTTCTTAACCTTTACCATGGTAAGGCTTAAGACAAAGCCTGAGTCCACTCTTACTTGGCTGTAAATAAACCCCTTTAGCGAGAGCTATTTCTTCCATTTTCTTATTATGTCTTTTAATCTTCTCCAATTGCGAATTAACAGATTTAGAATCGTTTACTGCTTTAGCTATACCAGCAGCACCGCCTGCAATACCACCAACTGCACTTCAACCAGCAAATAGCGGTATGAAAAACGGTAAAAACCCTCCAGCTTTCTTTGGAATCGGTAGTTTGCGTGAAATCTTAACGTTTTTTTTACCACCTGCCACTTTAACGGACTATGTGCACCCTTCAATGCTGATTAAATAAATTTACGAGCACATTTGCTGGGAACTATTGATTTTGATGCACGTTGTCGCTGTTGATAACGTACGATCATCACCCTATGAAGGTTAAGAAGGAGCTGAACTATCTGTCTTTGTCTAATAGCATTTTTCATCATTTATATAAACACTATCCGATATAACAAGAAAAAAATAGCAGCCTCCGCTAGATATTAGTATAATAAGTAAATTTTGTAATAAAAATTAAATTTTTAACTGAATAGTTTTTGACTAATTAGAGACCTACTAGCAATCTAGAATATAACCTATCTTTTTTTGGTAGGTCTCTAATTATTCAAAAACTACGCAGTAAAAAAATTTGTTTGTAATTACAAAATTTACTAATTATACTAATATCTAGCGGGGGCTGCTATTTTTTTCTTGTTATAAAGTATAGGGTTTATATAAATAATGAAAAACGCTATTAGACAGAGACAGATAGTTCGGCCCCTTCTTAAGTGAAGACTGATGCTTATGAGGGTATATAAAGCCTCTATTTATACTAAATTGATCACTCTTGTTTGAGATTTAATAGCATCAACATGAATTTCAAAAAAGATTCGGTTTAACTTCCAGCCGTGAATTTTGACTTGATAGTTGGGCAGGAAAAAAAGACAGAGCGGCATGGAGACTTACTTCCAGATAGTGTTCGAGCCATATTTTGCGGGCCATCAAATTGCGGTAAAACTAATAGCCTACTCGCAATGATTACACATCCTAATGGACTAAGATTCGAGAACGTATATGTCTACTCGAAGTCTCTAAATCAACCAAAGTATAAGTATTTGAAGGAACTCCTCGAACCGATAGACTGTATACAATATTTTCCATTCAGCGAACACAAATCAGTAATATCACCTGACGATGCCTTAGCTAATTCCATTATGGTGTTCGATGACATAGCTTGTGAGAAACAGGACAATGTAAGAGCATTTTTCTGTATGGGGAGACATAAAAACGTTGACTATTTCTATCTCTGTCAATCTTATGCTCATGTACGGAAACATCTTATAAGAGACAATGTAAATTTATTAATAATTTTCCGACAAGATGATGTCAACTTGAGACATTTGTACGATGATCATGTGAATTCGGACATGACTTATGCACAATTTAAAAGCCTATGTTCACGATGTTGGACTGATGATAAGTTTGGTTTCTTAATGATTGAAAAAGATAGTTTAATGAATGCTGGCAGGTATAGAAAGGGCTTCAACTGTTTTACTATAAATATAGCATACTTTTAGTCCAATCATATAATTCCATGATCGAACGTCGAATCGACAACATGGCCGACATTCGCCGAAGAAAAGATATACTGCATTAACTTATCAAAGCGGGGAATGTAGTTGAGCGTAAATACAATCTATTGAAATATGCAAAGGATACTTTCAATAAAGCAATTGGAGAAACTTTCAGACCAATAGTCGATCCTTTGCAAAAACTTGTTGAGACATCTAAAAAATCTCGAAATATCGAAACTAAGGAACAAGCTACTGATGCTATGAGTGTGAATAATGACAGCATTGATGAGTTTTATGATGAACCATCTTTGAATGAAACTGTTCGACCGCATACGGATACAGAATTTGAATCAGCTCTCAGTGATGAAAAATGCGGAACGGATGATAACAAGTATATTCACAAACTCGTGAAAAATAAGACCCAGGATTTGGATAAAATTTATGGTGTTCATGAAGAGGGTAACAAATACTTAATAGGCGATTCACCTATTTACTTTGAAGATAGTTATGTAAAAGTTAAGGATGTGAAATATCGAGAACTGATGGTTTGCTAGAGTTGATACTAGCAAAACCGCCTAATCAGAAAAACTTTAGCTCAAGTGATATGCAAAACTATTGACAGATTCTTGGAGCTATGAGTGCTCACAAGAGACGTTACATAAACGATGAACAGATTCTTGCTCACAGAAGCAAGAAATTTGATAAAATCATTGCTTCTATGTTCAAACGTGGTGATGGACTATTACCTCGATACAAAGTTGCTAGAAGGGATATGTTGATGAATTACGTCTATTGGGATAATCCCAATGAACTTGTCGATCGATTACGATTACTCATAGCTGAGAGAAAAGCTGGAAACCCTAGTCATACAAACAAGATTGGTTCAATCATCAAAGAACTGCGAGAAGCTGGCTGTATATACTGAGACACAAGCGAATACTTGAACATTATCAAGATGAGTGTCGACGTATTCGGACGTAATTTTAAACGAAGCGAGGGTGGTAGTGGTCCTCCAGGTGTTGGATATAAAATCACATCTAATGGTCAGTATGACTTGGAGAATAAGAGACTTTGTGATCTCGCATCACCTAATCAACTCAATGAAGCTGTAAATTTAGCTACTCTAAAACGTTTCGTACGTTTGAAAGTTCAAAGATTATTAGATTCAATATCTAGTTTGAGAAGTGATCTTAATAATCTAGATGAAATAGTAGAGATGCATAGAGACGAGCTAGATAAAAAATTTGCACAAAGGTTGAAATCAAGACCATAAAAGAGGCAGCATCACTGTTAGTACAAAACAGTCAATCGATAACCATCAATGGAACAACGTCAAAAATTAGCAGAAGAGCTTCACAAGCCAGGACGTCGTAATTATCTGCGTCGAAACTACGATGTGTGAGGTTTGGGCAAGACATGGCAAGCGGATCTAATGAAAACGCAGCCTTATTCTAAAGAGAATAAAGGATTCAAATATATACTTTCCATAATAGGTGTATTTTCAAAGTATGCATGGGCAGTTCCTGTTAAACAAAAAATTGGACAAGATGTCGCTGATGCTATGAAATCTATTGTACGTCGAGGTCAAATACCAAAGAATTTACAAACAGATGAAGGCAAAGAGTTCTATAATATGAATTTTTAAAGTCTTATGGAAAGATACAAAATTAATCTATATTCTACGTACAGCAATCTCAAAGCATCCATTTGTGAACGTTTCAATCGTACACTGAAAAATAAGATGTGGGTAGAATTTAGTTGACGTGGAAACTATAAATGGCTTGATATTTTACCTAAGCTAATAATAGCTTACAATGATAGAAAACATCAAACTATCAGTATTAAGCCCAACGAAGTTACAGCTACTAACGAAGCAGAAGTTCTGAAACGTTTTAAAAAAAAAATTATTCCACTTAAAAAGCTAAAGTTCAAAGTTGATGATAAAGTTAGAGTTAGTAACAAGAAGCAATTATTTGAGACGGGATATACACCTAACTGGTCCACAGAGATATTTACAATAACTAAAGTGGCAGTAACTAATCCAGTAACTTATCATCTCAAAGATTATCACGATCAGCCTATCACTGGTGGCTTTTATGAGTAGAAACTCCAAGAAATAATGCATCCCGATGTATATCTTGTAGAAAAAGTCTTGAAGAAACGAGGTAATCAAGTTTATGTAAAATGGCTTGGATTTGATGCTTCTCACAATAGCTGGATTAATAAGTTCGATGTTTAAAAAAATAAATAAAGAGTAAGTGGTATGAGCCCCCACCTTCGCCCACACCTGTGAGGAACAACCAATAGAATCGTCATTTGTTAGTCTTATATAATAAACAAATTTATTTTATAGGACTAACCCATGACTCGCTTTCCTCTCCATTGACTTTCTCTTTATTTTTTTATTTTTCTAATTTTTTTTCTATTTACAATAAACAATTAATTAAATTCAAACCTATCATCGTCAAGATATTGAATAAATAATTGATATTTGTTGGCTTTAGCTGTCATCTCTTCGAATAAGTTTTCATTTTTCTCCGAAGACTTGGATACACGGTCGGGTAGAAAAACTTGAAATTCCTGTTTGATGGTGACTACAATCCTTAGGCCAAATTTGGTCTTGACTCGTCTAAACTCCGTGATCATATAACTCTTTCCATTCTCCATTACGATAAATTCTTCTTTGGAAGAAAGGTGTTTGCGCAGATTTTATTTAAAGCGGTAAAGTCCATTCTGAAAGAAAAATAATGGTTTATTATACTGATATAATATATTTAAGAGATATTTTCTAAATACTTACTGAAGACGATGCTTCTTCTATCCTTGGTTTCTTGCTGAGAGGCTCTCCGTTCTCTGGCTCGTCGACTGAACAAATGTGCTTGTTGCCGTTGCGCAGCTCCTTATGTAGGACTTCTACCCTCTCTGGGGCTGCTCCCACCTCTTTTACCTCCCACTATTCAGCTATTTCCAACACTTCTGATTCGTCTAGAACTTTGTGATGGCCCCATGGCAACGTATCAGTTGTGTCAGCTAATAGATGACGTTTGTTGTCATGCGGGCTTAAAGAAATTTTTGATTCTTGCGACTGGAGCGAATATTATTTTAAATGCATCTTATGATGGACTTATCAAAGAGACAGTTGCAATAATTCTCCAAATTGATGCGTGTTTTAACAACAGCTATTTTAACCCATTTAGCCTTCTTGATAGAGTTCTTATTCTGTATGAGGACTGCATACATTTTGCTGCGTAATCCAACGAACTCCATCATTACATTACCTCTACACTCATCTTTCATGAGACCAATCACCTTCTTGTTAACGGTGGGAAGTCCAAACTGATCATTGACTGGATAGTCCGATGTATTGAACTTGTCGATATCTCTCTCTCCATCATCTCGTATACGTTCACATCACGTATTTCATATATAAGGCTATCCGTGTCTGTGTACAGCAGTTTACATTTGTCACCAACACGTTCTCTCATATATGAATAATGGAAATCATAAATGAGAGTCTTGGAGATATCCAGCACACTGAGACCAATGTATATAGGCTTCCTCACCGTTATCTGCATGCGAGCTAATTGTACTGCCACAAGGTTTTCGTCGAAAATTGTTCTACTGTAAAAGTTTGAACTCGCGATGAGTGATTCTGCTTCGTAACGACCACTCCATTTATTTACTAACTTAACATTGACTCTCTTTCGCTCGTTCTCCATTGTCTTACCATAGACTGTGTTGATCATCAATTTGAAAAAGAGCTTCTCGAATTCATTCTTGGACTGCTTCCTTTTCTACGTGTTCAAGTCGACGTAAGGCTTCAACCATGGACTCTGTTGGAACTGAAGAACTCTATGTACTTTTTTTAAGACAACTCCATGCTTGATGGCTTGCTTCAATGCAAGATAGTAAATGACATTTCGCTCCTTATTGTCAAGCGTGGTTAATAACTTCTTTTGTTCATCACCACGTGGCACTTTATTTTCCGGACATTAAGGTGAATCTTTATGAGCATCGTGAATACTAGGCGGATATTCCAAGTCAACTTCGTAAATAAAACCAATGCTTGAATCATCTAAAACGTTGTAATCGAATACTGTATCATCATTGACGTTAAGCCATTTGAAATCTCCAGTTGGTAAGGGCTGCGTCATTGCCCATCCATAAAGATTTTTGGCTTCAAAGTACATAAGATACTAATCTTCCTCTTCAGGATTGTAATCGTCCATATACTTATTATTTGCCTTGGCGTATCAATTAGAGCACTGGCTGATCCCTCGTCTTATACCTCTCTCGATGAACATCAGCATATCTTTGTCAGACAACAATTCTAGTTTTATATCGGTGTATTTCAACATGGCATCCCATGTCAGGCCTGGAGTTGTGCAGTAATATGCTGGATCCAATACATAAGCTTCCGCACACGTTGACCGAAAATTTTCAAAAATTTCAGCTAACAGAAGCGCATTTGTCTTCAAGTATATATCAAAATACTCGCCTAGCGTCTCTATCCTGAGTATTTTCCACACATTTCTCGCGTGCATGTAATATTCTTCGCTGATCTCAGACTCATTCAATTTACTGTAGAAGTCTTCTTTCGATGGTAACTCTTTCTCTTCTAAATTCTCGAAAGCGCTCACGTAGTCGTATAGGAAAACTCCTTTTCTGAGTAATAACTTGATCTGCTCTCGTGTGTAGTCTGACTCCTCGAATGCTTGAGAGGTGATATTATGCTCATCTAAGTGTGAACTCAATTTCTCCAGCGATGAAGGCATGAATCTGAAGGAGTTTATGAATCTAAAACTCACATCACTACCTTCAACATGCTTTGTGAAGGAAATATAGCATTCCTTGTTTACTGCAATCAGCTGTACATGTCCTTTAAAATTGTCAGCTGTGGCGAGCTCCTTGATGATGAAATGAGAGTCGTATCCGGTAGAGATATAAAAGACGACTAGAATGAATTTCGCATCTTGGAAATTTATGTAACATCCCTCATGAGCAGCGCCTCTGTACTTACCCGTAAGGTGACAGTGGTCTCTTACTTTTATAGCAGAAGGAGTAAAAGACTTTGTACAAATATGGCAGATTTTAGCTGCTTTAAAGTCTTCTTGATCTTCTCTGGTGAGATCCATAGGCTTCGGATTAGAATGTAGAGCATTCAACTCGTCTGCTAATGCTTGAAACTGCTCAACAAACCACTAAGCAGGAGTCTTGGTCCCATCCTCTTCTTATCTATAGCTGTAATATCCAGACCTCTCATCATCGAAACTACACTTAACGTAATATCCAATACTATAGGCCTGATGACGTAGGTATACACGCGTATCGTTATCTACAGGTTTCAGCAGACACTCAAAATCTGTGTAGATAATAAATGGCACTTTGGTTTTATTATTGAAATTACAAAACAACAATACATCATCATTTTTCGAAGGTAACTGGATTCTACACTTATTCATCTGCTGACAGTCCACTTCGTGTGCCTTAAATTTCTCTTCATTAATGAAGTAGTGCAGACATCTATCACAAATATGTCGACATCCTGTATTTTTCGTCTCTTGATATTTCACTAGTCTTGATAAATTTTTAATTCACACATAGTGGAACTTGGGAATATAGACATTATCGTCTTCTCCTTCTTCTTCTTCATCGATGTAAAAGTCTTGAATGAAAAGCAAATTAACATGTTTTTTCTGCTTGAGAAAAGTGACGTGACATAGATGGATAGAGTACCTTGTCCCAGATTTTTTCAATATGTACACATTGATAGATATATTATTCAACTTCTCGAATTTAGCCACTTGTTGGTTTGGAACAAGAAAGTCTATTCCAGTAAAATCGAGTTCATCTTCAAAATCCGTGTAGTTGTTTAATCGATTAGAATGACAATCAACTGGATGTAGCGCAGATAATATAGCCCACTTGAAGCACTGTTCATAGTTGTTTTGAAGGTTCACGCATGCCTTTTTATCCTGAATGAACTTTGGTAGTCGAATATATGAGCTGCCTCTCATGGGGTAGAGCTTTTCAATGTTTATAGCGAAATTTAATATCTCACACAGACTCCATCCAGACCCTTTCTGTTTAAACTCTTCCATTTCTCGAAGAATGGGCTGTCTAATGTTATCATCGAACCACTGCTTCACATCCGTTGATTGAAAGTTGGGAAAATTTTCTGTATTGGAGACTTAACTTCCGTCATCACCGAGTCATCTTTCTGAACTGAATATTCAGCTGATAGTTCTGCATTTACCTTCAATGCGTTGTATTCAGTTAAGGCCCTGACAATTTTTGATTCAAACAAATCTCGAGCGTCATCCATAAATGTAATGATATTTAGATGTTCCAAATTCGTTATAACACCGGATCGAACACGTCTTGCAAATGCTGATTGAAAATCGGCCCGCTTGACTCATTCTTTCTAATTGCTAACAGGTTGCAACTCTTCTGGGTTTTGTTGCAGACGACCGCCAATTTCCAAAACATTATGCAGCTTACACTGAATCGTAAGTAGGTGTGTCATAGATGTCTGCCACTTCTTTTTCTGCGGATCGGTTAATTTCGAAGCCATAAGATTTTTAGAGATGTAATGGCACAAGTACACAAATTGATCCAAGATTTCAAATCGTTAGCCATTGCTTTACCTTTTCTTTCATATTCCAACGCATCCATTAACAGCTTGACTGTATAAACAAAATATTTAGGAGACTGCATGATGACTTTTTGTGAATCCTCTAAGTCACTTACTGAAATAAATTACTCTTGAAATAGTAAGCTCCTTATATACACACTTGATTGAAGTGGAGGAATAGCCCTACTTTCAAGCTACCCTCTGCAAGACTTCTTGTTGAATTTACAGTAGATGGAGTGGGGAGAGATCCTTTTCTCTCTTTGTAGTAAAACTTGTAGACTTATCTCAGAGGAGTTGTTTCTCGATCAGCTCGAAGCACAATAATGATTTTCAACTCGCGATGAAGCTCTATTTATACTCGTTTCAAGAAGTGGGGGAAGCCAAGACGGCGGATCGCTCATGCTGGAAGCTTCGAGAGTGGGGGGTATAAGTATAAAAGGAAGTCCGTGAGCTCAATAAAATCAGTTCTTAGTTTGTGGAGCCACAAAGCAACAACACTAGAGACTACAATCGAGGAGAATAGGGAGTACGTGCTGGATTTACAAGATTTCAGAAGATCGTTGAATTTATTCATTGTTAAGGAAGCAGCTGTGATTCCTATTGAGAAAAATGCCGTACCTATGGCTTTTCATTTTAAACCTCCTTGCAAGTGGTCCAAACTTTTAAAGGAAGAATAAACAGTAAATCGATGGCTCGAGACTTATCACCACGGAATCCCTTAAAATACTGGCAAAATAGCATACAAGTATAGAATAAAAGTTTTACAAGATAGTATGGAACGCTACTAAAATATATGTGAAAGGATTGGAGAAAAAGAGATGGATTTAGGAAATTCTAGCAGAAAAGTAAGTTTTGAATGAAAATCTATGTGCAGTGATCATCTATTGACTATATACTCATCTTTTAGAACCATTATCAACATAGAAAAGATAGAATGTCCGTCGTTGGCAAACATTAAGAAAGTTCACAGTATCCACTGCACTTATCACACGTTTCGAAAAAAATCTATATGCGCTGTTAAGAATACACTATCGCTAAAAGAATGGCTGCTTGATAATTATTTACCAATTCAAATACAAGATGATGGTAGGGACAAAGTAGACTGCGGTTGCCATTCAACATATGACTCGCCATTATATATGCATTGCCAACATGCAGAACTGGATAAAAACCTTTTATTTTCTATGTACACTTAAGGGGTGTCCTCATACCGGCACAGAGATCTACCTTATCTACATTTGAATTATGCATTCTAATAAAAATTTAACTATTTTTGACTGAAATTCACAGAAGAGAAACATTCTTAACATTCTAAAGAATTTATTGCAACGTCAAAAGACAGAACAAAAGTGAAAATGAAGACAAAAACTGCATGATACGATTATTCATAACTACATTGAAAAGTTAATCGTATTAAGCAGTTTTTGCCATTATTTTTACCCTTATATTGTCTTTTAACGTTGCAATAAATTCTTTAGCATGTTAAGAATGTGCCTCTCCTACGAATTTCAGTCTTGAATAGTTAAATTTTTATTAAGATTCATAATTTTCACGCATTTTTCTCTCTCTCTCTCTCTCTCTCTCTCTCTCTCTCTCTCTCTCATTTTATTTTAATTTCACTTGCTCTTTTAAATACATTCATATTCTAATCTTTCTCTCTCTTTATCTCTTTATTTTTAATACATTCACACAATTTTAATCTCACTCTTTTAAACACATTCATTACACGCATTCATATTTTAATATTTATCTCTCTCTTTAATTTTTAATACATTCACGCAATTTTAATCTCACTTACTCTTTTAAACACATTCATTACAAGCATTTATATTTTAATCTTCCTTTATCTCTCTCTCTCTCTCTCTCTCTCTCTCTCTCTCTCTCTCTCTCTCTCTCTCTCTCTCTCTCTCTCTCTCTCTCTCTCTTTATTTTTAATACATTCACACAATTTTAATTTCACTCTTTTGAACACATTCATTACATGCATTCATATTTTAATCTTTCTCTCTTTATTTTTTTTTTAATACATTCACGCAATTTTAATCTCACTCATTACACGCATTCATATTTTAATCTTTCTCTCTCTCTTTATTTTTAATACATTCACACAATTTTAATCTCACTCACTCTTTTAAACACATTCATTACACGCATTCACATTTTAATCTTTCTCTCTCTCTTTCTCTCTATTTTTTATTTTTTATACATTCATATAATTTTCATTTTATTAATAATAATTACAAAAATACAAAAAAATACAAATTTACAAAAAATACAGAACTTAAAATATTACAAACATATAATGATAAAATAATTATTTTTTAAAATGTGGTGTAAAGGTTCTTCTTTCTCCTTTCTTCTTTGACAAAAAACTTTTTCTTTCTTTTTTCTTCGACGTGGGTACAGATTTGGGTTCAGTACGAGTCCGTGTCCACGGCGCCGAGAAGAGAATATGTTTTGTGTTGCCTTTTTTTTTGTTGTATCATGTGTTGGCGGTGTGGGGTGGACTTCCTCTTCACCGTCAATATTTAACTCGGGCATATTTCTATATCGTGGTGGTGATGGTGGTAGTGGAGACATCGGTGGTGGTGGCGTTGATGCCATTGTTCTCAAAATACCTGAACTTTCCTGAAAGAAAACATTCATTTAAATTTTTCATTAAACTAAAAAAAATATATACTTACCAAATCTTCTTCTTCTTTCGAATCATCGTTGGGTAGCTGCTCGCAAAAATTTTCAAAATAATTGCGAGCAGCAGCCGATGAATTCCACCCACTAACGAACTCTTCAATTTTATTCAAAAGTTCGTTAGTGGGTGTCATGCCTGTTAAAAAGAAAACATTGTCGCCGGTATCAGCCACTTTTAATAAATCACGTATTCCCTCCATGATGTTGCTTCGACTGATACCTGTCAAAGACTCATGATTCGAATAACAACAGGCCCTTCATGTGTTTAGATGGCGCTGTGAGAAAGTTCGCGAAAAGAGCTTTTGAATCTATCGAACAGTACCACGAAACATTTGACTTATAAATGTAGATAATTATATAGTAAAATTGAATTTTAGTAATAAAAAAAAATCATGGTACAAATGTTTTCAATTATATTCTTATAGAATCACAATTGACACGATTTATCAACAATCGACAGAAAGTGGGATAAACGAAACAGCACATCGCAATGGATATTCAAGAGAAAGAGATAGAAAGCGATGACTGATATAAGTGAGAGAGAGAGAGAGCCAAAAGGCCACGCACACTGAGTTAGGGAGAGGTGAGGATGGGAGGCAGTGTGCACGTACTGGCACGATATATATACACGCGTGCCGTAACTGCCACTCTGTATACCTATATATATCGTGTAACGCTTTTAAAATCTGACGCTTAGCACGGATAGGCCTCCTATCGCATGCTGCTTTATCGCTGCGGGCTTTTTCATAAAATTATAATATAAAAATTATAATATAATAATTATAATATAAAAATTATAATGTAATAATTGTAATATAAAAATTATAATACAAAAATTATAATATTTAAAATATTAGATAGGCTCCCTATCGCATAGCGCTCGCTCATATCTGCGTGAGCCAGAAATACGGGGCTTTCAAACCTCATAGCATTACTGGACCACTGGTCCAGCAGAGACATAGCATTACTGGACCAGTGGTCCAGAAGACATATAGCTTATTTACTAATATTCTCGTGTAAGTGAAGAATTTAAGGAAGAATAAGCTTAATTTTTTAAAACAGTTGTAATTATAATTGCTAGGATCAGACAGCATATGAAACCAGATGTCCCAGTTTACAGGTATATTGTACGTTTAACTGTGACACAACTTGTTGAAATTATTCATACAAGTAAGGAAAAATATATGGAAACAAAAATTGAACAAGGCACTGCAGTTGGTGCCTTAGCTGCACAAAGTATTGGAGAACCTGGTACTTGAATAACCTTGAAAACTTTCCATTTTACTCGTGTAGCATCTATGAACATTACTCAAGATGTACCACGTATTAATGAAATTATTAATGCTGATCTAAAAATCAGTACTCCAATTGTAACAGCTCATTTAGAAGGTGATACAGATCCTGAATTTAGATGTAATAGAACTATCATTTCCTTTAACAGTGTGTGTTCCAAAATTATATCATCATTTTCCATTTAACAGATACTTTTTATAGAAAGCTAAGCAGAGTAAAAAAGTTAATATTCAATTATTCTTTTTTATTGATGAAACAACTCTTTAAATAAGTAAATTTTTATTTAAAAAAATTATTTGAGCTTGCAATAACTCAAAGTCTTATTTGCCTTTCGAAAGTAATTGTAATTATAATAATAACGAGTGTTGTTCAATTAATAATTAAGCTTCTAATTGATAAATAACATTCTACTATATGATTTTTAAACTTATTTTAATAGCTTTTGAGTATTAAAACCAAATGCTTATATTTAATATACGACAGGCTATTTTCAATAAGAAAAATAAATAATACATGAAAATTTATATTTTAAACTGTCATAACTCCTTATTGGTGGCTCTGACTTAAACGATCGAAAATTTATTTTAAAGTTAATAAAAAATACAAGAAAATGAGCCCTTGGAAGCCAATTCATTGAGAGATGAACAATAAGTAATTTCAATTTCCATGTTATACCTATAAGAACCAATCAGAAAACTGCAAAAAATCATGCTAGCTCTTCTTTTCATTTACAATAAGAAGTGTTCTTATAGATTTTTCTCTAAAACATCAGGATTTAAAAAAAAAAAAAATAATAAAGTTGGAACTTTTCCAAAAATATTGTAAAATTTTCCAATTTTGAGGTCTTGTAGCTCTTGATCCTTTTAATCTAGATCCTTGAAAATTTTTTTAACATATTTTGAGTAACAAAAAGAATAATTTCTCAGAGTTTCAGCGATTTTTATTTTTTTGTTCTCTCAGTTGGTGTGAAATTTCCCATATATATATATATATATATATATATATCTATATATTGGAAAAAAGTGAGAAAATAAAATTCAACTTCGATTTGACTTTTTAACTTAGCGAGGTTGTAAGTCTCGCTTCGAAATCGTATTTATTTCTCGCTATATTCTAACTTAATAGTTAACTTAAACAAAATGTTCTCAAATTAAAAATTCTATTTAATATTCTATCCTTAAGATTATTACAAGTGCAGCTCTAAGTGTGAGCGTGTTGAATTCTAAACGTAAACTGAACTAAAAATTATCGTACAACTAAAATGAAGAGAAGAATACATTTCTTTAGCCAGGCCTACTTTTACTCAAATTTTGTAAGGCATTTTCTAATGGGTGGAAACAAATTTCATTTAATAATTAAATTTAGTAAATGCTGGGTTTTCCCAAATCTTCAAATTCTTTATTACGGCATATCATAAAATAACTCGAACGGCACATCATGAACAACATATATGCATGACCGTCAATAAATGCATTAGTTTTATTACTTTTATTACGGGTTTCTAACCGTTACAATTTCAAGAATAATTTACCTGGCTTAAGAGATTATCCTTTAACAATAAAATTATGAAGTTTTGGTAAATTGTATGTATAAAATTATAAAAATGATAATAATTTTCAAATATAAGATTTTAACTAAAAACACATTTTTTAACTATAATAAATGACAAATTTTAAGAAAAATTATATTGCGACAGAACATATATATATATATATATATATATATATATATAAATATGGGCAATTTTCAAAAACTTTTTCATTTTCGTCACTCGATTTTTAACAATTCAAAAGTCTATTATACCAGTTTCTGGGGTGGCACACACTTCAGTAAAGGCATAAATTACTAGTTTCTTAAAGTAGAATATGTAATTAAATTCTGGTATCGTTTGGAATATTGCACTTCACGGTACATAATTTTATACGTCAAAAATGATACTTTTTTTTATATTTTTCTACGTGTGTTTCTTGAGCTATTAATAACTTTTTTGTGCTTTTCTTTCAAATCCTTGCACTTAGTCTTGACAATCAGTGATGCCATTATTATTAATTAGTTCTTCGACAGAGCAAAAAAAAATTTTTTGGTAGACAATTTAATTTTTTATCTTACTTGTCTCATATGCTTGTTATTATCAACAAAAAAAATTTCTATTTTTATAAACTTATAATCATCATAATTTCGGTTCTAATTGATAAAAAAATTTGATCGAGGGTTTATTTTAAAGATTTTTGTTAATATTTTTGATAAATTAAGAAATAAAAGCATAAACGAATTGTAAAAATACGTAATAGTTGGAAAAATGGCATGATGCGCCATGGTATCAATGCTTCAAAATGGAAAATATAAAGAAAAACGTTTGAAAATCTATTTAAAAAAATGAAGGCGAAATAGCATACTCTCACCTATCCTAAAAGTTAGTATTTTTCATGTCTAAAAACATAAAAATTTCAACAACAAAAATATAGTTTTTGAGAAAATTGCGTTTGAAAAAAATCGCTTTTTTCGGTTTTTTATGAAAAACTCAGAGACAACAACTCGTATCACAAAAATCGAAACGGTATTTGAAACTAGACTAAATTTCGCACATTTTTATTAAAAGAACACCCAAAAAGGTCAAAAATTGACGGAGCTATGGACATTTGAAAATTGGGGGGTCATTTTCAATTTTTTAATTTTCATTTTTACACCCAACACTAAATACGCTGTAGTGAGGAAAAAACATATTTTCGAGCGTTCTATGAGGTAAATTTTATCTTCATATACATATTGGAAGGTATTTCCATCACTTTGAAGAGAAAAAAAAGTCGATCAGTGACAGCCTGCATGAATCTGAATGGAATCAGTCATGAAAAGGTTTATAAATTATTAACAAAAGAATTCATGAATCCTTTTAAAATTCTTCCATCGAAAGGATTCTGTAATGATTTTATGTTCAAAGTATATTATTTTTAGAAATAATACAATGAAATATTTTAGAAATAATTCATATCATTCTTGCAGAATCCTTTCAACAGAAAATGTTTGAAAAGATTTATGAATTAAGAAGAATTCTTTTATTGAAAGGATTTAGTAATATTGTGTGATTTCTTTATAAAAGAATTTATTGTATTATTTTTAAAAGAATAATACCCTGGACATAGAATAATTTTAGAATCCTCACAATGAAACCTTTTCGAAAGATTACTATTCTTACATGTATCCTTTCAGAATCCTTTCAGAATTTATTTATGCTGTATGAGATAGGTCTAAAGCAAACCCTTAAAAATTTCTTTTTATAATATAAATAGGTCATTTATTTTAGTCCTGTTCTAATCTAAATCTCAACTTTTTTATATATTGAGTCATAAAACGAACTTTTTAATTAATGTTATTCAAAAACTAATTAGTAATAAAACGATATAATTTTTTTTATAAATTATTGATTTTTTCAATATTATAGCATAAGAGACAAAAATAATTTGACATAAGTAAGTAATAAAATAATCAATGATTGTTAATCAAAGTCGTGTATTATTCGTATGATATTAAAAGAAAACAGGCACGTTTGTTTTAAATTTATCCTAAAGCAAGTTGCATATCTTCGTCCTTTCATATTAAAAAAATAAAATTTTATTTTTAACTGCAAAATGTTTAAGAGAAAGGAAGCTTTATTTTTCGCCATAAAAATAGCTATTATACATTGTTTTGAAACGATACTC
This sequence comes from Anastatus disparis, assembly GCA_017163975.1. Lineage (NCBI taxonomy): Eukaryota > Metazoa > Arthropoda > Insecta > Hymenoptera > Eupelmidae > Anastatus > Anastatus disparis. Next base: position 3,707,107 of record JAFFSR010000307.1, read on the forward strand.
AATTTGTGAATGAAAATGTTTCTTTTATCACGGAATTTCAAAATTTGTGACTAGACAAAGAAAAAAGTTTTTTCAACTTTAAAGAAGGTGTTTTTGAATAAAAGAAATACGGTGCAAGGAAATGAATTTCTTGGGGTCAAAGAAAAATCGTTTTCAAATTAATGAAATATTTTTTAAACTCAAAAAAAAAAACCTTAAAATATCCTTTAAGAGCAGGCCGGAGTAGAATCTGATACCGACCGAGTAAAAATTGAGTTTTTTGTTATTTACTCGAGTATTAATCAGTGTATCTTCAAATCAAAGGTTGAGCGCAATAGATATTATTATTATGAACATCTACGAACAAGGAAAAAAATTTTTTTTTTAAAAAGTAAGAAATGTCAAAGTAAAAGTTTATGTTTATAATATTTTCGCGTTCCTTACTTTTCTCAAAAAACAAAGCAATAGATTTTTTTTTCTTGTGCATAAATATTTGTAATAATAATATCTATTGCGCTTAACCTTCGATTTGCAGATACACTGATTAATACTTGAGTAAATAACAAATATCTCAATTAGACAAGGACAGCAAATCCAGCCTGCTCTTAAAGGGTATCCTCATACCAGCATAGAGTTCTACCTTATCTACATTTGAATTATGTATTGTAATTAAAATTTAAACATTCATGGCTGAAATTTATAGTAGAGGCACATTCTTAACATTTTAAAGAATTTATTGCAATGCTAAAAGACGATATAATGATAAAAATAAAGACGAAAACTGCATAATACGATTATCTATGACTACATTGGATGGCTAATCGTTAAGAGGAGGCTGTATAGCTCTGTCCTTGTCTAATCTAAATTTTTGTCATTATTAACAAATCAAATATTTTTATACATAAGTAAGGGCATAGCCTAATAGATTTTAGGACGAGCAAACGATCCTATTCTGTGAAAAAATATAAAATTTTCATTAGTTTTCGAGTAAGGTCTGAAATGGAAAAAAAATTGAACTTGATAACTGTTTTTCCGTTTCGAACCTCATTCGAAAACCAATGAAAATTTAATGTTTTTTTCTAGAATAGGATGGTTTGCTTGTCCTGAAATCTATTAGGCTATGTTCTTACTTTTGTATAGCAATACTTAATTTATTAATAATAATGAAAATTTAGATTAGACAAGGATAGAGCTATACGGCCGCCTCTTAAGCAATTTTCTACTTTATTTTTACCCTTACATTGTGTTTCATCACTGCGATAAATTATTTAGAATGTTAAGAATCTGCCTCTACTATAAATTTTAGCCATGAACGGTTAAATTTTTATTAAAATGTACAGTTCAAATGTAAATAAGGTAGAACTCTATGCCGGTATGAGAATTCCCCTAAGCCCATTAACGCCCAAACGTACTGAATTTTAAGTAAGTTTTCAACGGATTTGTTTCGGATGTTATTCGTCTGAAAAATAATCGTACTGCCTCCATTCCAGTGTAAAATTTCATGCTCTTTCAGAATCTGTCGTCAAAATTATAATTAGGTCTCATCAAAATGAGAAATAGTTGATTTAAACATGAAAAACGTGCAAATTTTCAAAAATACCATTTTTTAGTATTTTTTTTTTTTTTTGCAATAATATCGCAAGTGATTTATTTCCGAAACATGATCAAAGGTTATCGGAATACTTTAAGTTTAACTTGAAATTTTTATAATAACATTAAAATGTTTTTTTTTTACAAAACGGTGGCAAAAATGAATAAATTTTATAAAAATTCTTTCTTATTTTTTTTCTTGAAATCTATGGACTTGAATAAAAATTATCCAAGAACAAAAATGTCTTAGAATTGTTCAAAAAGTACCCTTAAATTTTATGAGAATTTTTTGAGACAATTTTTGATTTTTCCAAAAACTCGAAAAATCCAATTTTCCAAAAGTATCGCGAAAAATTCTGAAAAAATTGAAGGTACTCTTTGGTCAATTCTAAGACATTTTTGTGTTTACATAATTTTTATTTAAATCCATAGTTCTCGAGAAAAACTATTATTTAATTTTACATGTCATAAATCTATAATTTTTTTTTCTAAAACGCGACCATTACCATTGAACTTTTCCACAACTGTTTTTATTGATTTGATTCCTTATTTCAAGGTTTTTTTATGAAAAGTTTAAAACTGTTTTTTTTTAATATCGAGATTGCGAACTGAAAAATATTTATTTTATTAAAAATAGAATGTAATAAATCGAGTTGATGTTAGCCTTTATGGTAAACAGACCCAGGTCAAGTTATTTGTTTTATTAGATTGAGTAGTGAAATACTCTGATGATATTTAATATTTTTGTATGAATTTATTTCAATTATTGAAACACTGAGTTTCTGAAAAATTTAGTCAGATCTTCTAATTTACTAAAAAATTTCGCAGAAGCGAAAGAAACGTTCTGATTCTTCGCATGTAATGCATGATGTGAATACATTTGAATAAAATTTTGATGAGATAGTTACCATTCCTAATTCTAATGATTCTGGCTCTGATGCATTAGATTCTGATGCTAATTTGGAAGATGCGATCACTAATATAAGTCACAGAACAGCTAGTAAAAATTATATTGAAAATCAGATATAATTAGAAATAAATCATAAATTCATCTTGGTCGAAGGTGAAAAAAAATACTCTAACAACGTAAAGGGCGAAATATTATTAAAGGATTCAGAGAAAAAAATACGAGGAAGTGAGCCTGTGGTACTGTTTGGAACATTTTTTCTATAGAAGTGAAAAAGTATATTATCGAAGCTTGTAAAGAGAATAATTTTAATTTAAGTTTGCAATATTTGAATAAATTCTTTGGAATAATTATTCTTACTTCCTTTAATAAAAGAAGATCTCAAAGAGACTACTGGTCAACTGATCCTTTTCTATCGTGTGACGTAGTTTCTTCTACAATGTCACGTAATGCATTTCAAGAAAGAAAGTCGGGATTGAATATTCAAAAGCCAAAGATTACGATCCTACTGATAATGGATGGCGAGTTCGTACATTACTACGAACGGCAAAATCATACGTGAAAACCTCATTTAAACAATTTATTCGAGGCAAGCCCATACGATTTGGCTTGAAATTCTAGGGCCTTTGCACTTCAGCTGGTTTTGTATTGGGTCTTCACTTATATTGCGAAAAAAATTCTACGACAGGTAATAAATTTAGTAAATGTGCATTAGGTTCTCGAGTAGTAATGAACTTGTTACAACTATTTTTTAATATAACGCCTACAAGAAAAATATCTTAGTTTCATCTTAACTTCGATTACTATTTTACAAGCTTGGATCTTGTCGTACATTTGAATGAATTGGGATTGAAATGCACAGGCACTATAAGAGAAGATAGGGTGAAAGAGAAGAATATCATAAATAAAAAATCTCAAAGAGATGATTACGTCGTGAAGCATGAAAAGAATAGTGGTATGAACTACATTACCGTCATGGATTCAAAGCTAGTCCCCATTATTTCCACTGCTACTGAAGTAACTCCTAAGTAACTAACTTGTTACCTTCAAAAAGGTATAATTTACAACAAAAACAAAAAGTTGACGTACTTTTTCCAAAAGCTATTCACATCTACAATAATTTTATGGGTTGTAACGATGTCCACAATGGACACTGCAATAATTTACTTCCGAGTATTCGCTCTAAAAAAAGGACATGGGTCGTTTTCATAAGATTGATCCAGGCTTCTATCGTGAATGCCTTAATAATATTTAATGCTACCGATACTGAGAAACGAAAAGTTGGAACAAAGGGTTTCGCTCTTTTAATAGCTAAGAGTTACATAGGAACGAATCATGAAATGACTCATCAGACGTTGCTCAAGGTTTGTTCTAATTGTCCCATCAGAACCAGAATTTTCTGTGAGAAAGTGTGTTTTATTATTCTGTAAGCCATGCTTTAAAAAAAAAACATTGAAAAAATTGGTACTTTAGTAAGAGGCAAGGGAACTTACTCTAATAAAGCACCCCAAAAAAGACAAAATTCTACCACGGCCACGCCGTTGTCTCTGAGTCACGCAGAAAGTAGAATATGTAATTTGAACTTTCGTATGGTTTTTCTCGAAAACTATGGACTTGAATAAAAATTATGCAAAAACAAAAATATCTTAGAATTGACCAAAAAGTACCCTCAAATTTTTTCAGAATTTTTTGCGACATTTCTGGAAAATTGGATTTTTTGAGTTTTTGGGAAAGTAAAAAATTGTCTTAATTCTAAGACATTTTTGTTCTTGGATAATTTTTATTCAAATCCATAGTTTTCGAGAAACAAAATAAAAAAAAATTTTTATAAAATTTATCCATTTTTGCCATTTTGCAAAAAAAAACATTTTGATGTTAATATAAAAATTTCCAGTTGAACTTCAGTATTTCGATCACCTTTGATTATCATTCGGGAATAAATCACTTGCGATATTATTGCAGAAAAAAATACTAAAAAATGGTATTTTCAAAAATTTTCCAGTTTTTCATGTCCAAATCGGCTATATCTCATTTCCATAATGCCTTATCGTAATTTTGATGACAGATTCTGAAAGAGCATGAAATTTTACGCCGGAATAGAGGCCTTACGATTTTTTACGTTTGAGCGTTAATCGGTTAAAAAAATATTATACTTAAAAAAAAAAAGTTCGAATTTAGAAAAATATTTTATTAACTTTAAGAAATTAGTTACTTCAGAAATAGTGTTGAAAGTCAGCGAAACTTTCTTAAAAACAATGCTATAATATTTTTTTATTAAAAAAATCTAATATTCATTAAAAATAATTTTTATATAAAAATGATAAAATATCCTACATTAAGACCAGGCCGGAGTAGAATCTGATACCGACCGAGTAACAATTGAGTTTTTTGTTATTTACTCGAGTATTAATTGGTGTATCTTTAAATTAAAGGTTAAGCGCAATAGATAATATTATTATAAACATCTATGCACAAGAAAAAAAAATTCTACGGCTTTGTTTTTGAGAAAAGTAAGGAACGCAAAAATATTATAAATATAAACTTTTACTTCAGCGTTCCTTACTTTTATCTAGAACAAAGCGGTAGATTTTTTTTTCTTGTGCATAAATATTTGTCATAATAATATCTATTGCGTTTAACCCTCGATTTGAAAAACAGTTGAACTGGACTTCATTATTTCCATTTCGGACTATATTCGGAAAATAATGAAAAATTTTATATTTTTTCATAGAATAGAATCCTTACACTAATAAATAAAAATATCTATAAAGAAACTCTATAAAAGTTATAGTGTATTATTTATTTTATTTTATAATTTTTCTCTACGAATATTCTTTTTGGAAGTGACTTGACTACGTATACAAATAAATAATTCTATTGAAAAGATCTTTTTACTTAATTTTAATATAATTTTCCGTAACTTTTGTGTTACTTATTATTAATCTTTTTATTATTATAATTTTTTCGTTTTTTTTCAGTTAGTTTTTGCAGAAATTATTAAATTTGGCAGAATAAAATTATGTCTCTAATACAACACAAAATTTTCTTAATGCACTCTAAAAGCTATTAAAAATTTTATGTTTTTTTTTTCAAAGCACGAGAAAAAAAATTGTACTTAATTGTCAATGCACAAAAAAAATTATTTTAATTATTTTACGTTTAATTTTCAAGCCCAAGCATAAAAAGAGAATAATGGCTAAAGGCAAACTTGCTGTAAGATAGGAAAAAATTTTTTCTCTCTATACCTTACCAAGCGACAGCATCAAGAAAGGACTAGAGAAGAGAAAAAGAAAATGGCTGCGAGAGCGTCTCCTTTCAGCCTCGTCGTGTGTGCGTCGTTCGTAATGGCGACCACGTGGCGAACCGGGAACGCATGAGTATTTATGAAAAAGTTCTGTTTGTGGTCTGCTTTTCGTCTTGCCAACTGTTCTTTCTGTCGTCTATATGCGTTATTACTATATATATATATATATATATATATATATATATATATATATATATATATATATATATATATATATATATATATATACATATATATATATAAGTAACATGGTCAATTTGCCATGTTACAATACTTATATTCATCTTGCACATTATACTCAAGAGTGATTGAACACCGTAGTCATCATATGTCAAGTATTCTACATCGAGACTGCGATAGCAAACAATAACGTTATACATTCGCGAGAATGCGACGCACAAGAGGTGATCGAACTCTAAACTGCATCACATGCAAAATTCAATCAATCTTTTCCCCGAAATTATGAAAGTATCAATAATATCATACATACGGAAGAATGCAACTGTTTTTTACCATAGTATAAAAACCCAAGAGTCTTTAGCTCACCAATTTAATTTCATACTTACCGTCTAAGACTACGCTTCGCCTAAAATTATTGTACTAAAGGTTAAGAAGGAGAAATAAAGATAAGTCAATTCAACATTTATATATATATATACATATCCTTTTATTCTTGGATACCTATCCTAAAGAACCAACGTCCTAAATTACATAAATAAGTTACAATAACAATTAAAAATTCACAAAAATAATAAATCAAGTTTATTAAATAAAGTTTAATAAATTAAACTTTACAAATTAATAAATTCAGTTCTAAGGGTTAACACGCATATATCGAGATGTGGTGTGAAAGCAATAGAATGTTTTCGATAATCTCTTATCTAGTTTATGTATATTTTTATCTCGCGTACGAGTAGATGAAAAATATTTCAAGTCAGTAAAACACCGACAGAGAGCATTGAATATATTATGAGATTAAAAGTCGTTATATAATATATATCTCTATAAGCTTTACAGAGGATGGATATCGCGTGGCGCTCAAAATGCTACCGCGTACGATCAGAATGCTTGCAATTTTGATGAGGCTTATACCTCCCGTGCACTCGCTGTTATAGCAACCTTCTATGTTAATTTTCTATTTTAAAATTCAAAGTATACATTTAAAAAAATGAAAGATTAAATTTTGAGTTTTAAAAATCAAAAGATTAGAGGAAAATTTTTAGTTTACAAACTAAAATAAGAAATGAGATTATATTTGTTAAAATATAATTCAAAGTGAAAATGATTTTTCAATATTTACGAGAGTATAAATTTTCTATTTTATAAATTAATAAAAGTTCGAAGAAAAGTTTTTAATTTTAAAAATAAAAAGTGTAAAGAAATATTTTCTATTTATAAATTTACAAAAGAAAAATTTTAAGAAAAATGTATGACAAAGGGTGGGTGTATTGAAATAAATAAAGAAGTATTTGGTTCGTTAAAAATAAGAGAGTACTGGAAAGTTGTTACATATGTTTTATCAAGAGTTAAAAAGTAAAAGCTTAGGAAACTGAGCGAAATTCGATACATATGTTTTTTAACTGGTCAAATACAACTATCAGCATGCTAGTCCTTGATCTTTTATGAAAACTTGTAAAGATATTAAAAAGAGGTATGTTAAGGGTTTTCAATGATACATTTTTTTACCTAAGTATATCCCCAAAGTTCTTTTTAGAGGAAATATACACGTCAAATAGTTTTTCACCTTTACCAAGTAAAGTTCGCTTCTACAGCTATTTAAAAACCACGCATTTTTAATTAGTCCAGTGTTTGTTTCTGCTGTTTAAATTATTTTAACAGTGTAAAATTAAATATTTTTGTTTTCGATAAATAATTTTTTCGAGACTCAATAACCAAGCTGTGTTAAAAATATTAAAAAATTATTTTCGTTTATATTTTAGAACGAAATTTTTAAAAAATGAGAGCAACACTACTGCTAGCAGCTTTAATCAGCGTAATAGAAGGCGTGAATAAGATTTTCAAGAAGACAGTAAAAGAGGTATGGGACATACATCATACTGTATGTCAATTAATAGCTTCTGGTGAGGGTTAAGAGCGAATATTTTGATATGCTCACGAACCTCTATATTTAGTTAAAAGGATATCGCAGGATCTGAGTATAAGCTTTACCATATCTTTCGGATGTAGTGACAGTACATGCAATGAAAAATTCAAACAAAGCTTTCGTGGAACGGAGTGGGAGCTGATTAATAAAAAAGCGACTGTAGTGGGGATGCAACTTCAGTCAAGAATAAATAATTACCTCGACTTGTCAATTGTAGCTTACACCCGTAACTACAAAATTAAGTTCAGTTACAAGGAGTTGAACCCACCTGATGTAGCCTGACGAAGTGAAGATCGTTTACATTTGTGTAAACTAATATTAAAACTAAAAAATTGTAAACGATTAGTTTCAAGTATTATCGACATTAAAGTTTTGTGTATAACATTTATTTTATAATTTCATATTTGTATTAGTGTGTGTAAAAATTGTATTCTGTGTGCATTGAAATTTATATAATTGTAATAATTTTTATAAAAAATAAATGTAACATTAGTTATTCGGTGAATAAAGTTTTGTGTGTATCATTTAGTTTATAATTTCATATTTGTATTAGTGTGTAAAACCGTATTCTGTGTAGTTTTAAAACTGCTATAATTGTAATAATTTTTATCAAAAAATAAATGTATTAAACCACAACAAATTTTTATTTATTAAAGCACTTCACCCATTGTCATACTTTTTTTCTTAAAATTTATGTATACAATTTAGAAATTGAAAATTTTTCTTTAAACTTCGATTTATTTTTTAAATAAAAAAATTTTTCTTCAATTTTTCATTAATTTTTCATATAGAAAATTATTTCTTTAACTTTGGGAAGAATGTATTAGCTTGTAGTATGTACCGTGAAGATTATTCAACTAAATTTTTAAATAAATACATTTATTAGTTTTAAAGAATTTTGAGGTTCTAATAGTCAGTTTTAACGAACAGAAACACATTTGAAATGCTTCCACGAAAACTAGCGCATTTTAGCGTTTAGTCATCGTATGGTACCGTTAAACATGCATTATTACTTAAGAGGCGGTCGGAACCAAATCGGTGACTTGCGGTATATATCAAGTCAGCATTTTTCGCTTTACGATAATATTTTGTATATTTTTATGGCTTAAACTATTTCAAATTATTCTTTAAATACATGACTAGAGGAAATGACTATATTTTTACCATATAAATAAGTAAATAAATTATTATAAGCATTTATTACAAATATCAAACTGACTTGACATATACCGCATGCAAAAAACTGTCGTGTCGATTGTTAGGTGGCATTTTTCGCTTTATAACAATATTTTGTATATTTTTGTGGCTTTAACTATTTTAAATTATTCTTTATATACATGACTAGAGGAAATGACTATATTTTTACCATATTAATAAATGATTAAATTATTATAACCATTTATTACAAGCACCGAACTAAGTCACCGATTTGGTTCCGACCGCCTCTTAAGGGTTAGTGTTGAGATGTGCTACTCTTTGCAGTAAAATTAAATGGTGCTACTCTTCGCGGTAAAACTGAATCATGCTACTATTCACGGTAAAACTAAATCGTGCTACTTTTCGCGGCAAAACTGAATCGTGCTACTCTTCACAGCAAAATTGAATCATGCTAGTCTTCACGAATAAAAGAGGGCATATCAAATAGCTTCGAACAGCGCTAGTCGTGTGCCGTCGCTCATATAGCTACTCGGCGTACGCGCGCTCGTAAGCCTCACCGTATCCAGCTGTTTGAGCCACCACTTACTCGACTAATACGCGCGGTTGTCAGCCTTACAACCCTGCGTCTAGCTTTCTTATTTCACCGCTAGCAGTTTGAGCGTGCCGGCCGCGGGTGCCCCCACGCTATAAGGCTTATAGAGACGCTGTTTGATTATTATAATTGTATATATATATTATTTTATTAAAATATTTATCAGTAACAAACATGAACACTTTGTAGCGTCATCCCTTTACTTGTTTGCTGGGTCCTACTGGTAGCGGAAGAACAACTTTTATTAAAAAATTATTAAAATTTCGTGAAGAAATGATCGATGCTAGCATGGATCGAATTTTATTTTATTACGCCGAGTGGCAAGACGGATATAAAAACGACGAATTTATTAAAGACGGAAACAAAATTAAATTTTGCGAGGGGCTTCCTAAACCAGAAGATTACTCAAACGATCCCCACTTGAAAAAACTTTTAATCATCGATGATTTGATGCGCGAATCGTCAAATCATATAGTGGTCGACTTATTTACCAGAGGCAGTCACCATAAAAATACCAGCGTATTGTTTCTTACACAAAACATCTTTTACAAAGGAACTCATTCACGAGATATAAGTTTAAATTCTTCGTACATAATTTTATTTAAAGATCCGCGAGACCGTGCGCAGATTCAACATTTAGCGAGACAAATATACCCCAAAGATTCAAAATTTTTACAAGAAGCATATCAGGATGCAACGGCTCAAGGTTTTGGATATTTAATGATTGATTGTAAGTAAGATACTTTACAATTAAGTTAGATTTCAAACAAGTATATTTCCAGACGATGAGTATCAATATGTTTACTTACCTAAATATACTCATAGCGCATACGCATTAGATCTTTGACAATAAAGCTTTATCACACGTCGTAGCGATTCAGTTTAGATCAAACTATGGAGAAAGACACTTCCCAAAGTAGTCAGCGAGATCGATGTTTGCTACGGAACTCTCTGTTTGAAAAAAAGTATGTTGCCCTCTTGCAGGCGCAAAGGCATTCGGATAAAAATCAGCGCGTTGTATTGCTGCGTTCAGCAGATAAAAAATTAATAAATTACATTTGTGAGTGCGCGTTAAATGTACTCAAAGGTACTGTCAATTTAAAAGAGTGTGAGAAGAATCAATTAAAAAAACATAAAAATATTTTAAGAAAATTAGCTAAAAAAAGTAAAAATTCTTGGAAAGTAAAAAAACGTACCATAGTACAAAAGGGAGGAAGTTTTTTAACGTTTTTATTGCAGCCTATACTGGATACATTGTTCTCGTTAATAATAAAAAAATAAAAATGGAGAGAGAAAAGAAAATAATACTCTCATCCAAAGAACAACTTGAACGAATGCAGAGGGGAAATGAAAAAAATAACGATCGTAAAATTACTGATATTAGTGTAGGATCGACTGCACTGGAATCTACTCAAACGGTAGGCAATACGTTATACCGATTAGATAATGGAATGAAAAAGATTCTTGATTTTACAACATACGAAAACGAACAAGAAAAAATGAAAGATTACTTGAAAACGTTACAGAGATATCTTGAAAACAAAAACTTACGCTTTTAAAAACAAGTGAAGATAAGAAGCAGGCTTCAGTCAGTTTTTCAATATTAGAAAGTGTCCCACATTTATATAAAAAGAAAGCTGAATTATTATTAAACTATTTAAAATCCAGCAAAGATCGCATCACGTGGAACGAAAAGGGTCTTGTATATATAGATGGCGAAAAAATTCAACATTCGAATATCATCGATTTATTAAACGATGCTTTACGGAATAGAAAAAAAGTAAAAGCCGCGGGAAGAGAGCAGTTTGCAAAGATACTTCGAGATATCGACACACCACACGAATTCGACAGTAATGATGGATTGTGGGAATTGAACAACGTTAAACAATCTTCGAATAAGAAAATAAAATTTTAAAATAGTATAACATCCAATAAAAACGATAGCGAGATGACTCTAAAATATTACGTGATAAAAGTGATTATTTCTTTTCGTTTTTAGATAACACAGTTTTATCAGAGGGGCTATCCAAGTAGCGATACATATGCATGTATCGCGACGATATGTATGGGGAAGAGAATAAAAAGTATGCGCGCGCATACATACAGCGTGATACATACATATGTATCACTGCTTGAATAGCCCCTCTGGAGAGAGTCCCAACAGTAGCTCTAAAAATAAGAAAACTAAACAGAAGTACAGGTTTTCCTCAACACCAAAGTCAAATAAAAAATGGTTAATTAATTTAATTTAAAATGGATATTTTAAAAAAACAATATTTTGATCCACAACATTAAGCACGGTTTTCAGGAGCACGAAATTTAATCAGAGTAAATAAAAAAAATTTTCTTTGGGGAAAATTAAAAAATGGTTAACGAAGCACGATACATACACTTTACACAAAACTATACGTCGAAAATTTCCACGCTTATATTACGATGTTGACACTATTGATCAAGTATGGGAGACAGATTTCATACAATTAACATCATTAAAAAATTATAACGACAGCATCGGCTATTTATTCGTTGTGATTAAACTTTTAAGTAAATTCGTGTGGGTACAACCTTTGCGCGATAAGACTTGCCAGGAAGTTACTAAAGGTTTTAAAAAAATAATAGACTTTAACAAAACCCGCTTCTATGCTTCAAACCGATCGTGGAAAAGAATTTGTTGGAGGGACATTTCTTAAAGACAATGGTATAAGATACCGTGTAATTACGAATCCTGATGTTAAAGCGGCTGTTGTAGAACGTTTGAACGAAACCTTAAAAGAACGTATGTATCGATATTTTACGTTCAAAAATACAAAACGTTATATAGACGTCTTGCAACATATAGTTTGAGACCTCACTTGATGATTTTCATATGGAAAAGCGTCATGGTAATAAGCAGCGAGAGGGGATATAGGAAAGATCCGAAGGCGCGTTTGCGAGCGCGCAGCTACGCCCCTAATTTCGACAGCCAGGCGACCACCAAGTGTAACGCATATGCTTTACAATGTATAATATCCCTACTCTGAGGCGGCAGAGTAGGAATGTAGCGGCAAGCGCCGTAAATGCAAAGTATCTTGCTTAATGAGAAGCTTGTGCTCCGCACTCTCATTCAATCATCGAGTCAATAAAGTTTGCTCAACTTTAATTCTGTGTACCTTTGTACTTTTCTTTTGATTCAGGTTCAAAGGACAGCGAAAGAGCACAAAATACGTGCTCCGTACCTATGTGAACTTGAATAAAATTAACATTAAATATTCGCGAGTAAAGTCCGCGGTTAAACATTGTAAATCTTAGTGATTTAATCTATTAAATAACGTGTGTGAAGTGGTAGTGTTTTTACCTTCACGAGTTAAATTATAAAGTGAAATAGCCAAAAAGGCACATTTTGTATGCCTTGCATTTACGTGCTGATCGCAAAGAGTTGACTTGGATCACACACGTCTTTGCAAGTGTTTAATTAAATTATATTAAACTGATTGTCGCGTTTATCGAAGACAACATGAAATGGCATTGAGAGGCATAAACAGATGTTTTCTCCTGTTACATGCATCCTAATATCCCTCTAAAATAACATAAGTTTAAAGGGTTGGATCTAGCATAAGGATCCGAATCTGGCAAGCAAGACGTCTTGTCAGTGTACGGTTTAGCGAGGTCTAATTCTCTGACATCAAATATATAAAGCAAAGAATGCAACGAGTTTATACGTGGAGCGGTTGAGTGCACGTTAAACTCGGAGTATTAATATATCAGGCATCCATCTTGTCTTGCTTGGACGCACGATTAACTTTAAACACGTAATAATCGTTTCTGAGAGTAAGTCAAGGTGTGATGTCGTAGTGTATGGTGATTTCAATCGCCATACAATAATAAAAAAGTGCGTTATAAACATATATAGCGTTACAAGTTGACGCATACAATAAGACACCTCATTCGACTATAAAAATGCCACCAGCTTCAGTGACTATTTATAACGCGAGTGTAGCTAGAAAAAATTTAGTTAGACGTGCACAGCAGAGACAGCCTGTTCGTAAAAAACCTAGATTCAAAACTGGATAGTATGTACGTACAAGTAGAGAAAAAAACGTTTTTGATGAGGGTGCAACTAAATCATGGAGTGAAGAAATATTCAAAATATTCCGTGTTTTAAAAAGACAGAATTTATTTATTTATGAGTTACCCGACTTGCCGGGCAAAGAAATTGGAGGTTTTTTTATTCCGAAGAACTTGCTGTCGTTGATTAAGAAAGAGTGGAGCAACAAGAGTTTAAAATTGATAAGATATTAGGTAGCAAAGGAGAAGGATCGAAAAAGCAGTATTACGTAAGCTGGGTCGGATATACCGATAAATTTAATTCTTGGATCCCCGCTTCGGAGTTGGAAAAACTGTAATAATGAATCAAAACGATTTAACCATTGTACTACCAAGCAACAGTTGTTTAAAATATTCTCCGAACAACGCTACTACAAATTATTCAACACGATCACCTCATCAAAACAATTGATAGGTAAGTGGGTTGTTGGAATCTCTGAAATTCATATACCATACTCGACTCTTCATTTACGAGTTAAAGATACAATAATAACTGACTATAAAGGAAGTAAAGGAGTAAATTCGTTTCAACACGGAACGTATAACTCTATGCACACTCTTATTCATGCTATGACCAATGGTTTACTTAAATTTCACGAAAACGAAGTGTGTGAAAAACTCTCATACAATGAAAATGGTGGTTTTGTGTATTTAAAGCAGTTTCAGAATAAAAAAGAAGCTGAATTCACGGATAACATTAAACGTATTTTAGGTTTTAAAAATGGTACATATGCAGTTTACGATGCAACGCAACAAAAAGGGACAAACGATACAGGCCTCACGCTAGTAGGTGATCAGCCAGCGAGCCTATCAAGAGCGATTCCTGATCAACATTTTGTTTACTTTAATCTTTGCAAACCGTCAGTAGTAAGAGATACTCACGTGCCTCTGTTACGAATAGTTAATATTAAAGAAAATGAATTTAATTTTGGATCTACGATAGTCAAAAGATCTACGCCTGTTAATTATGTTCCACTTCCAAACAATAGATTTCAAATTGTTGATATAGATATAAGAGATCAATTCGGTAAACCTATAGTATTCGAGTTTGGGACAGTGGCGGTAGCATTACATTTTAAAAGAGAGTATTGAAGAAATAATTATGAGCATTCACGATGTATATTATCAACATCAATTAAGAGAGAGGAGAGGTGTAAGAAACGTCTTTGTTGGTGCATCGCGGATGCGTGGCAATAGATTGGGGTCTTGGTTTTCTGGATAGTTTAAAATAAATAAAACGATGGAAGGATCGGGGTATAAAACACCAACACGCGAACGATATTGACAGTCTTCTCGCACTTCCGCTGCGCGACGGATCGCTTCAAAGTGACTAAAGTTAAACTAAAGTTAAACGTGCAAGTAAGAAGAAAAATAAAACAAACAAAAAAAAACGTAATATTAAAAAAAGAGTAAAAATTAATAACAACAAGAAAATAAAAAAAGTTGGTGATATATTTGATTAAAAATGTCTTTTTTACACAGTCACTCGAAAGCTTGTCTCAAGACAGAGCTTGATATTTTATCGCTACCTCCTACACAGACAGCTATAGAATCAAGCAGATGGGTATTTTACAAACCCGTTTCGTCTTTGAGCGAAGAGAGTCCGATCGAATTCTGTGTAAATTCACAAAACAAGGACTACTTAGATCTAGCGCATGCCATGCTCAAAGTGAGTGTAAAATTGACACCGTACAAGAAGGAGACAGACGGCCTCGTAGCACCAATCAACAATTTTTTACATTCGGTATTCCACCAGGTTGATGTATACTATAATAATAAATTAGTTTCACCACCAAATAACGCATACCCTTTGAGAGCATATCTCTAAACTCTCTTAAACTACGGAGCAGCTGCAAAACAATCGCATTTAACATCGATTTTATGGGCCAGCGATACCGCGGGTGAAATGGATGAATTTCCCGGATCAAACAAAAATACAGGCTTAAGAATAAGACAAAACTTTTTATCAAAAAATAAGACCTTCGATTTAATAGGACATTTACACTGCGACGTTTTTAACCAAGATTGATTTCTGCTTAATGGGGTCGAAATGCGTTTGAGACTAGTTCGCTCCAAAGATATTTTTTGTTCAATAGATGCTTCGGATAATAATTACGGAGTTTATATCACAGAGGCAACTTTACTTGTGCGTCGTATTAAAATAAGCCCGACCGTCATGACTGCTCATGCCAAAGCTCCGAGTTCAACTACAGCCAAATATCCTCTTATGCGTGTAGAAGTAAAAACCTTTACTATGCACAGCGCTATAATGGAGAAATCTTTAGAAAATGTTATTCTTGGCCAGCTACCGAAAAGAATTATAATCGAGTTTGTTGATAACAAGGCCTTTGACGGAGACAAAGAACTTAATCCGTTTAGTTTTAAAAATTATTCGATAAACTTTTTGTCTCTTTACGTTGACGGACAACAAATACCGGGTAAACCCTTGCAACCACAATTTGATGAAAAATTACCTCAATACATAGAGGCATATCATACATTATTCTCAGGCACAGGGATTTATTTTACTAACGAGGAAAACAATATTGATAGACAGGATTACACAAATGGGTTTTGTCTTTTCGCTTTTGATCTTACGCCAGATCTTCTAGCGCACTTTGCCGATCACTGGAATCTTGTAAAAAACGGTACAGTTAGAATAGAAGTAGGGTTCGATAAGGCAATATCGAAAACCATAAATTATGTTGTTTATGTAGAGTTTGATAACGTATTAGAAATAGACGCTGCCCGTCAAATCGTTGTTCATTATAACTCGTAAAAATCTTCCCCCCTTCACATCATCGCTTCAGATAAATAAAAACATGACACAAAATAACTTTTTGAACTATCAGTCTGTTTGTACCCTTTTTCCAGTCCAGTCGTAATTTCTTTGCCAGCATTATGGATATAATAGATTATATAATCGACATTCAAGCATTTCACGATAAAGACGGAGATTTTTCACCTAAAGAAATCGCTGTTCTCGGATTCGAATGTAATTTCGTCTCACACTGGATGATAAAACCGCCTTAAAGCTGTTCAAAATCAACAAGAGGATTGTTAGCAACAAACAGCTACCTATCGTGCTTTCATCAGAGGATCACGTGGTTCGACGGTGAATCAAATCTAGACGATGTATATAATACTACGTGAAGTCGCAAGGAACGCAGTACGTATTTTCGTGCGAGGCGTGCAAAAACAAGAGTTACTTGAACGGATTGTTTCTCGACAGATTATTAATCTAGAAGAATACAACTGTCCCTCCTTCAAAAATTTACCACAAATAAGCAATCATTATTGTTTCTATCACAGTATAAAAAGAGAAAATTTTGGCTGTGCTTTGACTCATGTATACAAGTTAAAAGCCTGGCTCTTGAAAACAATTTATATACCGATACATAAAGAAGAATCAATAGACGAGCCCGACAGTCAAGAAAAAAATTAAATCAACAATATTCATAATCAACATAAAATTGAAGAATCAGATCTAGATAACGAATTACCACGGACAACCAACTGCTCTATCCCCACTACAGTCATTGAAAATTTAAGCACCAGTGAGAACGATATTACAGAAGAAAATATCTACGATAATATCATTGATAAACTCGTCGCAAGTGCTGAAAGGTCTCAAAAAGATTCCTGCCTAGAAAGTGGGTGTGTTTCCTACAGACAAGATTCCTCTAATCTGGGAAAAACCGTGTGCCCTTGTAGTTAATCTCGATGAAAGCTCAAAACCAGGGTCTCATTGGGTTGCAATTTACGTCGATTCCAATGGACAGGGAACTTACTTTGACAACTATGGATTACCCCCAACCGTACCAGATCACATCGATCGCCTTAGAACAAACTGCCGGGTGTACGAGTAGAACATACAACAACTGCAGAACCTCAATTCTGATGTGTGTGGGCAGTATTGTGTCAATTTTTTGTATTATATGTCTCATAATTATTCTCTTAACATGTTTTTTACGTTATTTTCAAACGATACAAAGGATAATGATAGATTAAGCGTTATATTGTTTAACCGAATCATAAATGTCAAAAAAGAATAAAAAATAAAAAAGAAATTATATGTGCCCAGTGCAATCAAGTGTCCAAAGCAAAAAATATTATGTAATGTGTATGTGTGTGTGTGTATGTGTGTGTATGTGTGTGTATGTGTATGTGAATAACTTCCAATATTTTTTTACTTTGTTACCATACTTAGTTGTTATCAAGACACCATTAAAGATGGGTCAGACACCGAGCTCGGGGAACGCTGGTGATCGCACTTCTCTAATTGGAAAAAATGACAGTAAAAAGTCAGAAAATCAAATAAAAAACTCACAATGGAAACAGTATTCAAAAAAAATTTCTACAAACACATACTCTATCCCTGAAAGAAACGACTACAAAAAATTTTGACTTTAAATATATATGTAAATAAAATATACATGTAAGACTTGCAAAGTCGTATTACTCCGAAACTTATATACTTGTATCGTCGTTGTAATAATTTTATAAAAAATAAACGTATCAATCCAATATATCTCTATATATTTTTTTACTCTTCCAGTATTTTTTCTCTATAGTTAATATTTCATTCTTATAATAAAAAATTTTTTCTTCATTTTTTACTAATTTTTAAATATGATTTTTTAATAATTTATCATCATTGATATATATTTATTATTAACATTTATCATTTATTATTAACATTTATTATTTTAATTAATTGATATATTTTTATATTCTATTGAATCTGATTATCGAGAAGCGAGATAAGACAGGAGCGATAAGGGACGTCGCGTTATATAGGGCTTCAGACGACCGATCCGGAAAACACGTCCCCCCAAAGCCTCGACTAAGCAAACACGTGCCCCCCCCCCCCAGTATGACGTCACAAGTTTTGGAGTACGCACGCACCCGCACAAGTGTAACATTCGCTCCAACAGGGGCCATGAGCTATTCTATTTCTGGCGCTAGTATTACCCTCCACCACTTGTACATCCCCATTCATTTTTGTACACTTTCTTATACGTTAATACTAGCTGGTTACACAGACATACACACACAGTTGTAAAGCTTATATATATATATATATATATATATAATATATATATATATATATATATATACATATATATACATCACTCGTACAATGTAGTGTTGATTTTCTATTTCAGGGTTTTCTCTTTTACGTTTTTCCACTTACTCGTGAAATATCACTCTTTAAATTCGTAAATATGAAAAAATATAAATACAGGAAAATATTGAAAATGGCTAAATATAAAAATATAAAGAATAAAAATATACAAACATAAAAATATACTAATCGGTAAAATATCAAAAATAGTAAAAAGTTAAAAATAGAAAAAACTTAAAATATTCTAAAATTATCCCAAGTGACAAAATAGGAAAACATAAAAACTCTCAAAAAATTCCGATATCTTCCTTGTCCATGTTATTTCTTAAAATAAAAAAATTCAATTCTACTAATTTTTTAATACAATTTTTGAATAATTTATTGTCAAATATCATTGATTTTAACATTTATTATTTATTATTATTATTTTTCATTAACATTTATTATTTTATTATTATTTATTATTAACATTTATTATTTTACAAAATCATTTTTTACTAAATTCTATTTTCCGACTATCGAGAAGCGAGATAAGACCCGAGCGATAAGGGACGCCGCGTTATATACGGCCTCAGACGATTTATCCGGCAAACACGTACCTCAAAGTCGGCAAACACATACCTTAAGTATGACGTCATAGGTATCTGCAATTTAGTGATGGGATTATTTTTGGATTTTTTGACTATTCGAATTATTCGAATAAACGGATAATACTATCCGTGATGAAATAATCCGGATAGCCAAAAAATATTCGAATAATCACAAAGCATTCAGATAATCGAAGAATATTCGGATAATAATTTTAATCGAATAATTCAATTGTGTGTGTGCGAGTGCGTGCGAGCAGGTGCGGGTGCGGGTGCGCATCCGCATCCACATCCGCACCCACATCCCCATCCACAGCCGCATCCGCACCCGCACCCGCATTTGCACCCGCACCTGCATGCACGCACATACACACAGTGTGTGGTTGTGTGGTTTTGTGAGTGTGTGGTTGTGTGGGTGAGTAGATGTGTGGACGTGTGTACCGTTAATTCTTTGAAGTTCGAATAATTAGACTCGATTATTTACTATTCGAATAGTCATTATTCGAATACTGATTATTCGAATAAAAAATCCGAATAGTCACCATCCGGATTACTGATACCTTCCGAATAAAAGAATTAATTATTCGAATAATTTTTATCCGCATAGTCCCACCTCTACTGCAATTCGAACACTCTTACTACTCACATTGTACTCTTTCTCTCTTTCTTCCATTGACGTCACCTTTTTATGGCTCATAAAATCTTTTTATGAGTCATAAAATCAAGACCTTTCATGGTTTATTGGGTTAAAAAATCTCGGGACCTACGATGGGGAGGATGACGGTATCCGTCTCTCCATCGTAGGTACTATACTACTTTTAAGAAATATTATATGTATATTGAGAAATATTTTATTGATATTAAAAAGTTTCATTTTCACTGACGGAATAAATGATATTAATACAAAAAATGTTCCACCGATTGCCAGAAAGTATATATTCGATACAATAAAATTTTTCGTTACTAAAAAATTTTTTTTTCAGTGTAGCTATTAGATCAAGTAACGGTTGTATCATCTGTCTTTTATTCTTATCATGGAAAGACAAAGACAGAATTAGGTTCAAGTAACAACCGCTACTTGAGTTAGGTCTATGAATAGGAGCTTAAGATCGTCTATGATAATGAAAATTTATATGGTTGGAATATATATTAAAAATAGATTAAATAACAAATATTATTTTCTTCATTGAGAAATAATAAGTTAATTAAAAAAAACAAATTTCCCATATTCATTTTTTAGTCTATTTTTATTTATAATACATTTTTTTAAAAACGAAGCAATTTATTTTAACATATTTTAACAATGAAAACAATACTTTTGATTCATTTAGAAATAATACTTTTAATTATTTTTAAATAAAGAAAATAATTTTAATTTATAAAATTCATAGTACAGGATTAAATATTTTTATGTTACCTGCAAAAAATAAAATGTTGGCTCTCGAATATTCGCTTTTGTGACTCGAAGGATTACAGTAAAGTTGACAGTGGTAATTATTAATGAAGTAAAATCCGTTATTATCAAAGTCCTCACAATCGTCTGGCACAAAAGACACAAGAGTATCTTTTTTATTACTCTTATATCTTGCACTATTACGGAAAAGCATGGTTTTTTCAAATTTCTGTACCTGATGTGCAAGAACATGTATATTTTTTTTACCAAACAGAAAGACGCGCAACAATAAGAGAGAATTTGACTATAAAATTCTATATATACTTGAACTTTAAGAAACGTAGAATATTTAAGGGACGCCAAACCTTATGAAAAATCCTGTAGCATATCTTGCAGGATATCCTGTAAGACATCCTGTAGGACATTCGATAGGATATCATGCAGGACATCCTATAGGATATCCTGCAGGATGCAATCAAGATGTATTGCAGCATGTCATACATTTTTAATAATGAATCAAATTTTACGGAAATATATTTTAAAGAATTAAGATTATTTTTTAAAAATAATTTTACAAGTTAATAACTTAAGACCAGGCCGGAGGAGAATCTGATAGCGACTGAGTAACAATTGAGTTTTTTGTTATTTATTCAAGTATTAAATGGTGTATCTTCGAATTAAAGGTTGAGGGCAATAGATATTATTGTCATGAACATCTATGCAAAAAAAAAAAAAATTCTACCGCTTTGTTTTTAAGAAAAGTAAGGAACGCCGAAGTAAAAGTTTATGTTTATAATGTTTTTGCATTCCTTACTTTTTTCAAAAACAAAGCAGTAGATTTTTTTTTTCTTGTGCATGAATTTTTGTAATAATAATATCTGTTGCGCTTTACCTTTAATTTGCAGATACACCGATTAATACTTGAGTAAAGAAAAAAAATCTGAATTAGACAAGGACAGCAAATCGTGCCTGCTCTTAATACTTATTTTCTTCCTAAAGGAAGATCCAAAAATAAGACATTCGTCAATTCTCCGTGAATCGAAGAGCCTCTGCAAACCAACACGGAATATCTTATATACCTGCGTCTTTTAAATTTGAGTAAAGTATCGCCAAATTGAGGAAAACGTCACTTAACAGTTAAAAACGCAAGTACTCAAAAAATAAGTCGAACCGACTATTTATTTCGTCTTCTACTGTTATGTGGTAATTTTATTAATTTTACGATCCCATATCTAAATTTCGGAAGCACAGGTATATAAGATATTCCGTGTTTGTTTGCAGAGGCTCTTCGACTCACTGAGAATTGACAAATGTCTATTTTTGGATCTTCCTTTGGGAAGAAAACAAGTATCAAGTTGTTAACTTGTGAACTTATTAAAAATAAAATAATTTTAATTCTTAAAAAAAATT
This sequence comes from Anastatus disparis, assembly GCA_017163975.1. Taxonomy (NCBI): domain Eukaryota; kingdom Metazoa; phylum Arthropoda; class Insecta; order Hymenoptera; family Eupelmidae; genus Anastatus; species Anastatus disparis. The sequence continues at coordinate 3,729,342 of JAFFSR010000307.1, forward strand.
TTCTATCGAATTTGATTGATTATTAAAAATGTATGACATCCTGCAATACATCTTGAATGCATACTGGAGGACATCCTGCAGAACTTTTGCGCAAAATGCATGCAGAATGTCCTACACGATGTCCTACATGACCCTAGAGAATCCTACAGGATTTTTTCATAAGGGGAGTTTGAGTGCGCGTACGTGTCTGAAATTTGAAAAAACAAGTAACAGTACAAAAAAAGATACTCTTGTGTCTTTTGTGCCAGACGATTGTAAAGACTTAGATAATAACGGATTTTACTTCGTTAATAATTACCACTGTCAACTTCACTGTAATCCTCCAATTAAAAAAAGCCAAGTGATTAATTACTTGATTTATCATCTGATTTATCATCTCATTTATTATATGATTAATCACCTGATAAATCACCTGACTTTATGACATGATCTGACAAGTGATTAATCAAGTGAAAAATCAAGTGATTAATCAGATGAAAAATCAGGTAATAAAATCAAATGAAAAATTAGGTAATGAATCAAATAGAAAATCAAGTGTCTAATTAGGTGATTAATCACTTAATTAATCATGTGATTACACAAGTAATTAATAACCTAATTAGTGATGTGATTAATCGGGTAACCTACATACATTTTTTTTCGTGTTATTGAAAATATTTGTAATGCAATAATTTTATTTTTCAACTTTATTTGATGTTGCTGTATTTATGATATCATTGCAATGATAATTAACGATGAAGGTCTTTAGTGTTTTCGTGAACAAAGCACATGTAACGTACATTGGTGCTACTAATAAACGTCCAGGACCAGATTAAGAATTCATCACTTTATTGAATAAGTCACTGAGGCCGTAATCAGTAATTTATCATTAATTCTATGTAAAAGGAAGTATAGAGTAAGTAAATGAATAAGTACAAGAAGCATATATTTATTAAATAATGCCGGTAACACGAAATTTCTTTACAGTAACACTATAACATCAAATTTCTTATTTAATTATAAAAATATATTTATGTTATATTCATTTTATCTATACTATGTATATAGAAATATAAAAATTTTTTTAACAAAAAACAAAACCGACTTCAAAAAAATGCACTAAAAAGTTACAAATAATTTATAATCTTTAATAATTATACGCATAGTACGCATCCAACTCAACACATGTGTTGCAAACATATTATAGATTATCTAATTATTTGTAAACAGCACAGACAAATTATATTATTGTTTAATTCACGAAAAAATATTTTCGAAGTCAGCGTCAAGTTGTTGAATCGTTCTGCACAGATGTAGAATTTGATGCCGACTTCAATAATATTTTTACGTGAATTAAACAATAATATAATTTGTTTGTGCTGTTTACAAATAATTAGATAATCTATAATATGTTTGCAACACATGTGTTGAGTTAGATGCGTACTATGCGTATAATTATTAAAGATTATAAATTATTTGTAACTTTTTAGTGCATTTTTTTGAAGTCGGTTTTGTTTTTTATTGAAAAAATTTTTTTTTGTAACTGTTCAGTGCATTTTTTTGAAATTGGTTTTGTTTTTTGTTAAAAAATTTTTTAGTGTATCTCCCTACTAAAAGCGCAAATATAGGTAGACCCACTAATTATGCCTAACTTCCATTATCAATTCATGCATTCACGCATGCATTAGTACATTATACCAAGCAATGTATAGGAGGAAAGAGAGAAGGCCCAACGGCACAGTGTCGATGTGTATGCATGTATACATATTGAAGCTTAGGTAAGAGAGGGAGAGCGAGAGAGAGAGGGAGAGAGAGAGAGAGAAAGAGAAAACAAAACTCCCAGTTTTCTTAATTTGATAATTGGGTCATACAAACCGAATATTGGCCCAATAATTATAGGACACGTATGGGACCTTCCTGCAGACATTCTCTATCAGATAAGAAAAAGTTTTTTCGGATCGGTTAAGAAATGACGGAGTTAAGAGGTAACAGACATAAAAAAAAAAAAAAAAAAAAAAAAAAAAAAAAAAAATCAGTTGAATTGAGAACCTCCTCCTTTTTGAAGTCGGTTAAAAACTTTCGTATAAAGAGTATAGCCGAATAAGCATGTAAAAATTACCTTAACTCGGATTTTTCTGAAACTTTGCTTATTTTTTTGTCTTGTCAAAAAACTAAAATCCTGAAAGTTTCAGTTCCCTATGGTCAAAATTGGCTTCATAACCTCAAAAAACGTGTTTTTCGGTTTTTCTGCTATAATTAGGTGAATTCTTAATGGATCTTCAAAATTCGAAATCGAAGTAAAAGAGGACAATAAAACGCATATATTTAGTGACTATATAAAACCTTGCGAGTCTCAAACATAACCTAAAAATAAATTTGAAAATTTAAAAATGGCCTGTACATTAACAGGATGAATGCATACTTATTTTTGACTTTTAAAAACTTTACTTTTCATAAAATCTAGCATTCATAATTTTTGCAGATTTTTGTAGAAATGGTGGAAAGTACCTAAATTATCAAAAAACTGAAAATTTTATAGATTTATAGCATTTTAGAGACTCTATTGCATTCTGATCATGAAAATAATACCAAATACACATTCAGCGAATAAAAATTTCTCCTAAATATAAATATTTAGTCGGATTTATATCATATGCATCCATAAAATACGAGAATAATCTTTAAAAAATCGTTTTTTGACCAAAAAGACATTTTGCGAAACATTTATTAATAATTATAAATCTTTCATTGAAAATTTTTGTAATATCTATTAAATCTTTCATTAAATGTTTCAAGATACGTTTTAGAAATATTTCATGTAAGATTTATAAATAATTATAAACAATCCATGAAATATTTAAAATATTTCAGAAATTTGTAAAATAATATTTTAAGAAATATTTTAGAAATATTTAGAAAATATTTCGTAAAATATTTCCTAAATCTTTCAAGAAATCTGTATGAATATACAGTCAACTACCTCGATATGACCGCTCTTTTAATGGCCATACCTCTCCGTCAATGCTCGAAGCTGATCCCTTCCATATTTACTAACTCTTGAGCCCTGGAATTCATATCCGACATTTTCTATATGATCACGAGTTTCTTAAACTTTTATTGATAGGAAAAACATGGATTTGAAGACAAGAATATAAACGTAGGCTGAATCAAAAGCCAAAAAATATAGTATACCCCTTGGCCATAATCAGAGCGTAAGAAACTATTTCTCAATTCGAATAAAACGGTCATTAGCGGGGGTATGTCGATACTTAGAATTTTACCTCCCTGTGTCGGCCTGGTAGGCCATATCGAGGTAGTTGACTTTAGTCACGATATAGTCTTAGAAATATTTTATTATTATTTTTGAAAGATTTCCTGAATATATTATGTAATATTTCAAATTAATCTTTCGGAATGATGTATGAAATACATACAAATACATCAATCCTCCCACATAGCATGAAATATTTAGGAAATATTTCATGTTATGTGGGAGATATCTTCAAGTGAATTTAATGGCATGAGAAATAATTCTTAAATTCGATTTTTAATTTTGTTTATATTTAAAAAAATATTTTTAATCATAAAAAATTACAATATTTCATATTAATAAAGTATAGCTTATTCTTTTTATATTTCTTTTCAATCTTCATCACTATCTTCATTAATTATAGGGATTGTATTTTCCACATGAAATAAATCATTTGATGCTGCTGCAGAGATAGTGTAGATGGAACACTCCATCATAGAACGGCACGGATACGGCACGGCACGGAACAGCACGACCCCTTAAAAAGTTCCGTCATCTGGATTCTCCCTAAGACAGGCAGGACAGAAGTGTCTTGAAAGAGCCACCAAAATTATTATTAAATAATTATTTTTAAAATTAAAAACTGAATTTAATTGAATTACAAAGGAAAATAATGAATGACAAATAGAAAGGGAATAAAAAATCAGTAATTTGAAAATGAACAATTTTTTAAATGATTAAATCCTGTTTCAAGTTTAATAAAGATAATATTTTTTTCATTATCAACTAAAATAGCAGACTAATTTATTTTTAGTTTCAGATTGCTTAAATGTGCATATTTTTATAAATTATTGTTCTTGTGTTATGTAATCATTGTCTTTATTTTTTAATTCAAACAGTTAATACCGTAAAGAACGGGATTCTTATCAGGGCATGATTTCTTTTATATAATCAGAAACTACATCTTCTACGGTAACACTAACAAATAAAAACTACAGAGCTGTCCCGCACAGCATGAAATGTTTTGAAATATTTCGAAAATATTTCAAACGTCTTATACTGTGTGGGGCTCACCTGCTTGGTTGTACTCCAACACAAGCTCAGCTCGCTAATGTATCTTTAAAATAGTAAAATATTTTAGTAATATTACACTGTTAAAAATTATGAAATTTGCTTCCGATACTATTATTGAAATTTCAATTTTTACTTTAAATTTTATACAATTTTATATTAAAATTACAATAAAATTATTAATTTTGTATTAAAATTACAATAAAATTATTAATTTTAATGAAATGTTTGGAAGCTACTTTCATATTTTACATTAAATTTAATATTATTTTCAACAGTGTACATTACTATTTTGATGTTAATTACTTTTAAATCATGCTGTAGCACAACATGAAATATTTTTGCTGGCTAGGCGCATTATTTGGCGATATTTTGGTGGTGCTCGACAAAACATCGCACTGAACAATATAAACAATCTCAGTAAGAAGCTCTTAGAATCCATCAATATGTTTTTGAGGTTATTTCAAAGAAATCATACAAAGGATTGTCTCGAATACGTCAGAAAAATGATGGTTGAGGTCATTTTTAGTCACTATATGCATTTTCGAGGTTAATTTCATATCTTTTGGCCAAAAATTGTACTGACTAAGATTAAAAATCAGTACCAAGAAAGCTATTGGTCAGTGAATAAATTTTTAAGGTTACTTCGAAGATGACGTGGTGCAATTATAGTTCAAGATTGTAATAAAAAGATTACAAAAGTCTTTTTGGTCGAAAAATGATTTTTTAAAGCTTATTCTCGTATTTTATGGATGCATATGATATAAATCCGACTAAATATCGATATTCAGGAGATTTTTATGGTCGCTAAACGTGTATTTGGTGTTATTTTTATGATCAATAGAGCCTCTAAAATACTATAAATCTATAAGATTTTCAGTTTTTTGATATTCAAGGTACTTTCCACCATTCCTACGGAAATCTGCAAAAATTATGAATGATAGATTTTATGAAAAGTAAAGTTTCTAAAAGTCAAAAATAAGTATGCATTCAAACTGTTAATGTATAGGCCATTTTTAAATTGTCAAATTTATTTTTGGGTTGTGTTTGAGACTTGTAAGGTTTTATATAGTCACTCAATATATGCATTTTATTGTCCTCTTTTACTTCGATTTCGAATTTTGAAGATCCATTAAGAATTCACCTAATTATAGCAGAAAAACCGAAAAACACGTTTTTTGAGGTTATGAAGCCATTTTTGACCATAAGGATCTGAAACTTTTAGAATTTTAGTTTTTTGACAAGACAAAAAAATAAGCAAAGTTTCAGGGAAATCCGAGTTAAGGCAATTTTTACACGCTTATTCGGCTATACTCTTTAGGAATATTGAACTTTAGTTGTTTATCAAACTGAATTATCGAGCTAGATGATGTAACCTGTTACTGATCTCGGACTGGATATCCAGCTGGATAATCTGGGTATATACCCTGTTGAAAAAGTCTATATGGAATTTCCAGGTGGAAATCCATATAGAATCAGATGGATTTTCAAGTGAAATCAAATGGAAATACCAGTGCCAATTCCACATAGTATTTCATGTGCCATTTCATATGTTATTTTATGCAGCATTCAGTAACGATTTATCCAAGATTTCTTTTCTTAGAGGTACTTACCTTTATCAGCATATTTAAGATCCTTGCAGGAGTATTAAATTTTTTTTGTTTTATCCTCAAAAGACAGAAATCATATAATTTCCATTAGCTCCTTTAGCTAATGATTGTATACCAATACCAAATTTTATATTACCAATTACCAATTGATTTGATGTTTCAATTGTACTCGTTACATAGAATTATAACAAGTAGAAATCCATATAATCATTAGCTGTTGAAACTGATAGAAATTTCTACGATTTCTGTCTTTTGAGGATGAAACCTATAGAATGAATCATGATACCTTAATAATCACTCGATATTTTACTTGACTAATCAGCTGATTTTTTATTTCATTTCATTACCTGATTTTTCATCTAATTAATCACTTGATTTCTCACTTGATTTTTCACTTAATAAATTACCTGATTTTTCATCTGATTAATCACTTGATTTTTCAATTCATTAATCACCTGATTTTTCATTTGATTTCATTACCTGATTTTTCATCTGATTAATCACATGAATTTTCACTTGACTAATCATCTGTCAGATCATGTCATAAAGTCAGGTGATTTATCAGGTGATTAATCATATAATAAATTAGATGATAAATCGGATGATAAATCAAGTGATTAATCACTTGGCTTTTTTCAGTAGGGCTTCGAGTCACAAAGGCGAATATTCAAGAGCTAACATTTTATTTTTTTGCCGGTAAGATGAAAATATTTAATCCTTTACTATGTATTTTATAAATTAAAATTATTTTCATTATTTAAATATAATTGAAAGTATTATTTCTTAATAAATCAGAAGTATTGTTTTCATTGTTAAATATGTTAAAATAAATTGCAGTATTATTTCTAAATAAATCAAAAGTATTGTTCTCATTGTTGAAATATGTTAATAAATAACCCCGTTTTTAATAAAATTTATTATAAATGAAAATAAAATAAAAAATAAATGAAAAAAAAATTTTTTTCAGTCAACTTATTATTTCTTAATGAAGAAGATAATATTTTTTATTTAATCTATTTTGAATATATATTCCAACCATATAAATTTTCATTATCATAGATGATCTTAGGCTCCTATTCATAGATCTAACTAAAATAGCGATTGTTACTTGAAATTAATTATATCTTTGTCTCTCCATGATAAGAATAGAAGACAAATGATACAACCACTACTTGATTAAATAGTGACAATGTAAAAAAAATTCCTTCGTAACAAAAAAAAAATTTATTTATTGAATATATTCTTTCTGGCAATCGATAAAGTATTTTTTGTATCAATAACATTTATTTCGTCAGTGAAAATAAAATTTTTAATTATCAATAAAATATTTTTCAACATACATAAGATATTTCTTAAACTTAACAATATCTCATACTAAAAATTATTAATTTTATTTTTAATTTATACCTCGTAATATTAAAATAAAAATTAAGTTAAATAATTAAAATAAAATTTTTTTCCTCCATAAAGGAGATGTAAAGCGGACACTACACCTGTACTCGTAAATATTAACTGTCTTTCCATTTTATTATTGAATTTCCAGAAAATAAATGCATTAGCTTGTAGTATGTACCATGATGATTATTAAGTTAAATTTTCAAATAAATGATTCATTAGTTTTTAAGACGTTTGGATTCTAGTGAAAAATCGAAAAATTTTAATAACCATTGCTGGAATCCAAAATTCTCAATAACTAATGAATGAATTTATTTGAAAATTTAACTTAATAATCCACATGGTAAATATTATAAGCTAAAGCATTTTTTTTCCTCAAGTTTTGCAATAAAATAAAAAGATGGATCAAATTCATGAGTACAAGTGTAGTGTCCATTTTACATCCCCTTAAGAAGGGGCCGAACTATCTGTCTTTGTCTAATAGCGTTTTTCATCATTTATGTAAACACTATCTGGTATAACAAGAAAAAAATAGCAGCCCCCGCTAGATATTAGTATAATAAGTGAATTTTGTAATAACAAACAAATTTTTTTATTGCGTAGTTTTTGAGTAATTAGAGACCTACCAAAAAAAGATAGGTTATATTCTAGATGGCTAGTAGGTCTCTAATTAGTCAAAAACTATGCGGTAAAGAATTTGATTGTTATTACAAAATTTACTAATTATACTAATATCTAGCGGGGGCTGCTATTTTTTTCTTGTTATAAAGGATAGTGTTTATATAAATAATGAAAAACGCTATTAGACAGAGACAGATAGTTCGGCCCCTTCTTAAGGGGATGTAAAATGGACACTACACCTGTACTCATAAATATTCACTATCTTTACATTTTATTACAAAATTTCCAATTAAAAAATTCATTAGTTTGTAGTATGTACTATGAAAATTATTCGGTTAAATTTTTAAATAAATTCATTTATTAGTTATTGAGAATTTTGGGTGCCAAAATTATTTATTGAAATTTATTAATTATGTACAAGAATCCAAATATCTTAAGAACTAATTAATGAATTTATTTGAAAATTTATCTAAATAATCATCATGGTACGTACTACAAGCTAATGCATTTCTTTTCTGGAAATTTAGCAGTATAATGGAAAGGAATCTAATATTTATAAGTTCAGGTGCAGTGTCCGTTTTACATCTACTTAAAATATTTTTATGCATCTAAAAAATATTTTGTATTAATTAATCTTTTTGTACCAAATAGATGTAATTACTCATTAAATAAATATTATCTTTCTTTGAAAACATATTTAAATTTTTCAAGCCTAAGTAATATTTTTTTTGTCCTCAGACCGCAAAATAAATTTTTGTGTCCTCTATACAGAGCACAAAATAGTGTATTCTTGTCCTAAGCCGCAAAAGATATATGTGCATATTTAATGTATTATTTTAATAAAAGTTCACAGAAAAACGTTCTCGACGTCGCTGATTCTTGAAATTGAACTGAATAATCTGCTCGCTTTCCTTAAAATCATTATCCTTTTTTTACATATACTATACTGGATATGCATTAACGAATAACGTAGACTCAGTATATGTATATTATGATAGAAAAGGAGAGAGCGAGAGAAAGACATAGTTACAAATTTCGCGTGATAAAACTTTTTTTTTCCTTTTTAGATAGTATTTTTCAATTATAACACAGGCCCACAAAATGAAAAAAAATGTCTGAACTTTTGACCGGACATACATATTCCCATGTATTTTTCGACGCTGAATCCGAATCTGTAATAAAAATATAGGGTTTTCCTACCTTTTCTCATAGTTTTATTGAAAAAACCTCATTTTTTACGGTTTTTTGCGGTTTTTCGAGTCTAGAAAAAACAAATCATGAGATACGGTTAATTGGACTTCAAAATCGAATTCTACGGGAAAAAATACACGGGAAACCATACCTTCAAATTTTTTTAACGCGATTCTAGTCCTCTGTATGGGGCTGAAAAGATGAGGAAATCGGTAAAAGTCGAAATTTTGCCTAAAATGGATTTAAACAATATTAAAATTTAATCATGCGTCTTTTGAAGAGTCGATAAACATTGGAAATACTATCCTGGGGGTTTTTCAGATTGCTGATCATGAATTTGAAGTCAGATTGTGTAAAAACTACTTCTAGAGGGCGGTGACAAGAACTGTATATGGTAAATTTATCGATTTTTAAAAAATTTTACGTCTGAAATACTAATTTTAGAGTCTTTCACAGCATTGACTGTAAATTCAAGATATTAACTTAGCCTATTGTGTACGTTAAACTTAACATTTTGTCTATGTTTGCTCTCTCTCTCTCTCTCTCTCTCTCTCTCTCTCTCTTCCGATGTTTTTTTAAATTGGCTTACGCTTACGTACACGTTTCTCTTCGAATGACCGATGTAGTGGATTTCTGACACGTTTTTGTCCTTTTTCGCAGCTGTTTCTCTTTTTATCATCCAGCAGTAATCTGCTAACATGTTGATACCCCAGTTTCCGTGAAATCTACGTTCAAACTCCTTTAAATCTTGGTGAAATCGTTCACCATGCTCTTCACTAAAGTCTCCGTTATTTTCAGGAAACTGATCAACGTGTGAATCAAGAAAATGAAGTTTTAAGTTCATTAGACAACCCAATTTTTCAAAATTACGTACCATTCTTTTCACAATAGCTTTATAATTCGTGTCTTTGGCATTACCCAAAAATTTCGTCGATACCTCTTTAAAACTTAACCATGCTGCCTTTTCAACATCAGTCATGCTTTGTTCAAAGTTTTCGTCTCTAAATAAAGTTCGGATTTCAGGACCATCAAAAATACCTTCATTTAATTTAGCATCAGATTTATGGGGAAATACTTTGCTTATATATTGGAAGCATTGACCGTCCTTGTCCAAAGCTTTAACTAATTGCTTTATCAATCCAAGCTTTATATGCAGAGGCGGTATCAAAATAATGTTGAAAAGGCAGCATGGTTAAGTTTTAAAGAGGTATCGACGAAATTTTTGGGTAATGCCAAAGATACGAATTATAAAGCTATTGTGAAAAGAATGGTACGTAATTTTGAAAAATTGGGTTGTCTAATGAACTTAAAACTTCATTTTCTTGATTCACACGTTGATCAGTTTCCTGAAAATAACGGAGACTTTAGTGAAGAGCATGGTGAACGATTTCACCAAGATTTAAAGGAGTTTGAACGTAGATTTCAAGGAAACTGGGGTATCAACATGTTAGCAGATTACTGCTGGATGATAAAAAGAGAAACAGCTGCGAAAAAAGGACAAAAACGTGTCAGAAATCCACTACATCGGTCATTCGAAGAGAAACGTGTACGTAAGCGTAAGCCAATTTAAAAAAAACATCGGAAGAGAGAGAGAGAGAGAGAGAGAGAGAGAGACAAACATAGACAAAATGTTAAGTTTAACGTACACAATAGGCTAAGTTAATATCTTGAATTTACAGTCAATGCTGTGAAAGACTCTAAAATTAGTATTTCAGACGTAAAATTTTTAAAAAATCGATAAATTTACCATATACAGTTCTTGTCACCGCCCTCTAGAAGTAGTTTTTACACAATCTGACTTCAAATTCATGATCAGCAATCTGAAAACCCCCAGGATAGTATTTCCAATGTTTATCGACTCTTCAAAAGACGCATGATTAAATTTTAATATTGTTTAAATCCATTTTAGGCAAAATTTCGACTTTTACCGATTTCCTCATCTTTTCAGCCCCATACAGAGGACTAGAATCGCGTTAAAAAAATTTGAAGGTATGGTTTCCCGTGTATTTTTTCCCGTAGAATTCGATTTTGAAGTCCAATTAACCGTATCTCATGATTTGTTTTTTCTAGACTCGAAAAACCGCAAAAAACCGTAAAAAATGAGGTTTTTTCAATAAAACTATGAGAAAAGGTAGGAAAACCCTATATTTTTATTACAGATTCGGATTCAGCGTCGAAAAATACATGGGAATATGTAAGTCCGGTCAAAAGTTCAGACATTTTTTTTCATTTTGTGGGCCTGTGTAATTTTTATAGTTTATCTTCGTTTTATATTTTGTTGAATTTTTGTTTAATTTTTTATATTATATTTTAACAATTATTAGTTGTTTTTATAATCGAATTTTTTTTATTTTATTTTTTTTAAACTTTTTATTTCTATTTTTAAATAATATTTTTTAATTATAATTTTTATAGTTTAGCTTTATTTTATATTTTATTATATTTTTGTTTAATTTTAATGTTATATTTTAACAGTTATTAGTGGTTTTTATAATCGAATTTTTTTTCATTGTATCTTTTTATTGTATTTTAAGAATTATTAATTATTTATTGTTTATAATTGAATTTTTTTAATAAATTATTTTATATTTTAAGAATTATCAATTATTTTTTTATGTGTGGGGGGCTTCGCCCCAGCTTCCACTTAACGGCCTTCGGGCAAAAAATAGTATATGCATTCACGGCCACAAACGTATGATTCTTGCTCGTGCAGCTGGAGCGGCCTCGCTACTCTCGGCCCCTTAGCATGCACTTGCCAAGAATGATACGTTTTGCGGCCTTGACGCATAATATACTATTTTGTAGTAGAATATATCACTTTTAAGCATAGAAATAATTCGTTATAAATTCAATGTAATGTAGAGTATTATACGCTACGTAGAGTACTGTTTGCGATATTTATAAGAGTCGTCATGTAGACCATAAAATGAGTCCGTACCGGAACATCTTAAGACACGCACGTACGCTGGACATATAACTTTTAATTGTATTCAATGCTATGTACCAAGATTATATTTAGTATCTGTAGTAAAGATCTTATATTAAAAGATACATAGTCTTTTCTCCTTCATCACCCAAGACATTACATTGGCGACGAGGATTTTAAAGGAAAAATGCCGAAGCAAGACCAGGAGTGGCAAAAGTACGCGGATTCGGAGCAGGCGCAACAGATAGAAAACGAAAGAAATAAAAAATGGCTGCAAGAAGAACTGGAAAAATTAAATCTACAAAAGCGAGAGTTTGAAGCAGTAAAACAATTAGCAAGTTTAGGAAAACAAAATGTAACAATAATGAAAAACACAATAGGACAAATAACAGAGTTTCCCATGAACGAAGATTGGACTATGTGGTACGAGCGATTGGAACAGTATATTCAGGCAAATGAAGTTCCGCCGAATAAACAAGTTGCATTGTTCCTTACTTCAATCAGAAAGGATGGTTACATATCATTAAGAAATTTGTGTATGCCCAGGATACCAGCACAGCTAATATTACAGGAGTCAACGAAAATTATGAGAGACTACTTACAACCCGCTCTAAGTGTTATACCAGAACGTTATAATTTTAAAGAGTGCCGTCAACAAGAAGACAAAGACGTTAGAAAGTACGTAGCAAGATTAAAAAAGTTATCTACTTATTGTGAGTTTGGAGACGGGTTAGAAGTGTATCTTTGCGATCAATTTGTGTGGGGCATTTCTAGTGAGACAATAAAAAAACGTTTACTGGGTGAAAAGGATCTCGCATATCATAGATCAATCAAATTGGCTATTTCAGTGGAAGCAGCGGGGCGAGACGCAGCAAAGATAAAAGGTACGCATAGCGACAACACAGTCAATTACATCAAGGACAAAAAGGTATCAACAAAGCGCGCGATTTTGGTTAGTGGCGATTCACGGAATTGTTTTTGCTGTGGTAAGCCAAACCATAGGGCGCCTAACTGTAGATATAAAAATTATAAATATAAGGAATGTGACAAAACAGGTCATTTACAGAAAATGTGCGGAAAGAAAAGTTCGAATTCTAGTGAGTCAAAAACAAAAAGTAAAAAGAACGATAAAAAGTTTAGTAAGGAAACGGAAAGTCATAACTTTGTCGAAGAGGTTGATGAATATTTAGGAAATCGAATTGACATGGTAGACCACTTAGGAGAAACGCTTTTTAATGTACAGGAAACGACGCTATTTTTTATCGATATTTTAGTTGAAAATAAAATGCGTAAATTCGAAGTCGATACAGGGTCGCCTATCACCGCGATTTCAGAACTTACATATAATAACGCGGAAGAATTATGTCAGCTTAAATTAGAAAAATCAAATCGTATTTTTAGAACGTTTGATGAGAAGAAAATAATTCCGTTGGGTATATTAAAAGTATATGCTAAATACAGAAATCAAAGTTATAAAATGGAAATTTTCGTGTTACCCAGTAATAGTAAAGTTAACATAGTAGGTCGACAATAGCTCCACGAGTTAAAATTAATTTAAAACAATAACGATCAGCTTGCTATACACGCGCTAAAAACAAAGAAGAAAACTATAGAAGATATAGTTAAAAAATTTAGTACAATCTTTTCTGATGAAGTAAGCGAGTATGCGGGTGGAAAATTTTCTTTACAGTTAAAACCTAATGCGACGCTAGTATTTTGTAAACCGAGGCCGGTTTCATACGCGATGCGTGAAAAGTTAGACAAAGAAATAAATAAGCTAATTGAAAGTGGTATTGTTGAACTTGTAAATAGTAGCAAATGGGCTACGCCTGTAGTACCAATTTTGAAACCAAACTATCAGATAAGAATTTGCGGCGATTACAAGATAACAGTAAACTCATTGTACGACTGGGTACACGCCAGCGCAACTACAAATAGGTCGAGAGCTACGCACGCGATTAAGCGCACTCAAACCGTCAGCTAAAGAAAATGTTCTGCTTAATCAAGATAAACAACGTTTTTATTTTAGAGGCAATAGAAACATTAGTTTTGATAAAAATAAGAATGTTATGACTAAAGACTATAGTAACAATGAGTGGTGAAAAGCAGAAGTAAGGAAAAAACTAAGTCCCAGTTACATATAACGTTTGTACTGATGATAATAGAATCTAGAAGTGACATGTAGACCAACTGCGCAAACATTAAAATAATTTATACCCTACTCCTAAACAAGCAGAAAGCAATACACGCGTGGCGGAAACTCTTTGACAACCTATTAATACTCCAAGCGAATCGACTATATTCGTAGATAATCACTGTAAGCTACAAATGCTAGAAACTAATGTAAATACCGAATATATAGAATCGCCAAGCCAAATTGTAACGCGTGTACAGCCTATTGTTAATAAAAATCTACCTGTAACTACGAGTGATTGTAACACAAGTCTTAGACGTTCCTCGCGTATTCGTAAAACGCCCGAAAAGTTAGATTTATGAGAAAAATATCTTAAATAAATATGGAAGGATTGTAATGTAGAGTATTATACATGACGTAGAATACTGTTTGCGACATTTATAAGAGTCATCATGTAGACCGTAAAGTCAGTCCGTACCGGAACGTCTTAAGAACATGACGAAGCTGTCCGCCTTCTAATAATATTTTCAATCTTAACTTATGAATAAACGATACGTTTAATCGAGTTTCTTTGCTACAAAGAAAAAATTTGTAAGATTAAACTCTAGTGCGGACAACTCAAAAAATCCACCAAAATATTATACATACAAAGTTATAATAAAAACTTTCAATATGTCGTATTTTAAGGTTAGGTTTGTCGAGTTTGATATCTAATTTCCAATCCAAGCTCATAAAAAAATAACAAGTCCAAATGATTTTTTATTTTAACAAAAATTATTGTATAAATATAGCTTTAGTGCGGACAAGTCATTATATTTGTTTAATTTAAGAATTTAAAAAGATATTGATAAAATAAAAAAAGCAAAACTCGATTGCTGCAGCTCCGACATGCCGTTAAGACACGCACGTTGGACATATAACTTCTAATTGTATTTAACGCTATGTATCAGGATTATATTTAGTACCTGTAATAAAGATCTTACATTAAAAGATACATAGTCCTTTTTCCTTCATCACCCAAGACATTACATTTAAAATATTAGTTCAAATAAATGTTTCAACAAGTTTAAGTTCTTTTTCTGCAATATGAATTTCAATTTTTTTTTAATTACTTAAACTCTTTTGATCCAAAGAATAATTTTTTTATTCAAAGAAATATTTCTTTTAAACAGTTAAATGTTAATTTCAATTAAAATTCATATTTTTTAATTATTTTTATAAATAATTGTTGTAAAAAATTTTTTTTTACTGAAATGTACATTTTTAATAAAAATAATAATTACTTTCTTAAAATAAGAAAATGTTTAAAGTTTTTCAGTTATATTTTCTTGATTCTGATAATAATTTATTTTCAATTTAAAATCCTCTTTTTTATGTAAAGAAATGTAATCCATTACACCGCTTTTTTGCAACAGCAAACATTCTATTGTTGAAAAGAGAGTTCAATTTAAAAATTATGTCTTTGAATAAAAAAATTATTTAATGTAAGATATTTTTTTATTTTTATATAAAAATTATTTTAAATAAATATTACATTTTTTTAATAAAAAAATATTATAGCATTGTTTTTAAAAAGGTTTTACTGACTTTCAACACTATTTCTGAAGTAACTAATTTTTTAAAGTTAATAAGATATTTTTCTAAATTCAAACATTTTTTTTTTAATATAATATATTCTTGAAGAACATTTCAAGAGTTCTTCTTGAGTTCAAAAAATATTTCATTATTTTAAAAATGATTTTTCTTTGACCCAAAGAAATCCATTACAGCAGTTAAAAATAAAATTTCATTTCATTAATATGAAAGGACAAAGATATGCAACTTGCTCTGGGATATAATCAGAACAAACGTGCCTGTTTTCTTTTAATATTTTACAAATAATACATGACTTTGATTAACAATCATTGATTATTTTATTACTCACTAATGTCAAATTGTTTCTGTCTTTTATGCTATAATATTGAAAAAATCAATAATTAATAAAAAAAATTATATCTTTTTATTACTAATTAGTTTTTGAATAACATTAATTTAAAAATTCGTTTGATAACACAGTATATAAAAAAGTTGAAATTTAGATTAGAACAGGAAAAAAATAAATGATCTATTATAAACAAATTTTTTAAGGGTTTGCTTTAGACCTACTTTATCGATCAAAAATAGTTTAAAGATAAATTTTTTTTTTTTATATGAATAAATATCAGAATTGTTTGTAATTGGGGTTATCTTCTCCTTATCTATTTTATTGCCAGTGGGTCTCTTTGTCGCTGTGGACTGAGACCCGTGATGTTACCATACTCTTGTAATTTTTATTGTCCAGGGGGACCTCCTAGGACCAGGCCGGAGGAGATTCGATACTGACCGAAAATCGAAAATCCGTTGTTTAATTTTCTCCTACTATACGTAATGGAGCACATTAAAATTTCAAATACATTTACGAAATTTATTACTCTATTGCACTCGCCAAGAATAATTGAAAATAATTCAAAAAAATTAAAAATTTTACAGCTGTTTAATTAAACTCTAAATACGGTTACTTAGTTTTCGTTTAAAATATGGTGAATATTATGTAAAGAACATCTATTATACAATCATCTATGTATAAAAAATTGCGTTTGATAACAAATTCTTTTAAAGAAAGTATAATTATTTTATTTATAATAAAATAACATTTGCACTTTTCGGTTGGTAATTAAAACTGCTTCGGCCTATTCTTAATTGGTTTTCCCTGGTCTCCTAGTTCTATATCACAGAGAAAAATTCAGAAAAATTTTCATGGGGATTAAACTCCGGTCCACTACAGCATGAGCCAAGAACCTTAGCCCCTGCGCTACCACCGCTTCTATTTATAGGTATGAACTTATTTTAAATAAATGAAAAGCGGAAGCGTGTAACTGTGTATAAATTCAAAACACAATCATCTCTACTAAAAATATTATATGAGCTTTCATGTGAGATCTGATATGAAATCGCCTATGAAGTCTCATATATATTTGTTGAATTTTGAAAATAAAATAAATATATGTGAGATCGCACACATATTAATTTTATTTTAAAAATTCAATGAATATAGAGTGGGGTCTGATAAAAAAGAGCCACCCTTGAGAAAAAAAGTACTAATTTAAAAATTTTATATCTCAACAAATAAGGGTCGTACAGAACTCCACGACCACTTATTTTAAACGCATTTGTAAGGACTTTTTAATGGTGTATTGGTAATTTAGTTTTGAGTACTTGTCTAGGAAATATTACGACTTGAAAATAGAAAAAAAATTTTTTTTTATTCGCCTGTGTTTAAATTTAAATCATTTTTCGGAAAAATAACTTGAAATTTATAATTTATTTTTTTTTAGGTTCAAAATTGACCGAGATTTAGCAATTTTTGTTGAAAAAAAAGTCTTTTTTATTTTTCCGATATCTGCTTAATGAGAGAAGATGTATAAAAATGCCAAATAAAAAAAAGTGCATTTTTGTGTGTAGAATAACATTAAATTTTCTCAAATTTTGTTGTGCATTTTAATTTTTTTGATATTGTTGCAGTACTCTTATAAGAGTATGGTATACATGTATATAAGAATACCGCAAATCGCTAAATCGGTCAATTTTGAACCTAAAAGAAAACTAAATTATAAATTTTAAGTTAAGCAAAATACTTTCAAAACTAGCCGTGTAGAATTTTTTTACTATCATTTTCCGAAAAATGATTTTGATTTAAACACAGGCGAATAAAATTTTTTTCTTTCTATTTTTAAGTCGTAATATTTCCTAGACAAGTACTCAAAACTAAATTGTTAATACACCATTAAAAAGTCCTTACAAATGCGTTTAAAATGAGTGGTCGAAGAGTTCTGTACGACCCTTATTTGTTGAGATACAAAATTTTTAAATTAGTACTTTTTTTCTCAAGGGTGGCTCTTTTTTATTGGACCCCACTGTATATTCGATTTCATATGCCATCTCGTAGGCGATTTCATTTGACATTTAATATGCGATCTCGTGTGCGATCTCATAAGCAATCGCGCATGGGATCTTTCATATATTTTATTCAATTTAAAAAATTAAAAAAAAAGAAATTTATAATTTTTTTTCATTTCTTTCGGCTTTTTCTTTGAATTTTGACTAATTTTGACATTAGCAATATTAGTACAATCATTTAAGTTAAAATAAAAAATTCTTTGAAGCTGTTATTTTTTCATGAACTTGGGTCGCACATCAGATATGAAAGTCGACAAACCTAACCTCAAAATACTATAAATTAAAAATTTGTATATAACTTTTTAAGTATAAGATTTTGGTAGATCTTTTTAGTTGTCCGCACTCAAATTGAATACTACTAATTTTTTTATTGAAGTAAAATAATCCAATCTAATGCACCATTTACTCATAAACTTGGATCAGAAATATTATCAGAAGAAGGGAGCTTCACCATGCTCTTGATGAATTCAATAACACTTATATTATAAATGCGTATAAAACACCAGAACATCATCATATTCGATAAATTTAGTGGAGCCATAAGGCCTAATGCATCTTGCCGGGGGTTAGTAGTTCTTATTTTGGCTACTTCATTTAATTTGCATTGTATTTCATGGCACCGCTTTCCAATTAACGATCAGCTTTTGACTCACTTCACCGATTAAAAAGAGCTAAAAAAGATATTTAGTTTTTATTTTTATTTTTTATCTTGGTCTCAAAATTTTAACAAATTTACAAGCTTCTGTTTCTCATTTGTTAAAACGAATAGATATTTACAAGTAAAAGCTATTCTGATATATATTTTTATTAAAAATAAACAGAATTACTTTTAAGCTACTTTCGATCAGTCAAAAATGTCTAAAACCTCGTCTAAAACTAACCTTTGACATGACGGATAGTATAGTAATTAAATATGCGTATTACCTTAGAGCATATATACCTGGAGGAAGCATACAAAGCCAAAAAGTGTAAAAAAAAAGAGAGAGAAAGGTAGCCTAGGGCGAAGTGTTTTTTCTCTCACGCGGATTCTTATTGGCTGTTGCTTCCTCTCAGCGTAGCTATCTCATACTTGACGCTTATATTTAGTATATGCTTTAAGGGGGAAAGCAACAGCCAATGAGAATCCACGCGAGATAGAAAGCACTTCATCCTAAGCTACCTTACTCTTTCTTTTATTTTTTACACTTTTTGGCTTTGCATGCTCCCTCCAAGTATATATGCTCCAAGGTATTACCTTACTTTTAACGTTTGGACTTACATTGCACACAAATATAACTCTTATTATAAAAACTCTGTAAATAGTCTGTATGAATATGATTATACATCATGGTTTGAAATTGTATTCAAGCACGATTTAATAATTTTTCAGATTACGTTAGATTTACGACTCAATTAGAAAAACAAGCGATGAGATTGCGATAATACTCTGAAATAGAAGTAAAATCAATATTTTGAGTTATAAAAACGTATATATATTATTTAAATCTGTATGATGCTATTGTAAATGATATGTCAAAATAATTTATCAGTATGATAAAAAAAAAGATTTTAAGTACTAAGTCACCGTCAGTTCATTGAAGGTAGTTTGTCATAATGTTCTAAGACATAAATAAAGCTGCATCTGTTTTAACGATGAAATGCAATTCGTGTAACAATAGGTAAGACGTGTTATGCAGTAAATCTAAACCAGATGCAGCGTGCGTCATATAACGACACTATCTATTGATTAGAAGAACTGTCATTAATTAGTGAACTGAACCCGAGCCTTGTATACATGATTTCGTCTGTGATATGAAATAAGTAACTTAATTTGTAAATACACAAATTCTGTTTAAACCTTTGTATACGGTATCGCTCCAGACCTCACTGAAAAGTGATGGTTTCTTTGAGCGTAAAAGGCGATATTCATAATTGTAGTGACTAGTATCTTAACTATTACTTGTAAATATTGTCTAAATCTTTGAAAAAATTTGTTTGTTCTTATTATTATTCAATCGTCAAGTATAATTATGCTCGAACATAATTTAAAACCATAATCCATAAAAGCGTGTTTTAGATAACGATTGTATTGTAGATGTAGAGTAGAATCATTGAATCGTAATATTAGAATCTATGAAAATTAATTGAACTATAGACTAAATTTTAGATTTAATGTCGTTCATATTGATTGCAGCTATAAGCTTAGGAAAAACTAAAATTCTTTTGCACATGAGATCTTACGCGAAATCTCACGTGATATCTCATGTGAGATCGGGTATCGGAAAAGATAAATTTTTTTGCACACGAGATCTCGTTTCATTTTTAATCGTGAGAATTCATATGAGATCTCATGTTATTTTTTTCAGTAGGGAGGTGTAATGTCCATTTTACATCTCCTTAAATTAAAATAAGAATTTTTAAAAAGTTACATAATTAAATACGTTATATGATGCATTTACACGACTGATTATGTAATTAATTATGTAACTTGATTGCATAACATAATTATGTGATTTTATTAAATGATTATTTTAATATTTATTTATTATAATAATTTATTATTTAAGTCAGGTTATTTATTTTTTTTAAATAATTTCCGAATACATAATGAACTCTTCAAAGTCCAAGAGTATGTACATTTATTAACTTACGAAAGTCATTTATGGCATGTAATGTAGAAAATTGTTTTTTTATGAATGAAAAAATAAGTATGGAATAGTCAAATTAAAAATTTCTTGAATTTTTTATATAGGGATAGACCATGAAGATGGTCAAAATTGCACTCAACTATTTTGAAAAAAAAATATGGGGTTATGTTCGGTATTGATTGAAGATTTGCAAATTTTCAGCCCTAAATATTGAAGTAGCTTACAGTGTACGATTTTACCATGCTGTTGATCGATATCGTAGGACTGGCGATAGGAATAAAATAGAGACATAGAACGAAATACAATCTAAAGGTGATGAGGATACCAATAAGGCAAAAATAGTCCTATCAGATAATAATCACATTCACCTTCTAAATATCGTGGTTTGAACATAAATTTTAAATAAAAAAATGCTTTGATTGCTGGCTACCCCAGAAAAAAATTTTTTTTTACTTTTTATAGACATTTTTTATACATTTTCAACCGCAGAATCCAAATCTGCCCTTAGAAAAAGGCTTAAGAGGCGGTCGGAACCAAATCGGTGACTTAGTTCGATGCTTGTAATAAATGCTTATAATAATTTATTCATTTATTAATATGGTAAAAATATAGTCATTTCCTCTAGTCATGTATATAAAGAATAATTTAAAATAGTTAAAGCCACAAAAATATACAGAATATTGTTATAAAGCGAAAAATGCCACCTAACAATCGACACGACAGTTTTTTGCATGCGGTATATGTCAAGTCAGTTTGATATTTGTAATAAATGCTCATAATAATTTATTTACTCATTCATATGGTAAAAGTATAGTCATTTCCTCTAGTCATGTATATAAAGAATAATTTGAAATAGTTTAAGCCATAAAAATATACAAAATATTATTGTAAAGCGAAAAATGCTGACTTGATATATACTGCAAGTCACCGATTTGGTTCCGACCGCCTCTTAACACTTTTTTTCACTCTTATTTTTCTACTTAAAGTTCGTGTGTTGCTTTATTTGAAATTATTTTAATAATTTCGCAGCTGTAAACAATTTCCACAGTCTTTTACACTTGGAGTGATATTGAGTTATTATGAACGATCGAAGATTTTTTTTTAAGCTACATGTATGAATCACGTCAAGACTCGTTTTAGTTTTAAGATATTGGGCTTGAAATTACCGCAAAATCAACGTAAGCTTAAACTTGATTAAAGAAAATTCTTTTTTAACCCCTATATACTAACCAGGAGAGTGTCTGAGTTGCGGGTCACAGATCTTGATGAAACTTCGTGATGAGTATTAAGGTACCAAAATATGAGTAAAGCCACAGTAGTACGGTCTAATGCTTCGAAAAACTGGAGTTATGGACGATTATAGTCTTATTTTCAGAAAAATATGAAAAAAGAACTCGTAATTGTAGTGTAAATAATTCTGTCTAGAAATGTCTTTAATAAATCCACAATCACTAAAATGAAAGCAGAAAAAGCAAGCTTTAATTTGCCAGTTTCCGAATTAAAAAATAATAATTAGAACTAAAGTTATGCTTATTTAAAGTTGAGCAGTAAGAGAGTACCAAAAATAGTCTAAATTTTAAAGAATTGTGATTTTTAGTACTTTTTTTATGCTTAACTTTAAACAAGCATAACTTTAGTTCTAATTATTATTTTTTTATTCGGAAACTGGCAAATTAAAGCTTGCTTTTTCTGCTTTCATTTTAGTTATTGTGGATTAAATAAAGACATTTCTAGACAGAATTATTCACACTTTAATTAGGAGTTCTTTTTTCATATTTTTCTGAAAATAAGACTATAATTGTCCATAACTTCAGTTTTTCGAAGCGTTAGACCGTACCGCTGTGGCTTTACTCATATTTTGGTACCTAAATACTTATCCCAAAGTTTCATCAAGATCTGTGACCCGCAATTCAGATACTCTCTTGGTAAGAGAGAAACGTTACATTATTAGGCGAGATCGGATATCGGTTATTATATCGCGTTAGTATCGACAAATATTGACGTTTATGAAAGAACACTTCTGGGTTAACTTTACGTTCCAAAAACCTAGGTAACTCTTTAATATTATTTGCATATCTTTATATATAAGAAATATGCTATATGTATAATATATATAGATATAAAAATACACTTATATTTAGTGGCGCCTTACAGTGGCTGGGTAACAGAACTACTCATTTTTAACCGACTTCAAAAAGGAGAAGGTTCGTAAATGCGATTGAATTTTTTTTTTCTTTATGTCTGTTACCTCATAACTCTGGCATTTCTAAACCGATTCAAAAAAACTTTTTTTTTATTTGATAGAGGATGTCTGCAGAAAGGTTCCATACGTGTCCTATAATTATTGGACCAATATTCGGTTTGTATGACCAAATTATCAAATTGAGAAAAACCGGGTGTTTAATTTTCTTATTTATCTTCCTTACTTCGCCTGCTATACTCTCTTTCTCTCTCTTTCTGTCTTTCGCTTTCTCTCTTCAAATAAGTAGGGACACACACGCTTTTTTCTGCTCTTGCTTTTTTTTCCTCTTAATAACTTTTTATTACTCTGCTGAGTGGAATTTTTTTTCAGAAAGTCGACCCTGGGTGTCTTGAAGCCTTGGCTACATTTTTCTTGCAAGTTGTAACTGCATTTCTTGGACTCTGGGCGATTTTCTGATTCTAAAACATAGATAGTCACACTACTATTTGTTATTTGCTGCTGTTGCTATTCTATCTTTTTATTGGGATTTGCTGCTCGACTTGGTACTCTGTGGAGTGTGGTTAGTGTCTCTGTGTGGTCATAAAGTTTTAATTGCATTAAATGCAATTGTTTTTATTATTGCATCCTAACCTAAAATTTACTTGATGCCGTCTTGCTTTATTCAATACATGCACAATTTTGATACCAGTGGCTCCATCTCTTGCTTGCCTTGCACACTAAATTTTAACTTTTAACTTGATTGGTAAATTGACTGTGAAGTCTCATAGGTGCTTTTTTTCCACTTGTAATTATTATGAGTTATTAACTGCGTGAAATTCAGAGCTGTATTATTATGCTGTTTTTCCACTTACTGGAAATTATTCACTAAGTTACTGACGGACCAACAACTTCATAGCATACATGTTATGCTGCTACTCCACTTGCATATTTATTACTACATCACTACTGTTTCTTTGAGCGCTACAATTTCTTTACCTAGATTTCTGGAATTTTGATAAATCATTCTAATTTATCTAAATTGATATGCAACAATTTAATGATATTCTTACTACGATACTTAAGAAGATAAGTAAGCTGGATGAATTGGACTCAATGGAATCCTCTTTTTGCAATGTGAGCAGTTTACTTACTGTGCTATCTCATAAATTTTCTGTTCTTGAGTCGAGAGTTAGAGCACTTTCTATAGCATTCGACAAGCGAATTACTGAGAATGAAGCCAGACTTAAACAGGTCTGTTGCGAGCAGGGAGAGCTGAGGGCGAGAGTTAAGAGTGTGGTGGCTATTACTACCAATACAACAAAATCTGGAACAGACTCTGCTATTAATATGGATCATCTTAGATCTCTATCACAGCGATGTGATACTTTCAAAGCACAGCAGCTTCGTATTGAAAGGGCTTCTGATTTGGTACTCGGTGGTCTTGTGCCATCTGAATTTTCTAATCTTAAGGTAGGTGTATCTGCTATCTTTTCTACTTTGGATGGTAGTTTCTCAATTGAGGACATAGCTTCTGTTCGGCCACTAAGACGTTCTGTTCTTGACTCTTTCACCTCAATTTCTTCTACTACTGCTGTTATTTCTGCTGGTACATCATCTGATGTGATGTCCCCATCTACACGGTAGCGTGATTGCTGCTTCTCAACTGTGCCACTACTTGTAACAATGAAGAGTCCTGCACTTGCACGTGGGGTCATAGCTGCTAAGATTAAGGCAAGAAGTCTTCGTACTTTTCAGGTTGATGAGAAATCTTTTTCTGGAGCTAAATGCGTTACTACCCTTTCGCCATCGTTAACCAACATCAACGATTTCCTTCCTCCCTCACTGCATCAGCTAAAGTTGAAAGTACTTACAGAAGCGAAGGACAAGGGACTAAATTTTCTTTCATTCGTTAAGAATGGAATAATTTTTGCGAGAAGAAAGAATGAGGATGCTTCTACACAAGTTGCTTCTGTCGAGGACGTAGATGCTTTTTTAGCCAAGGTGATTCTGGTCGGCGTCAGTCCAGCACCGTAGCTTCTAGTACTGGAGTAAGTCCACTCTCTCTCTCTTCCACTCCTCTCTAATACATCACTCTCTACTAATAACCCTGCTTTATCACTTATTAATAATCATTTTACTGCAAGGAATGGTCTCAGAGTTTGTCATTTCAATGCTAACTCTCTTAGAGCACACATTGAGATGATAAGACTCTTTCTGGCTTCTCGTCCCTACTTCCATGTTACAGCTGTAACTGAGACCAAGCTGAGTCAAATTGTTGGTGACTCTCTGATAGAGCTTGATGACAACGTGCTTCACAGGCAGTATCGTAACACAAGAGGCGGTGGTGTTGCTTTATATATTCACAACTCTATTATTTCGCGGCGCCTTTGTTCTTCTTCTGGTAAATGGAATGGTGAGCCTGGTCTTCCCGAATATCTGTTTTGTGAGGTTAATTCTTTGAACTTGGCCTTACCTATTTTTATTGGTGTAGTCTGCAGGCCGCCACATGCTCCCTTTTTGGCCAACACAGATTTCATACCCGATTTAACATATATGCACAATTATAGTTCGAAGATCATCCTAGGTGATTTTAACATTAACTTGTGCGACGATTCTGATGACTCTAAGTTTCTTAAAGGTCTGATTACTGAGAATGCACTTTTCTTGGTCCCTTATGACACAACTCATTACACTTATTCTTCTGATACCTGGCTTGATTTGTGTCTTGTCGATGCCAACGACATTGCACTCGACTTCTGGAAGACTGACGTATCATTCATTGACGGCCACGATTTCATAGCTGCGACTGTTAAGTCCTCTCTCTCTAAACCTATGCTTAGAGACTTTACCTTTCTGGATTATGGGTCTATTGATGATGTTGCACTCCTTCAGTATTTTCGTTTTCTAAGGTGTGATACATGTTACGGTGATTCCTCTCTTTCTCCTCGCCTTGAATGTCTCTATAACCATCTCAAAGAGGCAATTGCACGATTCGTGCCTGTCAGAAAGGTCAGGCAGGATAGGGTTCATCGTCCGTGGATCACCTCTGAACATCATCGCTTGATTAATGAGAGAGATCGACTTTATAGATACTACAATCGTAATCGACTGCATACTGACTTACTATACTATAGGACTGCTCGAGACAAGGCACATTAGTGCATTGAATCAGCTAAAGTATTATTTTACTATGACAGACTATCGGGTATTACGGACTCGTGACAGATCTGGAAAGAGCTCAGGAACCTTGGTATATTTTCTACTGATAATAATTCGCGACATTCATTTCTTATAAATGAGCTTAATTGATACTTTGGTGGGATTGCGTTTGATCCACTTGCCCTTTCTGTTTCTGAGTATGTGAATACTATAAATGTAGATGAGCCTTATAAGCCTTTATCCAGGTTTAATGAGGTTACTTTGGAGAAGGTCAGGATGGCAATATGTCATTCTACTTCTCAGGCTAGGGGGTTTGATGCGGTCCCACAGTCTATTGTCTATGGGGCGTTTCCAGTTATTGGGCCCTTGTTATGTCGTATTTATAATGATTCGTTTCGTGAGTGTGTTTTCTTCATGTTGGAAAATCTCGTTGATTACCACTATCAACAAGGTCTCTTCTCCACGCACTATGGGTGATATACGACCTATCTCCTTATTGTCATTCATGTCCAAAGTTCTTAAGCATCTCGTCCATCAACAACTTTATTATACTTGTCCACCAGACATATGTTGGATTCTCATCAGACTGGGTTTTGAACTGGACATAGCACCCAAACAGCTTTGCGCAAGCTAACGGAGGATATTAGACTCAACATGGACAGACGTTATATAACTATGCTTTTATTATTTGATTTTAGCAAGGCATTTGACACTGTGTGCCATGTCACTCTGCTTCAGAAACTGACTTCTTTTGACGTCTCACACACTGTTGTCATGTGGTTTGCCTCTTACTTATCTGATAGACGGCAGTCTGTTGTTGACTCTGATGGTAATGCGTCTAACTTTGTCTCTCTGAATACGGGAGTACCCAGGGTTCTGTGCTTGGATCACTTTTATTCTCCATTTATATTAATGACGTCACTGCCAACATTCGCTCAGGTGTACAACATTTGATATATGCCGACGACTTGCAAGTCTATGTGCATTTTCCGATTTCTGAACTTAGCACTTATACTAATTTTATAAGTGATCATAATATTCTCATTTTGAATTGGGCTTCTTTTAACCATCTGAAATTGAATGTTGACAAAATAAAGGCAATAATTATTAGCTCTTATTTTTACATTAATATGCTGTCCTCATCACCTGTAACTGGCGTACCGTTAAACGGTGCTAATATTAAATTTGAATCCTCTGTTCGTAGCCTAGGTATTTGGTTAGACAGTAAGCTTAACTGGAGACAGCACGTTACTCAAATGTGTAATAGGTCATTTTCTCTGCTTTACAGACTAAACTTCTTTAGAAAAAGTACTACGTTTGCTCTTCGTATACATCTTATAAAAACACTGCTTCCGCTTCTGGATTACTGCTGTCTGGTTTACTGTGACCTCTCGGCTGAGCTCGACCTTAGACTTCAGAGGATCATCAACTCTGGTATACGTTACATCTTCAGTGTAGGTAGGCGTGAGCACATCTCTGCTTATAAGGTGTTCTTATCTTGTACTCCATCCTATTTGTATTCTATGTATCAGTGGAGCCGGCCAATGAGGTTCTTGAGGGGTGATGTGAGATCTTTGACCATTCCTTTTTCATTCACAGAGTATCACCTACGATCATTCCTGGTCACTTCGTCGCGGCTATGGAATGATCTTCCTGCGACCTTACGCAACTCATCCTCACTCACGACATTCAAAACATCTTCATTTGCACACTACTTTGCCTTGGAGAGTGGACCTCTGCTTCATGCTAATTTATAAAACTGTTTTATATTGTATTAATTTTATTGCTGTAGAGTTTATTTTATTGTTATATTTGCTTGATGACTGTTTTTCTTCACTGCTTATTTTTATTATTGTGCTTGATACTATTTTCATTTATTCTTATGTATTACTGTAATTAATTGTACAAAATAATGTACATATAATAAATTTGGTCATCTATCTATCTCTGTCTCTCTGTCTGTCTCTCTCTCTCTCTGTGTCTCTCTCTCTCTCATTCCCCCTCTCTTTCTCCCTCTCTTACCTAACCTTGAATATGTATACATGCACACACAACGACACTGTGCCGTTGAGCTTTCTCTCTTTCCTCCTATACATTGCTTGGTATACTGCGTATGAATTAATAATGAGAGTTAGGCGTAATAAGTTGCATGCCTAATGCATGCATTATGAATTAATAATGAGAGTTAAGCGTAATTAGTTGGTCTACCTATATTTGCGCTTTTAGTAAGGGAATTCACTAAAAAATAGAATATAACAATTTTTTAACAAACAAAACCAATTTAAAAAAATTTTAATGAAAAAAAATCGACTTTAAGCACATTGAACAAAAACAAAATTGGTAAAAAAAATATAAAGCAATAAATTAAATATATATTAAATATATATATATATATATATATATATATATATATATATATATAAATGTTCAATTGAACTTATCTTTATTTCTCCTTCTTAACCTTTAGTACAGTAATTTTAGGCGAAGCGTAGCCTTAGACGGTAAGTATGAAATTAAGCTGGCGAGCTAAAGACTCTTGGGTTTTTATACTATGGTAAAAGATAGTTGCATTCTTTCGTATATATGATATTATTGATATCTTCATAATTTCAGTTAAATTATTTAATTGAATTAAAGATTAAATTTTGCATGTGATATAGTTTAGAGTTCGATCGCCTCTTGTGCGTCGCATTCTCGTGTGTCGTATTCTCGCGAATGTATAACGTTATCGTTTGCTATCGCAGTTTCGAGGTAGAAGACTTGACATATGATCCACACGGAGTTCAATCATTCTTGATTATGATGCGCAAGATGAATATAAGTATGAATGTGCTATGAATGTTTGTCTTTGTTTACACGCCCTTCCTTAAAATTTTTCGTACCGAAAAATTATAGTAAATTGTCAAATAATGGAGGAATCAGGTGAGTTTTGGGTGTATAAGAAGAGGATACTGAAGGTTGTATTGAGGAAACGTTCGCAGCAGTGGTAATGTTGGCACAATGATTGTAAGTTACTGTAGGTCCGAGTCGTTTAGTGTGACAACAGCAAAAATTATTCAATCTTGCCTAAAGATAGGAAATGATTATTATTATTACTTTGTGTATGTTTAACAAATACCCGATAAAGGCAGCAATCATAGAGAGAGCTGCGTATCCCGAATAATGAAGATAATCTATTGCAGTTGAAATAAAAGAATGATTTCGTCTTTGTAATGTTAGTCTTTCAATTTCGTCTTGTATCTGTTCTAAGTTGTAAGCATGACTTCTTAGGCTACCGAGGTCATGTTCTGAAAACGCCAATAGACGAAGAGTTATATTCAAGTTATCTTCATATAGTTTATTAAGTGTTAAGTTTAAAAGTGTGGTTGTATATGTAGTAGAGTTATGCAAAGTATGTAAATAATATGCTGTATTGGATATAAAACATTTATCATCAAGCTTCACAATACTAGCTTGTGATATCGTTATATCTTTCTTAAAATTTTTACAAAATACGCTGAATAAAATTTCTTTTATAGGGGCAGTATAAAATTTATCATTTTCTATACGTTTTACAAAATCATAAGTTAATGGAAAATAATGTTCTTTACATTTGCTCGTGTTATTCAATAATATTCTATCGCAAGCGGATAATGAGTCTATTAGCCTAGGTAAGACTTGTAGTTTACATATTTTTGCATTGCCAAGTAGATTATAATCATTTATACTCGATAAGGTCGTATATTTTCATATATCATAGATTGTTAGTACATATTGATTGGTTATGTCTAATATTGCCGTGTTTCCAAACCGTCTTTCGATAGGTAAAGGTTCGTATTCAAGGATTTTATACAGATCATTTTGGATAATGGGATATTTAGTTACTATTACGAGTCCGTCTGTCTTAATGTATGATGTAAACGTCATAACTTGTAATATTGAAAAATAGTTTTTCATTGTCGGTGTTATTAACATATCATCGTATTGCTGCTTTTTATATAAACTTTGTAGACCATTTATTAAAATTTCGAGTTTTTATAATGCAGGTGATAATATTCCATTTCTTGCTATATTTATAGAATTGAATAGGTCTGTTATATAGGCCTCGTACTCCTCTAGCGATGCATCAATTTCTTGCAGACTAAGTAATACAATTTGGTTGCCTTGATACTTGTTAAGCATTGTTGATATTCCAAGACTCCAGTTTATCAATTCATCTTCATTTTCTTTGAATATATAGAATTCTTTTGTAAACGAATCAAAGGTCTCTTTCATATACAATGTTTGATTTTTAATTGCTACTAGCGAGTCTTCTGTATGTTTATATAGCTTGTCTATCTCTTGATTTATAGAATTGGCATCATCAGAATTTAAGGTACCAAACAAGAATTTGCTGGCTGTTCCTACAAAGTTGAATAATCCTCTCTTCTTTCTGTTGCGCTCTGAATGTAAAAATAAAGATAATCTTGCGAATAGTTCATCTAGACGTTTTTCTTGATGCATTATGAAATCTTTTGCAGTACAGTGAACATCATTACATACTTCTTTGATTCTTATTAATCTGTTCTGCATTTCTATTTTATTTTGTATAAGGGATGTAAGATTTATGTAATTAACAATAGTCCAAGTATCTTCGAACACATAAGCAGTTCCGTAATTTTTCTGTAATACTGGTATATTAGCTGGTGTAATTTCTATGTCTGCTTTGTAGTGATGAAATGTATCAATCAACATGACTGTTGATATGATTATCGCCTTCATCTGTAACAAAGAAGGGATTCGAGATAAGCGTGATCTCATTAAAATGTCGCTCGAGAATTTTAGTTTTAAATAAAAGCTGGACTTTCATTATTTACTGTGAGAATTGTTGCTGACCCTGTAAATCCGCGCAATGTTCTGAAATTTACCCTATCCCCTGGTTGTGTGTTTATTCTTGAAGTCTGTCTGTTATCTACTGTGTTTTTATTCATATCCGTTTGTCTTTGTATATTTTCTTTCACTTCTTTTGCTTTCTTTGTATTTACTCCCGGTCGTTCATTTAGTGAATTTGACTTGTCATGATTCCAATTTTCTTTAGGTAAGATTCGTCCAAAGAATAATTCATAAGGTGTATATTTTGTAGTAGGGTGTATTGTTCTATTATAAGCAGTAATGATTGGGTAAAAGCTTTTATTGTTCGAGACCACTTCAATTATTCTTTTCTTTAAGGTCCCTATAAGTTTTTCTACTATACCGTTTGATTGTGGATGTAATAGACTTGTTGGTATATATTCTATGTTTTTCTAATAAATTTTAAAATGCCCTTGATGTAAACGTAGCTGCATTGTCACTTATTATTTTCTTTGGTATTCCCCATTTACTCATTGAATCTTCCATAGATTACGTAGTTTAATCTAGATTATTCAATTAATAAACTTTAGCATATCGTGAAAGCGCTTCTATAATAAAAAGTAATTTTATTCCCTTTTCTTCAGCATGATCTATATACCATAATTTGTTGATTTCTTTTGGCGCGTTTATGATAGTGCCTGAAGCCTTAAATCTACTATTAAAATTTCTTTCTGCACAATATTCGCAGGTATCGATCCAATTTCTAATCTCTTCTGCTTTAGTTTCCTAACAATATTTACGCAGTTGGAACATAGTTTTATCATAAGCCCAATGAGCTTCGCTATGGGCTCTTGCT
The DNA here is from genome assembly GCA_017163975.1 of Anastatus disparis. Taxonomy (NCBI): domain Eukaryota; kingdom Metazoa; phylum Arthropoda; class Insecta; order Hymenoptera; family Eupelmidae; genus Anastatus; species Anastatus disparis. The sequence goes on from JAFFSR010000307.1 coordinate 3,761,127, forward strand.
ATTAATGTTTTTCTAGTCTTTTCACAATCCGCATGAGTCTGTGCTAGACTCTTGATTCGTATTCTTTTTGGAAAACGAGCAAGTTTTGATAATAAATCTTGAGCCAAAGTGTTGTCAAAATTTCTTAATTCTATAATTTCTCCTTTATAATTAGGGTAATGACTACGTAAATAATTTATTGTTAATTGTATCAATTCTTCATTCGGAGTTAGTATAATGTCTCCTTTACATGCTTGTTTTATTTCTATCTTTCCATATTTAGGTTCCTTTTCTGTCTGAAAGTATACAAGTGTTATCTCTATACCTCTTTTGGCTGCTATAGTTCTTAAATGGTCTGTAGCATCGAAGAGTTTCTTTCTGTTAAAACCTCTGAGTTCCAATATTTGTCCCGCTGTGTATTGAGACAGTATGTTTCTAAAAACTTGTTTTATGTCTTAATTATCAGTATTGTTATATATTATATCACCTTCTATAGTATTAACGTACTTTATTCGTGGATTTTCTCTTTTTGCAATAAATGCTCGGCTAAGAGTATCGGCATTAGTGTTCAGTTTACCCTTTTTATATTCCACTATAGGTTGCAAGTCTGTGATTTTTAACAAAAGTTTAAAAATTCTAGATCCAATTTCTGGTGATTTTGATTTTATGAGACCTGCTAATGGTGCATGATCTGTTATCAAAATAAAAGGTTTTCCATATAAAAAATGTCTAATACGTCGCATTGCCCATATTGTTGTTAATAATTCCTTTTCGATGGTTAAATAATTTTTTTCGGCTTGATTGAGTGTTCTTGAAGCATAGGCGCATGGTAAATCTTTTCCTTTTTTGTAATCACCTTGACTAAGAATTGCACTGAGTCCTTCGTTATTTACATCTGTTGTTAGTATGAACATCTCTTCCAAACTAGGATATTTTAATATAGACGATGATGTTAATTTCTTCTTTAATATTCCAAAAGCCTTTTCGCATTTATCATCAAAGTTAAAAGTGACATTTTTACTCATTAATTAGTTAAGAGGTGCTGTGATTTTACCATAATTTTTAATAAATTTTCTATAATATCCACATAATCTTAGAAATTGTCTGATTTCCTTTTGATTGGAAGGTTGTTTATAATTTCTTATACGTTCTAATTTATTTGGGTTAGGATATACTCCTTTCTCTGTGATGAGATGTCCTAAATATTCAAGTTCTGGTTTTACATATTCGCATTTATCGGGTTGCAGTTTTAAGCCTACAATTCTAAGTCGATCAAATAATATCGGTAAGTTCTTTAAATATCCTTCAAAGGTTTTTGAGTATACTATAATGTCATCTAAATATACAAAACATAGTTCCTATTAATCCTTGTAATTTTAAATTCATTATCCTTTGAAATGTAGCAGTTGCGTTTTGAAGGCCCATTGGCATTCGTATAAATTCCCAATGCCCTTTAAGACTAGTTATGACTAGAAAATGGAGTACGCTCTCTGTGTTCTGGTAAATCCGGTACTTGATAAAAACTTGAGGCTAAGTCAAATGCAGAAAAGTATCTCATACCTCCCAATTGATCAAGGATTTCATTTATTGACGGCAATGGGTAGTTATCTTGGAATGAGCATTCATTTAATTTTCTGAAGTCTATTACGACTCTATATTTTTGTATTCCTGAAGTATCCATTTTCTTTGGAACACACCAAACAGGTGATACAAAAGGCGAATTTGACTTTGTTATAATACCTTCATTTTCAAATTTTTCTATTTGTCTATTTCCTTATGTAACGATAATGGGTGTCGATATAATTTTGAAACAACTGGTTGATTTATTGTTAAATCTATACGATGATACGTATTCTTGAGTAATGGTACATTATCTCCTTCTAGTTGAAAGATATCATTATATTCTTCAACTAATTTTTGTATTGCTAATGCCTGTTCTCTCGGTAAATGTGATGTACGCGTATTCTCTATAATTAGTTTGTCACGATGATATATTTCTGTCATGAATGTTTGTTTGTTAAATACTTGTTTCCGTAGAAAAATTGTTTCATAAATATTTTGTTCCGGTTCTTGAAATTCTTCTATCTCTATCTTAGTATTTATTTTTATTCCTTTTTCCGATTCATTAACGATGTTAAGCGTTGTAGCTTTATTTCGTACCGTATATATAGCTGGTGTTATTATATCCTTTGGATCGGTTATTATGTATTCTCCATCTAGTATATCTATATCTATCTTTATAAGATCGATCCCTTAATTCACATAAACAGGTTTTTCATTAAACGTGAATTGTAAATGGTTATTTTCGGCATCGAAAATTCTTATGTTTTGTTTTTCTGTATCTATCAATGCTTTGTAATGTTGTAGCTATTCTCGGCCCAATAGCCCATTGGCATCAAAGGGTATTTTATTGCTTGAAACGTGATATATAAAGTCTTTTCCAAAAACATTAATTTGCATTTACCCAGCATTGTGTGATTTCCGTTGACTATCTGTATTGTTTGTCTTTCTTCTGGTCGTTGTTTTATAGGGTTACAAGTATTAAGATCCAATACTTTCTCTTTAATGAATATTATATCTGCTCCTGTGTCTACTAGGAATTTTAATAATTTTCCTCCTGTTCCTGAGTGTCGCATCCGAAGATGCCAATGTTTTTCATCTGTTGAAAAGATAGCGTCTCACAATCCTAATCCTCCCAATAGTTCTGACGGTGAGGTGGGGTCTTCGACCATGGCACCGAATCCTCTAGATACGTTTTGCTCTTTGAGGCATTGAGGCGAAAATTTACTCTTTGCGCATTTTGATGTTTGAAGCAATATTTTTTATCACGGCCGTATGTATTACAATGAGAGCATGTAGGTTTATTTTTGTTTTTTATCCGATCGATAATTTTCTTGTCAATCACGCGAAAAACTTCTATCACGTGTGTAATTTTTATCGGGTGTCGAATGTTTCTCACGATCCCTTTAGTCATAACTAGAATGGCTTCTATCTCTTGGATATTTTTAATATTTATCTTATCTAGATCTCTCATCATGCTTGTTGTGACTTCTGTTTCGAAGTTCTTCGTCTTCTTTCCGGAGTTTTTCTTCGTATAAAGCGTGTTGATAGGCGATGGGTAGAGTGTGTGGTCGATTTTGTTGAACAGCTAAGCGCAAGCCTTCTGGACACAATCCTCTTATGAATTTTGAAATTGCGTTTTTATTTTCATAACTTCTATGCATGTCTCTAAAATCGTCATTTAAGCCATCTATTGAAATCTGTATACGCCGATTTATGTTATTATATCTTTGTATGTAGTCTGCTACCTTTTCATTTGTTCTCTGCCGTATAGAATTACACATTTCGGCTAATTGGTCATACTCCAGTTCCAATTTTCCGAAATGTGTATTTGAACATTCTTCAAGTTGCACGGCTGTAGTGACTTGATTTGCCTCAACTTTTTCTTGTGCTTTTCCTTTTAACTTAACGGCTATTACTTGGCGTATAAGCGCTGATATTTCTTGCGCAAAGCTAAGTTGTCTAGATGCGCGAATAATTTGATCAATAAATACACGAACATCTGTTGATCCGTCATACTCCCGTATTTCTGTTAAAAGTTCGCGTATTAATGGATGATGTTCCCGTGTTAGTCCTGGAAGCACATTAAATCTAGGGTTGTTGTCCCTAACTACAGGTGTTCCACTTGGAAGCGGTGGTGGATTTTTGTTTACCGTTATTTGAGTTGTTAATATTTGTAATTGTTCTGTCAACAAGATCAATTGTTTTTCTAAAGCATCGGCTTTTTCCTTTTGCCGTTGTAATTCCTGCACTACATTTTATTCTTCTTGATCACATTGTGTTATGTCTTCATTGGATTTAAATTTCTTTAATGAACTATCCATTTTACTGGGTTTTAATTTTATTTTCAATTTATATAGTCCGTCGGTAGTATCGTAAAAATTATTAGATACATCAGAGAGGGATGCAGGTGATCGTGCGGTATTTTCTGATCTTATGCTATCGTTATCGTCTTCACGATAATCACAATACATACGCGGGTGATGTTCCTATGTGTCAACCTCTTAAGCGTGTGTGCTCCGGTTTGAGACGTTGTATGTCTTATAAATAACTTATAAATAAAATGTTACAGAAAGTTAGACACGCCTTTATTTTTCGGCTTGTCCCGCCGTGTGCCTAAAATTATTGTACGACTTACTTGAAGGTTTAAGAGATAATGTTTTTGAAGATCTGTTCGGCTGCGTCTCTTTATCCGCTGGCGGTGCAGAAGTCCTCTTTTATTGTAAAGATGATCCTCTCTTTATCCCTGGGGATGCAGACGTAGCTTGATGAACCCTTCAACTACTGGTAGTCAACTCCTAAGAGTGTGGGCTATTGTCACCAGATTAAAGATAAGTTTTCTTGATTTTTAAACTCTCTGTTTCCTCCTGAGAGAAGATATCCTGAGATATCAGAGTTTTGTTTAATTGTCTTTTATCACTTGGCTTCTTTTAATTTTTAAACTTCTCCATTTTCTCCTAAGAGAAAATATTTTAAGAGATCGGAGTTTTGTTTAGTCACTTTTTATCACTTGGCTTCACTATCCTCTTAAGCTGCCACCAATTTATGTTTACCGTTAGAAGTGAATTTATTTATTTGTGAAGTTCAATTTATTAAACTTTATTTATTATTTTTATGAATTTTTAATTGTTATTGTAACTTATTTTTGTAATTTAGGACGTTGGTTCTTTAGGATAGATATCCAAGAGTAAAAAAATATATATATGTATTATGTAAAAATATGTATATGTATTATTAATATATATATAAGATTATATCTCGCTTATATATATATATATATATATATATATATATATATATATATATATATATATATATATATTCATATCAACTCACCTGGTCAAAAAATAAAAATCGCTAAAAATCTGGGAAAATGTTCTATTTGATACCCAAAATACCCAAAAAAATTTTTAGAGCTCTAGGTCAAAGAGGTCAAGAGCAAGAGGTCATGGAGTTTTGTGATTTTTTCAATTTTTTTGTAAAATCATCATTTTTAATATTTTTTTTATTAAAAAACTAAAGGTTTTAGAAAAAAATTTATAAAGACATTTTTTGTTGGAAATTATGTGTAGAAACTATACAAATTTTTTCCAATCCCAAAGTTGCTATCTTCTGATTGGTCCATTATATATTTTGATGTGATTTTCAATAACTTTTCTTCGCCAAGGTTGATTTTACTCATTTGGCACTAAAAGTTTGTAATTTTTATAACCTTTCACTGAAATTTTCCCCTACATGGTAAAATAACTCTACAGGCAGTTATGGTACTTTTTATTTAAGGTATCAAGACTGAGTTTTAAGCCTGAAAAAAAATGAAATTGAAATGTAGTCATAATTTGTTTTTGTAATGATATTAATTAATAAAACTTCTTTTTACCTTAAATATATATTAAATATAAGACTTTGACACAAAAATAATTTTAAAAAACCCCATCCGTTGGTTAAAATCCTTTGCTCTTGTCGATAACTTGATTTTTAAAATTTTTTTACTTACCGTAGAGTTTCTCAGCTAATTTTCAATTAATTGACCTGAAAATTTCCAGAGATCTCTAATTTATATATCTTCACAAAATAATAGTTCTGGAATTTTGATAAGATAAGTTAAAGTAAATGTTGAACTGAATTACTTGTATGAAATTCACAAAAATATTGATTTTTTTCAACTTTTTCTAAACCAAACTTAGAAATTATTTTTTTTTTCCTAAAACTAAAACTATTATTTTGTGAAGATATATAAATTAGAGATCTCTGGAAATTTTCAGGTCAATTAATTGAAAATTAGCTGAGAAACTCTACGGTAAGTAAAAAAATTTTAAAAATCAAGTTATCGACAAGAGCAAAGGATTTTAACCAACGGATGCGGTTTTTTAAAATTATTTTTATGTCAAAGTCTTGTATTTAATATATATTTAAGGTAAAAAGAAGTTTTATTAATTAATATCATTACAAAAACAAATTATGACTACATTTCAATTTCATTTTTTTTTCAGGCTTAAAACTCAGTCTTGATACCTTAAATAAAAAGTACCATAACTGCCTGTAGAGTTATTTTACCATGTAGGGGAAAATTTCAGTGAAAGGTTATAAAAATTACAAACTTTTAGTGCCAAATGAGTAAAATCAACCTTGGTGAAGAAAAGTTATTGAAAATCACATCAAAATATATAATGGACCAATCAGAAGATAGCAACTTTGGGATTGGAAAAAATTTGTATAGTTTCTACACATAATTTCCAACAAAAAATGTCTTTATAAATTTTTTTCTAAAACCTTTAGTTTTTTAATAAAAAAATATTAAAAATGATGATTTTACAAAAAAATTGAAAAAATCACAAAACTCCATGACCTCTTGCTCTTGACCTCTTTGACCTAGAGCTCTAAAAATTTTTTTGGGTATTTTGGGTATCAAATAGAATATTTTCCCAGATTTTTAGCGATTTTTATTTTTTGACCAGGTGAGTTGATATGAAACGCCCCATATATATAAGCGAGTTTCTCGAAAAAGACAAATATATTAATTTTAAAAAGCTAAAAAAGTTTACTAAAGAAAAAGGTTTTAAAGTTGTTTGGCGTAGAGGTAGTAAATTTATATATGGGAGGAAGAAAAGGGAGATAGTACATAGATTTAAGAGCAAGTATGATTTAAATTAGCTATTGAATAAATATAAAGAATGATGTAAATGCGCCTAGTATACCGAAACACGGAAAAGTTCAAATGAATAATGTTCCTACTAATAATGATATTATATTTAAACCTCAAAGTACTGAGATGAATTTGAATCATTAATCCACTAAAAATAATGCAATCCCCGTCAAAAACGTTTAGCTAAAAAAATTAGTTAAAAATATAGCTGAAAATACAGCTGAAAATACAGCTATATTTAGCTGGAATATAGCTATATTCATCTCGATTTTTTAGGTAAAAATCCAGTTATTTTTTAGGTAAAAATCCAGTTAATATTTTGAGTCTCTTGTAACAGCGGAAAATATAACTGTATTTTCAGCTGTATTTTCAGCTGTATTTTTAGCTGTATTTTTAACTGTATTTTTAGCTAATTTTTTGAGCTAATCGTTTTTGATGAGGTGAACAATAGCTGATAATATAGCTAAATTTTCAGCTATATCTTGAGCTGTATTTTTAGCTTAAATTATATTTTATAATTTCACGGGATAGTAACTCGTTATAACTATAATTATTTTCCTGTAAAAGAAAGTTCCAAAAATGAGGTAAACCTCGTAGTGTCAGCTCTCCGAAGATCGAAGAGCTTCTACATTTTGGCACAAAGTATCTTGCTCTTTTATACCTATGGCCTCAAAATTTGTTAATGGAATCGTAAAATTTAGAGATCCGCCACCTAGCGACGTGAAGTGAACTTACCTGTCTTTAATTATTGATTAATGCTACGTCGCAAGGTGGCGTTTCTCTAAATTTTAAGATTCCATCGACAAATTTTGAGGACACAGGTATAAAAGAGCAAGATACTTTGTGCCAAAACGTAGAAGCTCTTCGATCTTCGGAGATCTGACACTACGAGGTTCACCTCATTTTTGGAACTTTCTTTTACAGGAAAATAACTAACGAGTTATTATCCCGTGAAATTATAAAATAATTTAAGCTAAAAATACAGCTCAAAATATAGCTGAAAATTTATCTATATTATCAGCTATTGTTCGCCTCATCAAAAACGATTAGCTCAAAAAATTAGCTAAAAATACAGTTAAAAATACAGCTGAAAATACAGTTGTATTTTCCTCTGTTACAAGAGACTCAAAATATTAACTGGATTTTTACCTAAAAAATAACTGGATTTTTACCTGAAAAATCGAGATGAATATAGCTATATTCCAGCTTAATATAGCTATATTTTCAGCTGTATTTTCAGCTATATTTTTAACTAATTTTTTTAGCTAAACGTTTTTGACGGGGATAACTTCAAATAAAGCTTCTTGGCTAGGGCAAGGGCAAGTGCGTGAGCTTCTAAATAGTGATTCTTCTTACGACATATTCGGAGTTATTAAGACCTGGCTGGGTCCATCTGTATCAGATGACGTCATTGAGGTTAGGGGGTACAAAGCATTTCGGTGGGACGAAAACTTGCGTAGTAGAGGAGTTGACTTGTGTATTAAGAATAATCTAAAATACTCTATTTTGGCCAGCTCGGAAACGTCAACTAGTAATAGTAGCGGTAAGCCGAAGATGCCTGAATATATTTTCAGTTCTGCGCAAGTTGGAGGCTCCGAAACCGTGCTAGTTTCTGTTATTTATCGATATCCTGCAGTTTCCATTTTTAGTACCTCTCATTTACTAGATAATTCAAGAAATTTTAGTTTAATCTATTCTCATAAAATTATAAAGGAGGACTTACATGCCAATCTCTTAAAAAAGACCAGTGATGCCAAGTTTTTTAGTAAACTGACGGCAAAGCTTTCGTTACAGTTAGTCCAACACGGTGCAGTATCCAGAAACGTACATACACATGCACCTGCACACACACACACACTAACATACATTTAAACTTAATTACTCGTGGAAACACATACATTAACACATGTACAATTACATATACACATATACACATGTGCATACACATATACATACATACATATATATATATATATATATATATATATATATATATATATATATATATATACATTCCTACTTATGGAAGCGCGCACACTGAAACCTATATATACACGTATACATGCACAGCCACACATACACACATAGGCACACACACTCACACACATATACATACTCGCAAACACACATATACATACACATCCCTATCTACACACACCCATACAGATGCACATACACTCTTACTCGTAAATACGCCCGAACAGAAACGTACACTAGACGATCATTGATTCGCGACCCCATGTTCATGCATTTTGAATATACGTGGGGTTGCAAATCTCTGTCCGTCCAATATACATACAAATGTGCACATGCATACGCATACACATACACACTTGTTCATAGACATACAGACAGAACCAAACGCAAACATGCATACGCAGATACACACACATAAACATGCATACGCAGATACACACACACACAAACACACTTACACAGACACACACACACACCCTTACACAGAGACATACAGACACACACGCACACACACTAATATACACATATACTCACTTACTCGTGGACACATGCTTTGAGAAACGTACACATACATTAATACATGCACAATTACATATACACATATACGCATACGCATACACATATATATATATATATATATATATATATATATATATATATATATATATATATATATAATATATATACATTCCTACTTGTAGAACCGCGCACACTGAAACCTATATATACATGTATACATGTCCAGTCGTGCATGCACACATACGCACACACACTCACACACATACACACATACACACACATATATATACACGCAAACCAGCAATGCTGCAAGTGGCAGCGTCAAAGAGGGAAATTCAAAAATGTATAAAAAAAGTATTAAAATTAATAGTTTTTAAAATTTGATAATAAATAAATAATTCTAAAATACAAAGTTACTATAACAAAATTAATTTTCTTTTATTATTAACATTTTTTTTTTTTAATTTTGTTAAACTCAAAAAAATGTAAAAAATAGAAAAATGATTAGTTTGTTATAGTAACTTTATTTTTTAGAATTATTTATTAATTATCAAATTTTGAAAACTATTTATTTTAATACTTTTTTTATACATTTTTGAATTTTCCTCTCTGACTCTGCCACTTTTGGCATCGCTGATGCAAACACACACATACATACACACACCTATCTACACACATCCATACATATGCACATACACTCTGACTCGTTAATACGCCCGAACGGAAACGTACACTGCACGGGATTGCTAATTAGTATCCGTCCAATGTACTCAATGTCACTGAATTGTCTATTCTAACCTCTATTTTTTAAGTTTTCCAAGATTTTCTTCAAAACGAATCGATAAAAATAATTTTGCCTTATCGAAGGAAATATTGTTTTTTATGATACAAGATGAGGCTTTCTCTTTATTTTTTGCTAAAATTATTAGTTTTTGTAAAATATCAATTCTTTGATTAGAAAAGAATAGATACACTCGACCTCCTCTTAAGTATTAATCGATGTATCTGCGAATTGAGGGTTGAGTACAATAAATATTATTATCATAGATATTCACACATAAAAAAAAATCTACCGCTTCATCTTTGAGAAAAGTAAGAAAAGCTAAAATAAAAGGCTGATTCCATTTCAAATCGAACAGCCTGTATACACTCAAGTCACCAATCACTGCACCGATGGAGTATGTTATTCTACTCTGAAAATAAGGAGACACGTATTTTTTTTTTTTTTTTGTTGAAATATCAAAATCGCATAAGATATGCACATTTAAAAATTGCATACAAAAATTAAATGAATAACTGAAAAAATTGACAGTAACCTTAGAGGGCTATCGTTTTACCAATTTTCAATGAATTTTGGTAAACTTTTTTTTGTTTTATTCTATTTTGAGCCCTCTTATTAGAAAAATTGCTATATTACATAGTAAAAATGATGCTATAGTAAAATTTGTTATGAAGAGTAAAAATATTTGATATCCTATGTTGGAATTAATGTTATAAAAATAATAAATTTTATTATGAATATAATAAATTTTACTATTTCAAATACTAATGTTGAGTCGATGATCTGTAAATTTATTTCTAACCTCAAAATTTTCTACCAAATTGAAAGTATAGTTCTGTAACATATGTAGACGATTCGAAATTTTATAAGTAACATGTCATGATGGCGCATTCGGTAACGTTCACGCTTTCCGTTCACAAGGTACCCGGGTTCAAATCCACTTCAGGTCCGTTTTTCTTCAAAGGTAATTTGTTTTAAAAAAATTAAAATAATAAATTAAATAAATTTAAAAAATTTTCAATAACAAATTTTGGGTAAAAAAAAAAATTTTTTTCTACGTATGTTTTCAAAAATTTTACTATGTAATATAGTAATTTTTATTATAACGCAGAAATGTCCCACTCGTACTATATAATATAGTAACTTTTAATACAATCTATAATTATATTTATTATAGGATTTCTCTTCGTGTGCACGTACACAGTGAAAAAAAATTTGTAATTTTAACACACATAAGTGCTAGGGATGAAATACAATTTTTTTTGTGTTAAAATTAATAAGTACACACATGTTTGTAAAATTTACAAACTCCGTGTTTTAATTCTACAAAAAGTACACATATATTTTTAAATTACAAAATTTTTTGTGTTGATTTTACAAACATGTTTGTAAAATTTTAATACAAATATATTTGTACAAAATAAAATTTCACGAATTACACAAAATTTTTTACAGTGTACATGCACATACGCACATACTGACAGAAACGTACATACATATGCGCACATGCACAATTGCATATACACATACATACACACGTTATAATTTCTTTTGTTTCTAAAATTTTATCTCTACGGAAACGTGAGAGAAAAAAAATTATTTTTCATATATATTCATAAATATTTACTATCTTTTTATTTTATTGCAAAATTTTAAGAAAATAAATGCTTCAGCTTGTAGTATGTTTCATCAAGATTATTCAATTAAATATTAAAATAAATTCATTCATTAGTTTCTCAGAATTTTAGATTTGTTGCATAAAATCTAAAAATTTTAATATATAATATTGGAATTCAAAATTCTGGAAAACTAATGAATGAATTTATTTGAAATTTTAACTGAATAATCTTTATGGTAAATGCTACAAACTAAAGCATTTCTTTCCCTCAAGTTTTGCAATATAACAAAAAGATAGGCCAAATTTATGAGTAAAGATGTAGTGTTCGTTTTACATCCCCTTGAGGCTTACGTTTTGAAATATTAGCTGTTAAAAAAGTTTGTATGTTTTCAAAATAAAGGAGAATAACTTTTGTAGAAATAAACATACGATAGCTCTTTACCTTTTATTTTTAAGTTGCGTATTGTAGCTCTCACCTCTTTTTTGAATTTTTAATCTATGACAATTTTTGACAAAATGGCACATACTTTCAAATGGCCAAAAAAGTTTTCTTTTAAATAATCTCATTTTTTAAGTATAATGTATCCATATTTCAACTTTTTTAGATCGGAATTCGCAGTTTTTGATGGTTTTCAGTGTAAATTTTGAAAATCTGTTGGAATTTTTTAGATGCATTTATTTTTTGATTCATTTAAAAGATAGCTAAAAGACAGATACATTTAGCTTAATCTAAGCTAGAAATAACTCAAGAAATGGGTGAAAAAAGATGAATTTAAGCTAGAATTAGCAAAGTTTAAGATACCAAATAGTTAAAAAAATAGATTAATTTAGCTACATTTAAGCTGCAAATATCCTAAAAACAGCTACAATTAAAATGAATTAGAGTTATATAGTAACTAAAATAAACTAAATTATCCAAAAATAGCTGAAATGAACTAAGAAATAATAAGTTGAACTAAATTTACACTGAAAATAGTTTAAATAATAATAAAAATAAGCTTTGTGAAAATGATTGATAACAGCTACGCTATATTTTTCACATTGGTGATCAATATGTACCGAAAATTTTAGGTTTTTATATTGATGGGCGATGTGTGCGCCGCATTTTTATATTTACGCGTTTTCTAATTATATGCAGCTCATTGGAGGTTGGCACAATGATCATTTTTTATTTTTGCACTGTTTATAAATGTGCAAATAGAAAATTTTCAAATCTAACGTAAATTACAATGAGACGAAGGTTATGATCCTCTTTATCAATAAATATTTAAATCGGAAGATACTTGTGAATTCAACACATATTAATTATTGCTATTTTAATAATGAAATTTTTAATTAAACCAAAATCATTAATGATAATTTCAACGTGAGAGATTATTTCTGTTATCAACTTAATTTTGAAATCATTAAAAATAATATGGATGGGGTTCAATGTTTCGAGAGTCCGTTATTTTTTTGAGCTTAAAAATTTCGAATAGCATATTTATAATATTTATATAAATTGTATAGAAATTTCATTTTTAATAATGTTTATAATCGAAATGTATTCATTCAAATAAATTATAATTTACATTTGGAACAGTAATAAGTATTCAGACAGTAATATAATGATAAGATACTTTAAAATTTCTAATACAATTTTCCGAAGTATTTTTTTTTGCATACTTGTTGAAAATTTCATTAAGATAGCTTCAGCGTTAGGTGCCGTATCAAGCAGGAGCACCAACAGGCACCGAAAATCGGATTCCGCTCACCTTGTTGGATAAAATTCTATACCCCACTCGTGGCAAAATAGGTCTCACACTCGTCGTTTTTGTCACTCTGGCTACACTCGAGTGTCAAAACAACTTGTGACCATAAAACGGGAATGACTTATTTTGCTCACTAGTAGGGTAATGTACTATTTTCTTTTGAATAAATATTATAAAAAAAGTTTTTGATCAATTTTTTTAATAATTTTTTTATTTTATAGTTAACATGGCATATTTTTGATTCATTTAAATTCATAACAAAAAAAATCTATAATTTTATTTTCCGTTCATAAAAAGTGATCATTGGTTGAATCTTAAATAATTCTTCAGTCTTTTTAAAGCTGAGAAAGATCTTTCTCTCCAGCAATTTGTTACCATTAAGAGCAGGCCGAACTATTTGTCTTTGTCTAATAGTGTTTTTCATCACTTATGTAAACTGCATTGGCTGCAACATGAGAAAAATGGCAGTGGTATATAGTAGTCTAGGCGCCCAGAGGGTTTCGTATGAAGTTAGAGGTCCCACCAAGCAAGCAAGTGATTTATATGTATTTTGAGCCGCTGAATCCGAATTTGCAACTTGCTTTTCGCGCAAGTAGTCGAGTAATTTGTTATAAACAAATTAATTGTTTAAATGACTATAGTTTATGAACTACAATAGATGCAGTAATTTTCTCTGCAAAAACTTGTTCTTTAATAAAAAAAACGAAAAAAATCGTTTTTGTTGCGTTTCGATTCGATAATTAGAACCAGAGATATGGCAAATATATTGCAAAAAAACATAGAGACGTAGCGCTAGCGTGGAACGCCCTGGTAAAAAACCTTATAACTCGACTACTAATTGATATTTTTTGAAGTTCAACATGTGTTTGAAAAATGTCAGATTCTCAGCTTTAATGATAAATTGTTATATATTACTTTCAAGTGTTAATAAATATGCTAGAATGATTTGAAGCAGAAAAAATTTTCAATTTTTCAAAATTGTGTTTGTTTATAACGAAATGATATAGGTTAGCGAACAAAATATTTCTATATTTTTGATATAGAATGATAGAAAATTTGATCTAATTTAAGAATCTGTCCGGTTTTTCAAATTCAAGTAAGTAGAACCTGAGATATCGCAAATTTAAGTTGTAACGCCAACTCCTTGCAATACGACATATGTGTACAATATAGCGATCGCTTTCTTTATTAAAAATTCTTTCATTAAAAGGTAAGCACTTCATACTTTTCTAATTCTCCTGCAAGTACTTGTATTGAGGGAATCTTATGCTAAAAAAGATTACGTATAGTCACATTTAATAATACAAAGTACACCTTTGGATCTAACGTCGTAAAACAGTTTTCTCCGATAAATTATATTCCTATACTTAATAACACTTTTCAGAATATCATTGTAGATATAAGGGATCAACATGGCCACCGTATACCATTTGAGATTTGGGTGGTGGTTGATATATGGCTCCTTGATTGTTATGCTTTTTGCATTATAGGAGTTCGTGAATAAAATGTCGTGAGTCCCCATGAATATCTTTAATGGGTTTCCGTATTCAGCTTTAAATCCATATGCGTCTTTAAAATATGCAGTATAGACATCAAAATCTTTCTTGAATTTTCTCCATTCATGGGCATCAAAATTAACCCATTTTGCAAAAGAACTTTTTGATATTTTAACATATGGTTCGAAATATCCACCCACGTATAATAATCCGACAGATGCTCGTTTGCTTTGCGACTTGTTAAGAACGTATGTTGTCGAAAGGAGCATATTTTCCAGAACAATAGTATGCTCTTTCAATTGACCACTCTTACGACAATTAGATTCAGTAATATTTGAATAGTATGTATTACTTAATAAAACTGTTAACTTACGAGCGTTTGAGTCTTACTTCAACTGTGGCTGCAGTAGAACTGATCTGGCACTGATACTTGCTCTCGTTTCAAATCCATAACCCCCTTTACAGAATTCATAGGTATGTGGGGATGCACATAGGTTTTGTCACGTATTTTTTAAGTATCGTGTATTTATCTTAAAAGATAACAACGACGGTTATGATTTCTTAGTATGTAATATTATATTCTAATACCAAGCTATATATAATTGTTATATTTCATCATTTCCTATCTCAAAACATTTTTAGCTTGAATTGTTTATAGATTCCGATATCTTCACATGTAATATTATATTTCAACGATAAGCGTTATATAAACGCTACATGTCTTGGTATAAAATATATTTAAGTTTAAGAGTCAGCTGTATACCGACACAATTACCAGTTTTACCGAATCTATTTAAAATTTATTTTCTATAAAAACTAATAGCTTCAGGCAGAAATAAAGAGATGGTTTCGATTCGTGTAATAGAAAGCAATATTTTCTCTGATAAGAATCATTTAATTCCACCGCTTTATTTTCAAGAAAAGTTGGAATAACTTGAAAATCCCATTATTTGACACTAATTTCTAATTCTTTAAGTTATTCCAACTTTTCTTTAAAAAAAAGCAATAAAATTAATTTATACTAATCAAAGAAAATATTACATTTTATTAAACACATCGAAACCATCTCTTTATTTTTGCCTCTTGTTGCTAATTTTGGAAAAAAAGTCAATTTTTTAATTAGAAAAGGACAGAGATACAGCGGACTCTTAATTGTTTATTTCATCACATCCTGTTGAAATAATATATTTCATTATACCCCTTTGATATATTAGCATGTAATATTAAATTTCTTTGATAAGCGTCATATGGCGTAAAAATTTCATCATTTACTGTTAAAGTATTTATTTTATCATAATCTATGTAATATTATATTTTAAATGATAAGTAGAATATAACGGTTGTGTTTCTTTAATATATTTGATTATTGATAAAAGAGAATCAAGTTATATGTATGAGAATAATTATATATGAAATAAATAAGTAATATAAAATTTAGGACGAATAGGTTTTTGGTCATGGGAAGGAAAAGGTAAATAATTTGTTACAAAAAATGTACATTTCTTATTAATATTTATTGAATATAAATTTCATGTTACAATAATAGATTCAATATGATATTCTCGAAGTACATGTCTGATTACAAAAACCAAATCCTAATGAACGTTCGTTACTAAAAGTTTTTACATAATTTTTGCGCTTCAATTAATTTCTTACAAGTTTATTATAAAATCTTACAACTATTTTGTCATTCTTTTTGGTATTTCTTGAAAACTCACTGCAAAACGCACGTAAATTATAAAAATGGCACATATAATATAGAAACATAATGTAATATTGACCACAAACTTGCAAATCGTAGCTCTGCATTGATTGTCTGTTCCACTCGTATCGCACACAGTTTCTTTTGAGTCTATTGAGATGATGTGGTGAGGACGGTGGCATTCCGTAGCTATACGGTGGCTTTCCGTAGCTGTCAAAGTAGGTTCCGTATCCATTTTCATTTATATATATGGCAATCTAATGAGAACCACCTTTTGTATGATCGTCGATATTTGCAACAATAGCTGTTGGATGTTCGAGAACGTTCAGGACTCGATCTGCTGCGTTAACACCCACTGTCCTAGCGTTGACTAAGGCTAGTGCTTTGATTATTTGTCGAGTATTCATTGTTCGTCAGAATCATCATCTTCTGAATCGCTATCTTTACAGGCTTTAGTAGAGTCTGTTGATGATGCAGAACGATCATCAACTTCATCAACTGCACGACCTAATAATTTTTCTGCTCTTACACGCTCAAGAAGTCGTTCGCTTAATATCAATGGGTCGTCTTTGATTTTGTCAGCTGTGATATACAATGACAGTTACGTGTGCAACCACTTCCTCAGAATATATGCCTGATTGAGAGCACATACTCTTTGTTTATACTTATCGTACTGTAAGGGACGCATGAAATTGATCCCTTTGATATCTTGTTAAGAGTTCATTGAATGATGGTGAGCATATTTCTAGGTTAATGATTTCGCGTGACATGGCTGCTTCTAGATACTTTGCTTTTTCGTATCCTCTAGTATAAATTTTTATAGACACTTTTTCAATGTCGTATAGATTAAGTAGCAACTGTCCGATGAAAACATCACCTTCTATCCATTGAATTATGTGATGATGATTGATTACGTATTCGTTTGTGCGTTTAACACCTGCAGATAGCTCGGAAAAATTATGCGGTGATTGTACGATCCAGTGTGAAAAAACTCTCGTTTTCAAACGTATTACTGCCACTTCTTTTAGGAAAAAATTATTATTTTGGTCTTTGAGATCTTGAATGTCTATGACGAAATCCATCTCAACTATTTACAGGCTTTACAACGTATAACGTGGTATTCAAAAAGCCAACTGATGTTTGATACAAGACAGCAAATAAGTTTCATACCAAGTATCTCCACTTTTTTCCATCCCTACTTTTCAGTTTAAGCAGAGAAATCAGTTATAATATTACGACTTGAATCTATTTCCAGAACATCATCATGTTCGGCGTAAATGATGCAATTTATCGTTTGTTCCAAGGCCTGATCAAATTTCACTTCTATCCTTACACTTCCACGTTAAATTAGATTCCAGTGTTGAGCAGGATTTGCAAAAAGATCATGTGTCAGATAAAATGCAAACAAACAGAAACCTCTAGAATAATCTACTCGGTTGAGACAAAGAGACTCATTGAGAAAATGTGTTCCGGTACCAGAAAATAGCGTATGATAAGCTTCAACGAACTGAGGATCATCACAAGTGAATTTTGGCTGTGGAGGTTTACCTGGTACTTGTACACCGTAAATGTAGAGCGAGAAATAATTTATAGAAAAATGTTGGAAGTAAAATGGATTGAATTGCCTATTGCCATTTAAGAGCAGGTCGTATATCTCTGTCCTTTTCTAATCAAAGAATTAATTTTTCTGCAAAAACTAATAATTGTAGCAAAAAATAAGGAGATAGCCCCATCTCGTATAATAAAAAGCAAGATTTTCTTTGATGAGGAAAAATTATTTTTATCGATTCGTTTTGAAGAAAACCTTGAAAAACTTAAAAAATAGGGGTTAGGATGGACAATTCAGTTTTTTAAGGTTTTCTTAAAAACGAAGCGATAAAAATAATTTTTCCTCATAAAAGAGAATCTTGCTTTTTATTATACGAGATGGGGCTTTCTTCTTATTTTTTGCTACAATTATTAATTTTTGTGAAAAAATCAATTCTTTGATTAGAAAAGGACAGATATACTCGACCTCCTCTTAATGCTCTGTTATCGACAAAACCAATTATAATTCTTTTAGGTGACTAACTTAAAATAACATTGTCCAGAATGTCACCATTTATACCTCTATGCACGGTAAACGATTTTACTTCAACACGTGTAATAGGATATTTTGCGGTTGCCTTTGTTAAAGCAATTGCATGGGCCAGTAATATTCCTGGACTAATTTTTACACGTCGTATCATCAAAGAAGCTTCTTTTATGCTAACACTAAATGTAACATTTTCAGAAGCATACATGAGACAAAATGCGTCTTTACTTCGAACAAGTCGTACTCTCATTTCAACACCGTTTAATAAAAACTTATTTTGATTGAAAATATCGCAATGTGAATGACCACTTAAATCTATTGTTTTTGAAACTCCTGTAAAATATTGTCGATTTAATAGGCCAAGGTTAGCTCCAGGTTCATTACACCCTACGTTGGGGAGAGCTTCCATCTTTCCTACAGTATCGAGGTACCAAAGAGACGTGGATAGATGTGAATTCATCGTAGAAGTTGAGTAATTCAACAATGTTTCTATATAAGCTCTGTACGGGTATGCGTTGTTTGGCGGTGAAATGAGCTTTTGGTTAAAGAATATATCAAACTGATTAAAGAGTGAGTGAAAAAAATTGTTAATAGCTCCTATTTTACTATTGTCAGCCAGAACATTATTTGTACACTAACATTGAGTATCGTGTGAGCTAGATCTATATAATAATCTTGACCACCTGGTACTACGAATTCAATGAGGCCATCGTCGGTAAGCGATGACACTAGCTTATATTGAATAAATTGTAAAAATTCCAAGGATGTCTGTGTTGGTGAAAGCGTAAATAAGTCCAATTTTGATTTTATGCATTCGCATGAATTTGTATGTAAGAACGCCATCTTGTTTTTTCTAGTTAGGTCCAAAAATTTCCGTCACACTGCGTAAAGCTTGTATTTTCTTTTTACCAACTTTTTTGCGTTTTCGAATACGACCTTTTCTCTTTTTCAAAACACTTTGTTTTCTTTTAACTTTAGTATGAGCTGTTAAGCGTCTTTTGGGAGACTGACGCTTGCGCTTGCCAACACGACGTTTATATCCAGATCCCTTCATCATTTCAGAAATTTTACTAACTGCTTTTCTCTTAAGATTTTGACCTGATTCGCGCATTATTGTATTCATAGCCTGTTTAAAATTTGCACCATTACTGGTAACATCGTCTAGTATATGCATCTCTGCGCGTACAGCTTCTTTACCGACTGCTTTTGCTCCACTGGTAAGATAAGGTAGAACTCTTCAGAAAAGACTTCCTAGAAAGCTGCCTATACCGTGTCCACGTTGATAATGTGCTAAATACGCGATGGACTCCACCACCACTAATCTGTTTTGAATAATAAGCGGCGTAATGACTCATTTTTTTTAAATTAGTGATTACGCTTAAAGTGAAGCGTAACCGTCAACGTCCCGTACTCAAATGGTATACGGTGGCCGTGTTGATCCCTTATATCTACAATGATATTCTGAAAAGTGTTATTAGGTAAAAGAATATAATTTATCGGAGAAAACTGTTTTACGACGTTAGATCCAAAGGTTTACTTTATATTATTAAATGCGATTATACGTAATAGCGAAGCCTGCGTATCACCTACTGTGTAAGGCACACATATATCTGTATATACATGGAATTGATCAGGTATTGCTATCGCTAAACATGCCGGCCTATCTCCGATAACCGCTGTACCCTTTGCGCTTTCCTTATTTTTCTTTAGTTTTAAAATAATGAACTCTTGGTTACCATAAATTTCGTTTGCGATTCCAAAAATACTTCTGAGCTTTTCATTTAATTGAATGTAATGTGTTTCTTTATACTCGCATTTACGTTGTAGAGCGTAAAATCCTTTTCTTTTCTTCAAAGTATCGAATACTATATGCTTATTAATTTTGCCAGCGTGGTTATTAATTGCTCGAGCCAATTCACCAATACTTTCATATACTCCAGAGGGAAATGAACATCCAAACTCTTTTATGTTCCCTATATTGAGTATATTTTCAGGAGGTTTTTCGCCTTCTGTATAGAAGATAAACTTTGCTTCAGATTCTTGAATGTGCAAAATAGTAGTGGATACATGAATTTCGGTCAATCCAACACTCCAATCACCATGTAATCGTATCTCGTGCGATAAGTGCGTAATAAAGAAGGATGTTGTGTTATTTGGAAAGTATTTCATACTACTGTTATTGGGCAGAACCAAGTAAAAAGCATCCTCATCCATTCTAAATGTTAGTCAATTCACTTGCGTTCATCCAAGAATTGAATGTTTCAGGATACTCATACCATTTAACGAGTACTTGTTTATTTCGTCCTCGTACATTACTGCGTATTACACGCTCAATCTTAAATTTTTCTGTTTTAGCCAAGCGTTTTCTTCCAACTCCAACCAACTCTTCGGGATAGAAAAACCCATCAATTTTTTCATCATTCAAATCCGTCAACTCGTAGGTGTAAAGCTGCTGGCGTCTGGATATACTCGAGATTTTGAAAATTTCTTCGCTGTAATTTTTTTCATAACCTTTCTCAAAGGTGCCCTTCGAACGACTGATACGGACGAAGGACCCCAACGCGTATATAGGTGCTCGAGATGGTTTTCTCTGGGCAAGCGCTCCTTTTTCTAAATTCATTCTAGCTCTGGCAGCGTTATAAACTGTCACTTCTGCAGGTATCATTCTAATACCTGAATGCAACGTATAATTGTATACTTCTACGATGTTTTGTATGACATCGATATACCTGTAAGTATTCTTATATGTAAAATATTGAAACATTTGCTCTTTAAGAGTTCGATTCAAACGTTCCACTACAGCTGTCTTAACATCAGGATTACGTATAGTACGAAATTTTATACTTTTCTTTTTCAAGTAATCTTGAAAGTCAGAGCCAACAAATTCTTTTCCTTCGTCTGACTGAAGAGAGATCTCGTTCACTCGACTACTTGATCTTTTGAGAGTTTTGTTAAAAGCTACAGCAAAACTATTAGCACTTTTATCACGAAGCTATTCCACCCAAGCATACTTGCTGAGTATATCTTTTACAACAAGAATATAGCAAAAACCATCATCACATTACTTGAATGATTGCATATCGCATAAATCCATCTCCCAGCAATCATCGATATTTGTTACGTTATAACTTAATCTTGGGAATCGTGGATGAATAGGTCTATATAGAGTGTAGGCATCTTGATTACTTAACCACTCATAAATACGTGCTTTTTGGCGTTCACTATTCTTTGCATTGACACGAATTAAATTACGTGCACCAGCATACCCAGCTGTGTATGAAGTATCGTAATATATGTTTTTAAAAGACATTTTCTTAGAAGCTAAAAGTTTTCCACTTATCCTTAATTAATTTTTTTTATTTTTATTTCCACGAGTGTTGTATTTGTAACGAGAGTGAAACTCTTTTTCCAACTCTTATATATCAGCTAAATTTTTCCGCTTACGATTTCTATTGTATGGTTTATTAGGTTGTGATATTTTATACAAATGTAATATGTCTGTATTACTAATGAGTTTTGCTGGTGTTTCCGTCAAGGTTAAAAATCTTGTAATTTGTGTTCTTCCAGGAGGAGGAGAAACGTAATCTGCCTTTTTTCTTCGTATAACGTTATTAACTAGCTCTATAATATTCGAATTTGGAATAACACTACCCTCTAGTTTAACTTGTCCTGTATTATCTCATTTAAATAGGTTTCCTACACTGCTTGTTTTCCAATGGTTGAGTAACAGGTGTGCACCCCTCTTATAACTCTTTGGAACATTTTCGAGAATGGTTTCTTTGTTGAGTGGCGCTGCTAGCGTAGCGTCCGTTTCTTCGATTTCATATTCTGTATCATTTGCATTTTCGTGTCGTTCTACATTCTTGAAGTGAAGATATTTTTGGAGTATTTGCATGTATTTTTGATACTTTTCGCGTTCATCTGGAATACTTTTGAAAAAAAAATACCATGCATTTCGACGTCTAATCGTGACAAGTTATCACCCTTAGTTTGGTCAGTATGTTCTGCCTCGCCGTTGTCTTGCTTTTGTTTCGTTGAACGTAAGCTTCTTTTAAATTCATCTTCAAGAATGATTACTATTTTTCTTGTACGTTTCATTGTTTGTTAGTTATTTGACCCAAATATTTTCGATACTAAAGTACCTGTGATCGGTGCCAAAAGTAAAGGTAAAAAACTTCCGCCGTTTTGAACAATGACACGTTTCTTCTGATGACAGCTAGACCCAGTTTGTGTGCTTTTTTATCTTTTTTCGTTACTAGTTTACGCAAAACTTGTTTGTATTTCTTTAAGTGCTCTTTTTGTGAATTTTTTAATTTTATAGTACCGTGTAATACGTTTAAGGCACATACACTTGATTAAGTTTTTATCAGCTGAGCGAAGTAAAGCCGCTCGCTGATGATTGTCCGAATGACAAAGAGCGTTTAAAATTGCGATACACTTTTTACTAAAGTTTGTCGATAAATATCCACACTGAACACTGGTCTGGTTAAATTTCTTCTACTTTTTACGCGTCCTTTTTATCCTCGATGTTGTCGAAGCCATAGCAACATTGTGTTGCACTACAGATGATTCTCTCAAAGTTTGCTTTTTATATCCAACTCAACGAAATTCGGAATGATACTTTAGGAAAAATTTTTGGAAAAATACTGGTTCGAAAATGACATTCATCCTTGGTGCTTTGTTCCAAGTCCAAGAAAAGATACCCGTGCGGTACTTGTGTATTGTCTAAATAAGCTTCTTGCAAAAATTTTGGATCTTCGGGATAAACATGACGTGCGAGATATTGAATTTGAGCCTGGTCTCGAGGATTTTTAAAAATTACGAGGTAATTCACGTTCAATGAGATATCTTAGACCGCTACATTCTCAATAAGATGTCTTTGACCGCTACGCTTAGGAAAAAGATTGTGCGTAATAAAAATGACACTAATATTTATATGATGACGACCTTTTGTAAACAAATCCAAAGAAACATTGTTAGATGATTCCCGCATCAAGTCATCGATAATTATTAATTTTTTCTTTTCATTATCGTGAGAATAATCGACGAGTTGCGGTAATCCTTTGTGAAATTCTATAGTTTGATGAGATGGCGTTTTCAGCTCAGTTTGATATGCTTCTTGCCACTCTGCGTAGTAAAATAAAATTCTATCGAATGTTACATTGCAAATATCTGATAGGTTTGACAAAAATCGCTTAATAAACACTGTTTTACCACAACCTGTAGGTCCACTGACGATGCACGTAAATGGTTGTTTAAATCGTGTATCCATCTTAGCGTCTTTATTCATACTGACTATACTACCTTTACAATAACCGTACTTAACATCCGAAATTGGATGGCTGCGGTGGCATCGGCGGCGCGCGCGTGATTTTCTTATTACCACGGTGCGGGATTGCGCGCCATATTAGCGCTTATTGGCGCGCGCACGTCGGGTGATTTGCTCATTACCGTGGGCAAGACACGCGCGTTTATTAGCAAATTTAACGCGTGTCTTGTGCTTAGCTAATTACCGAGGGGCTGAGAGAACATGTGTTTTTGTAATCTTTAATTTTTGTGTGTGATATTCAAAATAGTTGTAATAGACTTTTAATTGTTGGGTAATGTTAATTATTAAATAAAGAAGAGAAAATAATATTTTAATATTCATTTATTGTTTTATAACCAAAAGGTAATGAAAGTTTTTCTGAAATGTAACGACGTTTTTTCAGTACAACGCAACATGTTTTAGTTTCTTTTTTGGTAACAACATCATGAGTTTTTGTACGACGAATAGCTATAAAATTAATTTAATTGTTTTACAATCTTGGTTTGTACGATTATAAATTTCATCACACTCGAGCATTCATCATCATCATCATCATCATCATCATCATCATCATCATCATCATCATCATCATCATCATCATAGCTATCATTCAAGCTAAACGCATCGCTAATCAAATTTTTTATACTCTCAAAATTTTGGTCCATTTGAGAAATTCAAACTTATTCCTTTTATTTTACAACATTCGGCTTTTTGACCGTCGAGTAAAACAACGCGGTATGCGTAAAGTTTTGGTCCTCCCGATATAAAACTTTTAATGTAAGCATTCTCACCATAATATCTTAGTTTGTCTGTCGTAGCACTGAGCTTCGACCCTATGAATGGATTATATTCTTCGGTATTTGTGAATATACAGGAATCCGTATCATAATATAATACCCGTCTACCCAATTTTTCCAAATGCTCATAAAGTTTTAAAAGCGCTTGAGCAGTCGTATAGGCTGCTGTAACAACACTTGTATAAACTGTAGGAATGACAGCTTCTTCTATGTATTGCCAATTAAAGTATAAAATTTCATCGTTTACAGGTAATATTTCAGAAACTTCTTTTTCCGGACACGTTAAAAGTTTCAAGAGATTTTGACGAGATTTAACAACCTCCGTTTGTTTCAAATTACTTCTTTGACCAAATTTTCCCCAAAATGAGTTAAGACACAATTTTGCCACTGCACGGAGTCCAGCGTTTTTTGCAATTTTTTCTCTATCGAGATGTATTCCCTCATCTTTCTCATACTGTTCTGTATATTCAATCTTTTTAACTTCATCGTGACACCACGCTGGCCAACCACTCGCTTTTTGCTTGATTTTTAAAAACGTGTTTACGTATTCCGCAAAAAGACCGCCTGTACCTGTACTTTGATCATAGCGGGTCATCTTATAATGCCAAACAGTATAAATTTCTATAATTTGATAACCGATTTCAGTTGCCTTCCTTAGCTCATCGGTCACCCATGTTCCGTTGAATTCACGATCTTTGACATTTTCATGGTTACAATCTCGTAGACGTCTTTCCTCGCAACATGAACGACAAAGCGCAAAAAGTAAACGACCATGCATTTTCACGGGTAACAGAGGTAGAAACAAATCTCGTGGTGGCAAAACTTTACACTTAACCAATCCCTCAACATTTAATGAATTATTATTATCTCTGTTTGTGAGCTCATTGCACTCTTTACCAACAAAGATACGTGGGTGTCCAATAGGAAATTGACCTCTTTTACATACGTAAGGATAGAGAGAGCAAATGTCTGTATATTTTATTTTTTCACCATCTCTTACATTATAATGAGCTACGATATTTTCTGTTCTACCACCAAAAAAAGCATCCTGTGGATTTAAACAAGCTTGAGTTATTAAAGGGTGATTTATAACATATTCTTTTAATTTCTTTGAATACAACACAATTCATTCAAACCGTGATTTTTACGACGCGTTACACACCATTTACTTCCACACACATGCACAGCTCTTAAATTATTGTAACGTTCGTTACATCTGAAACAAAGGACCCTGCACAAATCAAATGGTAAATGCATCCCAGTCGAATTAGCTGAAATTGTAATATGTTGTAGTTTGTGTCATTCTGATCAAAAGTCTTCATGGGCCTAAGATCGAAAAATGGACAGTTTTTTAGATATCAAGAGTTAAAGATTGCGACTAGTGACTATTCTTCGCACTATCCAAAAAAAATTCGCAGTTTTTATTGTGGGTGATCGCCCACCTACATGTATTTATAGTGGAGTTAGTGGAGATCGTATGTGCAAAGTCTTGATAGCGACGACATGCGACGACATAGCGACCTCTATATGCCCCTGTATAAAAGCATGTTCCCCTGTTTGTGTGTGTATGAGGATTAAAGACATAGACTGTGCATGAATGTTTAATGAGAGTGGAAGTGAGAGTGAGTGTGCAATGATATGGAAGTATAGATGTGGATGCAGGTGTAGGTGGTGGAGTAGGTGTGTTGCGTGGATATGGTTGTGTATATATTTTTGTGTGTGTGCACGCTATCGTTGAAGTATATGTCTTTGTTTGTATGTGAGCGTATATGAAAATGCATGTACGTGTGTATAATTCTTAGGGCTCCATATGAGTTATGAAGGTGTTCCCGTTGGCATTAGCATAACCCAATGTGCACCACGTGGAGGTTGCTCGATTGGATTTGACACATCATTTGGCCCTGAAAAGGGCTGATTATTTTTGTATATTCTTCATAAATCTAAAAGAAATGTACCTAAATAGGGATGGCGATAGCGTTTGGATTGTCTTGTTGTGGCCTATTTCCGGCGTCTAAAATTGTTTGAATCAGGGAAGTTGAAGGGTAACGAATAGCTTGATGGCGTGCGTATCCCATAAACCATACCACAGTGGCTACATGTGCGCAACAACCAACAGTGCAAGCACCAGACTTACATGTACAATGATAGCCTTGTATCGGGGTACGAGCCTTATCATCGTCCTCCTCATTATCGTTAACTAATCGGTATGAGATCCATAATTGATATTTCGCTGCATTACGGTATCTTGAAAATACTCTTACTCTCATTAGTTCTGGTTGTGACAATCTGTTTTCATCTCTCATCATCTCAACTTGGAACTCTTCTTCTTGTTCTCTTTGAAATTTATCTTAGACATAACTTGGTGCTAATTTGATTTGATATACGCCAGTTGTAAAGTCTTTCAAATATCCAAGTGGTAATATCGGAAAGTAAATTAATTGATCTGCAGCCAACAGCATCCATCTTTGAGCATTTCTTGTATGAAGATTGTCTACCGCAACTAATGCTTGAAGAATATTCGGTTGTCTCGCCCTTTCCAATAACTGCTGAACGGCTGCAGCATCAGCACCTTCCATGACAAGCAAAGGATGATACTTATTTTTAATGGCTCCTGCTATTTGGTAAAAGCCCCCCAGATTTGAGACATGCTGAATTTGTATTAGTTGGAAAGAGAATTTGAAAATGGATTTAATGTAGCCATTTCTAGCTTCTACTACCTATCTGCTCTTCGTAAGCAATCGCGACTCACTTGCTTCTTCCTTAGATGATTGTGTTTGACCTGCTTCTAAATGTGACGGCATTTTCCACGTAATACCTAAACGTGCAAGTAATTCTGTAACATCACGATATCGCCTGTCGGCAATAACTATGTCATTTTCCTGAAACCATCTAGTCATTCTATCCGCATCTCTATCGAATTCATTCTGCAACATAGCTGCATCATTATTCCTTGAATCTGAAAAATACGGTCTTTGAATTGCAAGTATGTATTCATTTGGAGCGACTACTAGAGCAGGCTTCACTAAGTGTCTACCTTTATGAATGCAGTACGATTGTCGAAGAGCTCTGAAATTACTACTTTTTGGAATAAAGCTGTAGGTACCATCGATAGCCGCTATTACTCTAGGGATATTTGGCTCCAGATTATATAGTTCATTGGCAAACTCTGTAACGTGTCTTTCAATATAATGATCTCTAGTGATAGCATCAAACCCTACATTATTAAGCACAAAACGTTGCATAAGTGATTGTCTAACTGTTGTGTTTGTCAAACTTGTTAGCTGTCTACTTGAATATTTAAACATGCTAGTGAGAAAATCGTCTGAAAGACCTTGACGTAGTTTGCATGGAAACAGTAACAAATCTTTTTTTTTATACATCTGAAGCCATTTTGACAAGGTACTCTATCACAAAAAGTAAACAAATTCTGAAACTGTTGTTTTGTCAAAGAAAAGAGGCTTTCAAAGTCCTCATCAGAAAAACTATTCTCGTCTTCGAATCTTGCAAGATTTTGCGCTACAGTCCGAAGTTCTTGTAAGAAATTATAGAGTTGAGGTCCTCTGATGACGGTCTGTTAATCGAACGTAAGCCGTTCAAGAACCGTTTTAAAATATAACCATTATCATCCAAATGATGTCCACATGACTTCACATTTTCAGGAATATAAATATCTGTTAAAATAAAAACGTCAGCTTTACATTCCATTGATAATCTATGTAGATCATCAACAGCCTCACATATTAGACAAGTACTATTTCTGGTCTGCGATAGTACATTTAGTCTCAAATAAGCAGGATCTTGTTCCATAGCTTCTATTTCACTTCTAATTAACTGATTACAGTTGACACATTCTAGTATTCGGCATTACATCAAACGGTGGTCTGTTAAATCCCTCACGTCTGCGTATGGCGATTTCACATTTATTGGCATTTTCTTCTCCGTCTATTCGCGTCATGATTCTAGGGATAAATCGCCCATTGCACACGTAACAAATAAGAAGGTTTCTAAAAGCCTTATTATTTAAAATAATGATGATTAAACGCAATTAATAATAGTCACCTTCAAAGAAGTAGTTAGTTTTATAAAATGATAAATTACTGTAATTAAAAGGGATATCCTTAGATGCACAAATAAATCAAAAATCTGTTAAAATTGAAAAGTAGATTGATTATCAAAGCCATTAACTAAAACATCTCAGAGCAAATATCTATAAATATGAAAAATTATTGTAATTTTTAAAACTGAACACTGGGCATTTTTCTCTCAATGTAGTATTTTCTAATCATAAGCTTATAAGCATAATTAGAAGTTAAGTGCGATCGTGATTAGTAATTGTGGGCCATTCGAAATCAAGCGTGGTCATGCTTGATCATGCGGCATTAGTGATCAAACATGATTATGATTGATAATTGAGGGTTATTAAGGGTCATTGCTGGTCAAACTCGGTCATGATTGGTCACTGAGTGTCATTGCTCGTCAAACTCGACCATGATTGGTCATTGAGGATTACTAGTAGTCAAACATGGTAATGTTCCGTCATTGACGATCATTGGTGGTCAAACTCGGTCATGATTGGTCACTGATAGTCATTGCTGGTCAAACATGGTTATGATTGGTCACTGAGTGTCATCGCTGGTCAAACATGGTCATGATTGGTCATTGAGTGTCATTGCTGGTCAAACACATGGTCATGATTGGTCATTGAGGGTTACTAGTGTTCAAACATGGTAATGTTTCATCACTGAAGATCATTGTTACTCAAACATGGTCATGATTGGTCATTGAGGGTTAATAGTAGTCAAAAATGGTTGTGCTTTGTCACTGAGGGTTATTTCTGGTTAAACATGGTCATGATTCGTTACTGAGGGTCATTGTCGGTCAAACCCGGCCATGATTGGTCACTGAGGGTCATTGCTGGTCAAGCATGGTCATAATTGGTCACTAAGTGTTATTGCTGGTCAAACATGGTCATGATTAGTCACTGAGTGTCATTGCTCGTTAAACTCGAGGGTTACTAGTGGTCAAACATGGTAATGTTTCATCACTGAAGATCATATTTACTCAAACATGGTCATGATTGGTCATTGAGGGTTATTAGTAGTCAAACATGGTAATGTTCCGTCACTGACGATCATTGGTGGTCAAACTCGGTCATGATTGGTCACTGATGGTCATTGCTGGTCAAACTTGGTCATAATTGATCACTGAGGGTCATTGCTGGTCAAACATGGTTATGATTGGTCACTGAGTGTCATTGCTGGTCAAACATGCTCATGATTGGTCATTGAGTGTCATTGCTGGTCAAACACATGGTCATGATTGGTCATTGAGGGTTATTATCAGTCAAAAATGTTTGTGTCTGGTCACTGAGGGTTATTTCTGGTAAAACATGGTCAAGATTCGTTACTGAGGGTTATTGTTGGTCAAACTCGGCCATGATTGGTCACTGAGGGTCATTGCTGGTCGAACATGGTCATGATTGGTCACATAGTGTCATTGCTGGTCAAAGATGGTCATGATTGATCACTGAGTGTCATTGCTCGTCAAACTCAGTCATGATTGGTCATTGAGGGTTATTAGTGATCAAACATGGTAATGTTTAGTCGCTGCGGGTTATTTCTGGTCAAACATGTTTATGTTGTTCACTGAGGGTCATTAGTGGTCGAAATCATTCATGATTGGTCACTAGGGGTCATTGGTGCTCGGTCATAATTGGTCATACAGGGTCATTGCTAGACATTGGTCATTCTTAATAAAAAACGGGTAGTATCTGTCATTAAAGATCATTGGTCATTTGTAATCAAACACGGTTATTCTTGGCCTTTGAAGGTTATTAATAGTGGTACACGATCATAATAGGTTCTGAATGTTCATTAGCTATCGAATACGGTTATAGTTGGTCATGAGTTGTCAGACGCGGTTATGATTGGTCGTTGATGTTTATCTAGAAACATTTATAACCTTTAATGACCAATGATAATCTTGATTGACCACCAATAACTCTCAATAAATAATCATGACAACGTTTGACCATTAATAACCTATCATGGTTACCAGGTTTTAACACTACTAACCCTCAATGACGAGCTCTGAATAAGATCTTGTGGACCATGGATATGTATCTGTGAACTTAATATTTAAAAATCGCATGAGATTTCGGCATAGGAATAACTTGTGATCTTACTTAATTCTGAAATCATCAAAGTAGCGATATAGAAATATATACCCATCGAGAGACACACACACACGTGCACCTACATACACACACAGAGGCACTCAAACAAAGAAATATGCTAGTATAAGCATACTGAAACGCACATATACACAAACCCACATGATGATACACATATACGCATACACAGGAACACTCATCCATTAAGTCATAACTTTCCTCATATTGTCTTCATCAATTGCACCCTCCCCTCTCTTGACGATGACCTCCATCTACCATTGCCACCTTTTACGATCCTGTTGATCATTAAACAATCACAAAAGCACATATATGTGTGTTCACCCATGAGTCTGTGAATTCTTTGTTCAAAGCTTCTAAGCATGAGGAATCTTCTCTAATCACAACTTTGAATTGTCGATATCTAAAAAACTAGCTATTTTTGAGTATCGGGCCCATGAAGACTTTCGATAAGAATGATACAAATTATAATATATTACAATTTCAACTAATTTGACTGGGATCCATTTACCATTTGATTTGTGCAGGGTCCTTTTCACAACATTGCAAATCTTTTTGTTGTTTTTTTTTGTATGTCCCCGATTTTTTATGGTTAGTGTAACATTGATTACCGTAAAAATTGCGATTACATTTATCACATTCCATTAAATTTACATTTTCTGAATCATACGGAGGTTTTACGAAACACGCAGAACAATTTGCTGTGCAGTTATGTTCATTAATAAATCGGTATCTTTTATTACAATATTCACAAAATAATCTGTCTCGCGCAGCAGCGGATGAATTTAAAATTGTGTCTTAATGTCGTGTTCTTTTATTATATAAAATATTTATTAAACTATACAATTCGGAATTAACATATTGACGACCGTTGAAAAATGGGGGCTCACCGTTTCCAAGAGCAGTGCTATCAAAAACTACTATTGCTATTTTATACTGAGAATAATATTATTGAAATATTTCAATCTCGTGAACACCGCAACCACCTGTCGGGATCTCGACATTTGCTTTGTTCATAAGCAAATTCGCCCGATTTTTCTGCAACGCTCGTCTACCATCTCGAATATTTTTCCAAATTTCGCGCGTTTCTTCATTTGCAGATTTTTTCAACTCAGTATGTGTTTCACCCACAACCAGTGCTCGAGGAAGACTTATGTTATCATCGTTGTCGATAGACATAATGGATCTCTGCCCCACGGTGTCAACTGTCAGCTTTTTACGTTTATTTCGAGCACCGATTGGCACATTAACAAATAACGCCAATAAAATAAAACTTCCATCTATGTGAAAGTTTTCATTGCTTTGGGCTATGCCGTTAATTAATCCCCACAAATCGTTATAATTAAAGTTACCTATAGGTTTTATTGACAAACCTGCTGCTCCGCGTGCAAAATTCATACTTCGCATGCTTACACCTAACATATCATTTGCGCATGCTAATGAAATAAAATACGCATAAATATCACGTATAGCTAATTGTAACTATACATTAGGATTAACATCTTCAGGCGGTGAAACTATTTTCATTAACAACTGTCGACCATTTTTTTTATAACGCTTTACAAACCGATCGAAGTCTTGAAAAATGATAAGCCTTTCGCCGGGCGGTTGGATATCAAAATTATTATCTTCATCGTAATACTCTTCTTCATCATTTTTATTAGTACTGTTCCTTACATCACCTTCATCAGCATCATCAACATCATTATCATCGTTATTGTCAGAATGGTTGAAAGCAGCTTCAACATTACTCTGTGTTTCATTACCCCTACTACGACTACCACTTCCTACTTGTACATTTGCTTCAACAGAAGATAATGATAATACTGATGACAAATCCCCATCATAGTCCATACTTTCAGGTTCGCTCGAAATTATAGATGCCGATGAAGAATTTGATATGGGAACGATACAGGATGAGGAAAAAACATAGGAAAGAATAGAATTTTCATCATCTGAAATTTAATCAAGAATTTTTTATTATTATATTTTATTAACATTTTTTTATTAATAAATTTTATTAACAATTTTTTATCAGTAATTTTTATTATTATTTTTATTATACTTTGCAAATATAATAATAATAATTAGTCTTCAGGAGGTCCAGAAAAACTTTCACTTATACGACCTAATATTTCTCTATGGTATGAAATTGAGTTTGGATCAAATGTTAAATCAAAAACCCATCGCATTTTTTGAGCACGTCTAGCATACATTATGCGCCGTACCTCTCGAGTTAAGTAGCTTGAGAGATCGTGAAAACTCTCACTGACCCTCCGAATGACTTTAAATATAAAATTAAACAAAATACTAATAATGAAGTTAAATTAATATAAATTATTCTATTAAGAAACATTATTAACTCACATTCATTAACAAGATGATCTTGTCGAATATTTTGATTGAATAAGTGTTGAGTCATTAGTGCGTCACTCACTTGTTGATACGAGTCTTCATCTTCGTCTTGTTCTCTCCAAAAAAAATTATACAGCTGAGCCAATCTTGCATTCCATTCGTCTTCTTCGTTGGAATTTGCACTCGATTGGCTGTGGGTAGCAATTGTATTTTCGATTCGTTGCCATACTGTATCCCGACTTATCAGCGTCATCTTGTTGCTGATTTTGCTGTTGTTGCTGTTGTTGCTGCTAATCGCGATCTTGTTGCTCTCTCTCATCAATATTTTCATTATTAAGATCTTCAACTATATTATTTTCATGATGTCATTCTTGCTCGTTTTCCATGTTATTACCAGCCATATCCGGAGAGCTAACATTTTCATATTCATCAGACCCTGTGTCAATATCTGAGCTTACATCTGTATCCGATATATGTGGTGACGTATGCATTGATTCTTCATCATCATCATCATCATCACTATCTCGCAAAAGAATTTCTAATGCTGTAAAAATAAATGAAAAATTTCTTTTTTTGTACAAATAATCTATTTTTGTAAAATATATGCTAAACAAATTTATAAAATTTTAATATGTATGTTATTTATTAATATTATATATTTATTTTAATTGAGTTTTATTTTTTACGTATCTTTATATAAAATATATTAAACACACACGTATTACTATATATACGTTAAGAATAGGAGTCAACAGAAAATCAGAGAGAACGCGCATGAAAAAACTTAGTGGTAGGAGAAAGACTAACCGTTCTCATACATCAAAGAGTAGGTAGTCTTTTCTCTTTCGCACTAACTATAGTCCAATATACTCTTTCTATTTCTAACCTTACGCTACCTCATAATCTCACTCGATACTGTAATACAAATGCGCCAAAGAATAAAAGTATACAAAATATAAAATTATAAATTTTATAACGTAAAAATTAAATTAAAAAAAAAATTTTATTTAGAACATTTTTCTTGTTAAAATAAAAATTAATATCATTTTTAATTGTTCAGAATCTGTCAAAAATATTTTTCTTACGTCTCATGACATAAAGCGAATTGTAATCATTGTAACATTTATATTCATGTGTATGTCAAGATTATGAGTGAGCTCATATGATTAGTACGACAAAACGTATAGTTTTTCTCTTTTTTTTTCACTAAGTTTTAATATGTTCTCTCTCTTTTCTTCGTATACTTATCTCCTATTCTTATATATATATATATATATATATATATATATATATATATATATATATATATATATATATATATGATTATATTAAAACATGTAACAAATATTTTATGGCTAAATTATATTGACAACAAAAATTTCTATTACGTTAATAAATAATATTTTATAGAAATGATGACAAATAAAAAATCTTTGTTATTATTAAATATCATTTTACAAATTATATTAATAAATAATATTTTATATTAAAAATTTATAAAAATGTTCAAGTGAATATTTTGACATTATTTATTTATCAATATATAAAAATTCAATCATCATACAGTAATAATAACAAGACAATATTGAATTTTATTTCATGTATTAAAAATACTACGAACAGATTCAAAAATAGTTAAAAAATTTATATTAATTTTAAATTTAGTATACTTTTTAAATCTTACACGTATACCCGTTTCATGTTCATGATGCGATAATGAGACGATATATACGTTCAAAATCAGAGAGAGAGAGAGAGAGAGAGAGAGAGAGAGAGAGAGAGATCATGAGCATATGGGAGATTAGTGCGCGAAAAATACAAGTACGTGCTCTTAGAAGTTTATCTCTATCCTACTAATAAACTCCCAATATACTCTCTCTTAACTTATACATATATATAGTAATACTAAGAGTAACGTTTTATATTCAGGCACTTAAGATATTTTTTGATGAAATTATGTACAAATAAAAATCCATTATATTAATAAATAATATTTTTTATTTATATTAAAAAATATATAAATTTCTATGAATTAAAATTTTTTTGTAACAATATTGTTGATATTATTGATTTTTCTTTGAATTATTAAAAAACGTATAACATTTTTGAAAAATAAAATTATTTTCAATATAAACATTCATATTAATAAAATTTAATAATAAATATTGGAAACAAAATTTTAAAACAGATTTAAAATTTTAAATGGTCAAAAATTAATTTAAGAAAATCGCATAGATGAAAGTGTGCAAGTTAAAATTGTACGCTTTATGTATAAAGTAAGACCACAAGTCAACCTGCAGAATCAATATTAATAAATTTTAATATTAATAAATATTAAAAATAAATTTAACACGTTTAAAATCTTATATGTAAACAACAAAAAAGTTTAAAAGAGGTAGATAGAAAAAAAGCCAGGCCTACAAGCTACATTTGTTTTCATAAACCTACAATAAAGCTGTAAAGACCCGAGTAGAATGAACTATGATTTACGATAAGTACCCGATATACGAGAAGCGCTCAGACTTTTTTAATTTTCATTTCTCTTCCACGCCATATTCTTAAGATGCAAAAAATAATGTTTGTTTAATGAATTAAAAATAAAAATTTTTAATATGTCATCTTATAGAGAGCACCCATGTTTGTTTCTCTGCTAAGAGAGCCAACATTTCATGAACAGAATATTTACTAGATGATCGTTGAGAACTCTCATGCTTACGTACCGAAAAAATTCTAAGAATAATATGTCACAATTAGTTTTAT
Organism: Anastatus disparis; assembly: GCA_017163975.1. NCBI lineage: Eukaryota > Metazoa > Arthropoda > Insecta > Hymenoptera > Eupelmidae > Anastatus > Anastatus disparis. Next base: position 3,797,137 of record JAFFSR010000307.1, read on the forward strand.
AAAAATGAATATGATATCAAACTATAACAAATATAATTTCAATCAGGAAATTTATATTCTGATAAGTTAAATTAATTTCACACTCATCTTACATAACAAAATAATTTCTTAGAATAATTTTGGTAGTTTCTTTTTGAAATTATTTTTGCTTTCATAACAGCGTAATATTAAACTTGAGTTTTTTATACGGAAATCAGTTTCGTCTTCTCTACAGGAAATTTACAAATTAATAGTACGCAAATTATTTAAACAGCATCTTCTTAATCTTAATGTTGTATATGTTTTTTTTTAAAAATAAGCCTTTTATTTTTTAACGCTGCTTTGAGGTACGACGGAAAAAGGGTATCATTTTACTTTTGTCTTAATACACATGGTTACTTTTATTTTTCCTAAGCATATGTACCACTGCAGCTATCTTATTTTTCGACAAATATTAACAGTTTAAATTTGTCTCGGTATTTTTTCACGTCTCATAAACCCAAAACATTTTTTTCCTATGTTCGAAGAGATTTAATACGTGTAGAAAAAATGTTTACAGCTATGCTCATAAAGGAGATTTTGTTACTTTTCTCCGGTAATAAGCATATTATTTTATTTTTTGTCAACGTCCAGCGTTAATATTAAGATTAGGTCTAAAAATTTTTCGTCAAAGGTTCAGTTCTGCTTTTGACTTAGAGTTAAAATCATCGTGATCATGTCAGAATCAAATTCAGAATTTATAGATGTGGACGGAGGTATGGAGTCCGACAGCGACTTATCATACCATTCAATATTACTTTCGCGTCGTGGTAATATTTCACCACTGTTGATGTATTCATCTTCTTCGAGCGAAAGTGTTGTGCTCGTGAGATATGAAAAAGAAGAACCGAACGTTATAGATATTCATAGCATCTCAGACAATGATGTTATCAATGGTGATAGTGAAGATAGAGATGATGAAAGTGATACATTGGAAGAAACTTCCGTAAAAAGTGCTTAAATGACTGGAGCAACCCCCGTAAAAAGTAGTGAAACAGATGAAGCAACTTACGTCAAACGTTGTAAATTAGAAAAAATTGAAGTGTCTAGTTATGCTACAGCAGCATACATTGGTAGACAGTTTCATGGTTTTAAGAGCATGACGAAACTGTCCGCCTTCTAATAATATTTCCAATCCTAACTTATGAATAAACGATGCGTTTAATCGAGTTTTTTTGCTATAAAGAAAAAGTTTGTAAGATTAAACTCTAGTGCGGACAACTCAAGAAAACCACCAAAATATTATACATACAAAGTTATAATAAAAACTTTCAATATTTCGTATTTTAAGGTTAAGTTTGTCGAGTTTAATATCTAATTTCCAATCCAAGCTCATAAAAAAATAACAAGTTCAAATGATTTTTTATTTTAACAAAAATTATTGTATTAATATAACTTTAGTGCGGACAAGTCATTATATTTGTTTAATTTAAAAATTTAAAAAGATATCGATAAAATAAAAAAAGCAAAACTCGATTGCTGCAGCTCCGACATGCCGTTAATGCTACATCCCAAGAGAGTGCCAAGCACAGTTATAATGTTTTTACGACATTCTTCGAAGGGATACTTAACAGTGAAGAAAGCGCGTCACAAGGTGTGGAAACGCTTAGTGAAATCGTCCCACGATCTGCACTCATACCGTGTGGGCGTGAGCATAAGCCACTGCGTGGATTTGATGCAAGCAGATATTCTGAGAGATTATTTTACCGTCAAGCCCGTAACCAAAGGGTTAAATGGTATTACTGTTATAAATGTAACAATTGGGTATGCCCCCACCAATTCGGGTGCAACTGTAGCCGAATTAATTAAATTAAAAACAAAGTGAAAATCTTTCAAAAAAATATATATATATATCTCCCTATATTATATAGTTACATAAAAAAAACCTCCTCTCCTACCCCTCATCATCCCTCCCTTTATTTTGTATGCTTAAAACATCACAATCCGCCCCTCAAAATAACGTAAAAATATGTCTAGAAATAATCTTTTTTGAAAAAAAAGACACCCCTCTACTACCCAAGTCACTCCTCTTGCTACCCCTCGTACGTCACTTATCCCCCCCTCAGATAATTTAGCTAAATTTACCTTATTTTACCAATGTATTTGTTACTCATGCTCTATACCACTACTATCACCCTTCCCACTACTACCCCATCATTACTACTCCTCATTTTTTTTCTCTCCTCTTCAAAAAATCACAAGTCTCCCCTCACTCAACAAGTCACCCCTCATAACCCCTCATGCCCCTAATACACTCTTCATAAAATCATTATAAACCATTAAGAAAAAAATTTTTTAATTTTATATTTATGAAATACTTGCTTAAGGCTATATAATGCAATATATATTTAATACATAGTTAATAATATTATAGATTGTTGATACAATTATTTTTTAACCATCAACTAATACCTACGTTCCTTAGACAACTTTCCACACCACCCATACTGAGACAAAAAAAAATAAGAAACTTCTACTTCCAACATTTAAGCTTACTTTTTTCTGTGTCCAAGCTGTACTTGCCTAAAAGTAAAGCACATTTTACTTTGTGCTTATTATCTAGGTCAAAAAGACTTATCAAAAAATTGCCTACGTCTAAAAGATTCTTCTTTCAGGTTAGCTTGAATTTCTTTTCTTGTTTTTGTCTTGAGTTGAATCTTTTGAAAGTCTTAAGTAGGAGTTTTTATTTTTTTTATCAGTATAACGAGGTATTGTCAATGGCGCGTTGGGTTTTTTTTTGTTTATAAAGAAAAATTAAATATTAAAAGTGGTACCCTTCGCCAGTAGCCCTACATAACCACTTTTAAAATAATTTAAATTAAAAAAATTTTTTTACATTTCTTTAAATGTCAAAAGTAGAAATGTTATTGTAAATTTACATTAATTAAAAAGATAAAAATTATAATGATTATTAATTCACTCATTTATAAAAAAGTAAAAATAAAAATTATATTGTTAATGTAAAATTTTATCTTTTAAACTCTTTATACGAGTAAATAAAGTTATATAATTTTTATTTTATTTATCTTTAATATTTTCAATATTTTAAGGAATATATTTTTATCCTTTTTTGTTTGTTTATATTTAATCATATATAATATAAATTATATAACAAATCATAAATTTTTTATATAAAGAGTGTGATATTAATTTTTCAATATTAAAATAAATAATTTAACTCAATTCAATTCTTTAAAAAATGATTCTATATAAATTAATAATATATTTTTAATATATTTATTTTAAAATTATAACTATAGTTATTATGATTTTCTTACCTATTTTATTGTTTCTAAAATATATTTAAATTAATCTAAAATAAATAAATCATAAGTTTCCAGCAGGAGATTTAGGTTGGAGTATAGGATATAAAAAAATGAAAATATTGAAAATAATGATTGTCTTACAATACTACAATATTATTTATATAGAATCCATTGGAGACCAAATTTAAAAAATTTCAACCCTATTTTATATTGTGGAAGATTAACACAACAATACATAACACATGCATATGTGATGGTTAAAAGTAATGTTAAAAGTGTTAAAAATGGTTAAAAGTAATAAAATAATAGAATGAATTTTTTTTAGAAATAATCAAAAACAATTACGCATAGAATGTTATCAAGATTTATTAGATCATGTAATAAATAGTGCTTCAAATTTTTTAACAAATTTTGAAAACAAAGAGAGAATTAGAAATCTTTTTATTTTACCCTCATCATATATTGGAAGTCCACAACATATGCAGCAATATTATCAAGATGCCATGGCAATAATGAAAACAGTAGGAAAACCAGACTTATTTATAACAATGGCGTGTAATCCTAAATGAAAAGAATTGAAAGAAATTTTAAAAAATTTTTCAGAAGGGACAACTTCCAATGACATACCAAATATCACAGTAAGATTATTTTATATAAAATTTAAAATGTTATTGAATGATATTATAAAAAATAAAATTTTTGCTCTTGTTATAGCTTATGTATTTTCGATTGAATTTCAAAAAAGAGGGTTACCTCACGCGCATATTATTATAACATTACATCATAATCATAAAATATTAACTCCAGAAAATATTGATAAATATATTTCAGCAGAAATACCTTCATCAGAAAATAAATATTTACAAAAATTAGTATTTAAACACATATTACATGGACCACATATAGATAAATCACCTTGTTACGAAAAAAATAAAACTATATTTAAAAAAAAATTCCCAAAATCATTTAATGAAATTACAATAGTTGAAGAAAACAAATATCCACAATACAAAAGAAGAAATAATATTTTAGATAATCATACGTATAATTTAAAAAATAATAAAAAAATTATACAAGTTGATAATTCTATGGTAGTTCCTTACAACAGTTTTTTGTTAGCAAAATATAATGCTCATGTCAATACTTAACTTTGTATGTCAATACAAAGTATAAAATATATTTATGATTATATTTATAAAGGTGTAGATAAAGCTTACTGTAAAATAAAACAAGATGAAATTGAAGAAAATAATAAAGATGATGTTTATGATGAGATAACTCAATACATAAATGGAAGATATTTAAGTCCAATGGAGGCCGTATGGAGATTACAAGAATTTCCACTATGCGGTAGAAGTCATACAGTAATAAGATTAAATATCCGTACAGAAAATCAATAAAAAATAATTTTTAATGAAAATGATATACATTTAGCATTAAACAAATACGAAACAACATTGACCGCATGGTTTAAATTGAATGAAAAAGATGATTTTGCTAAAAAAATTAAATATGTTAATATCCTACAATATTATATTTTTAATTCTAAGACTGAATCTTGGATTAAAAGATCAAAATTTAGAAAAAATATAGCCATTGGTAGATTAAATGTAGTATCACCAAAAGATAGTAAACGTTTTTTTTTTAATGAAAAAATAAACAGGGTAAAAGGCCTAACATCTTTTAAGGATTTACGAACTTACGAAAATGTAACTTATAATACTTATAAAGAAACTGCTCTTGCAATGAATTTAATAGAGCACGAAAAACAAATTTATTATATTTTTGAAGAAGCATGCCATGTTATGTTACAAGTACAATTACGTAAATTTTTAACATGTTTTTTATTATATGAAAATATTCAAGGTAACATTATTTGGGAAAAATATAAAAAAGTTTTTATAGAAGATTTTAAAGAAAATAAAGAAAACAAAGCTTTATCCCATTTTAATCAAATATTAAATTCAGAAGAAGTGTCATGTGAAAATTTTGGTTTACCTGAACTAAATGAAAACTATATCGAGGAAAACGAAGAAATTAATAATGAAATTATAATTTTTAGTAAAAAAAAATTTGATAAAATGTATAAACAATTGAATAACGATCGAAAACATATTTTTGAACAAATAATAAATAATAATCATAAAATTTTTTTCATAGATGGACCAGGAGGTTCTGGAAAAACATTTTTATATAAAACATTAATATATTATTTTATAACAATATATAAAATATTTTTATCAATGGCTTGGACAGGTATTGCTTCAATTTTATTACCAAAAGGTTTAGCCAGTCACCGAACTTTTAGATTACCGTTAGATTTAAATAACATTTAAAGTGCATTTTTAAAATTTGATTCAGATAAGAAAAAATTAAGAGAAGCAAATGTAATTATATGGGACGAAGCATCAATGATTCCTAAAAAAGCTTTAGAAATAGTTGACAAAACATTAAAAGATGTCTGTCATAATAATGAAATTTTTGGAGGAAAAATTATTATTTCAGGTGGAGATTTCCGTCAAATTTTACCTGTATTAAAATATGGAAATAAATATACAATTATAGGACAAACTATAAAATATTCAACCCTATGGCCCAAGTTTCATATTTTTAAATTAAAAAAAATGTAAGATCTAATGATGAAAATTTTTCATCATTTTTATTAGATATCGGAGAAGGAAAAGTTGATACATTTATTACACCAGAAAAATGGAAAACTAATAATGTTTGTAATAATATTTATGAAAACATTAAAAATAATTATTGTTTTTCAAAAAATGTTATTTTAAGTACACATAATGAAGATGTGAATATTTTAAATAATAAAATATTGAATTTAATTAATAATGAAACAATGACATATTATAGTATTGATTATGCAACATATAAGGGTGTTGATCAAACAGATGATAATATTCATTTAAATTATCCAATAGAAATGTTCAATAATATAAGAGAAGGATCGCCTCCACATGAACTTTATTCAAAAATAAATGCCGTAATAATGCTGATTAGGAATTTAAGAGCATGACCAAGCTGCCCGCCTTCTAATAAAATTTCCAATCCTAACTAATGAATAAACGATGCGTTTAATCGAGTTTTTTTGCTACAAAGAAAAAATTTGCAAGATTAAACTCTAGTGCGGACAACTCAAGAAATCCACCAAAATATTATAGATACAAAGTTATAATAAAAACTTGTAATGTATCGTATTTTGAGGTTAGGTTTGTCGAGTTTGATATCTAATTTCCAATCCAAGCTCATAAAAAAATAACAAGTCCAAATGATTTTTTATTTTTACAAAAATTATTGTATTAAGAGCAGGTCGTATATCTCTGTCCTTTTCTAATCAAAGAATTAATTTTTTTGCAAAAACTAATAATTGCAGCAAAAAATAAAGAGATAGCCCCATCTTGTATAATGAAAAGCAAGATTTTCTTTGTTGAAGAAAAATTATTTTTATCGTTTCGTTTTGAAGAAAACCTTGAAAAACTTGAAAAATAGAGGTTAGGATTAATGATTCAGTTTTTCAAGGTTTCCTTAAAAACGAAGCGATAAAAATAATTTTCCCTCATAAAAGAGAATCTTGCTTTTTATTATACGAGATGGGGCTTTCTTCTTATTTTTCGCTACAATTATGAATTTTTGTGAAAAATCAATTCTTAGATTAGAAAAGGACAGATATACTCAACCTCCTCTAAAAGTGTATATAAACAGATGTCATCGATATAAATATTTACATTTTTTGAATACTATGTATTTATACATAATTAGCTATAGAACTATTTTTCGGCATTATTTTTAATATTCGAGCTTAATAGATTCATAGCATAAGGCAGACATTCTTGTTTTGTTATTTTTTTACTATTATACCCAAGTCCCGACCACTTTTAAGCATTTTTTTATAAATAAAATAAAATTGTTTAGATTTGAATGATTTTTTTTCATTCTCACCTATTTTTCTGCAAATCGGCCATGTAAAACGGTTTAATAATGATGCCTTAATGTTTGTAGTGGGCCTAGAAATCATACTCAAGAGGAATTTTTGAGTGACATTAAATTTTTATTTAAACTTACTCTGGTGCACCGTGAAATATGTTAAAGTTACCATTATCTTTCAATTCAAATATTCATTGATATTAAGGATAATAACCTCCGGTTCATTTTAATTTACTTTTTTTACATACATGTCAAATTTCAAAATTTTCTATGCTTACACATTGATAAGTAGTGCAAAAATAAAAGATAATTGGTGTGCCAACTTCCTATAAGTTGCATATAGTTAGACAACGCGTAACATAAAAATGCGGCACACATACATCGCCCATCGATATGAAAACTCAAAATTTTCGGCATACATTGATCATTAATGTGACAAATCTAGCACATACATTATCTGTCATCTCTGTGTATTTAAGTTAAAAAACAGTCCAAATTAGAGCTAAAATTATTTAAATGTTGCTAAAATCGAAGTTGCAATAGATAAAAAGGGATAAAATGAGCTCTATTGAAAATCTAAAATAAAATCTAAAATTAGCTATAAACGAGGGATTGGCGAACAACGCGAGGAGGGAGAAACTTCCTAATACACACACACACACACACACACATATATATATATATATATATATATATATATATATATATATATATATATATATATATATATATATATATATATATATATATATATATATATATATATATATATATATTGCGTATCTAGCGGGGGCTGACATTTTTTAGTGTTACAGCTAATGGTGTTTATATAAATGATGAAAAACACTATTAGACAAGGACAGATAGTTCGGCCTGCTCTTAAATCATAATCATACATTATGTTTTAAGAGCAGGCCGAACTTCTGTCCTTATCTAATCGTGTTTTTCATCATTTATATAAACATCATTAGCTGTAACACTAAAAAATGGCAGCCCCCGCTAGATACTACTGGAAATGGTCACTTGATAATCAAGTGAGATCTCAAGTGATTATCAAGTAATTATGATATGTTTGTCAAATGATTATCAAGTGATAATCACATGATTTCTAAGATAATATTTTATTAAAAATTTATTTCGTGAATATCTAAAATTGTAATAGAAATAAAAATAAAACAAAGTCATACAGAAAAATTATACAATACATTTAATTTGAATATTAAATAAATGTTACATTAAATGAGCCCTACTGAAAAATGTTAATTGAGATCTCATGCGAAAATCTTATTTAATAATATTTTTCATTTTGGTATGTTTGAAATCATCGATTGTAGACTATTTCTAAAAAATTGGGGTTTAAAAAAATTTTTTTAAGTCCAAATTTTCAAAAATATTCTCCAATCGATGATTTCAAATGTACGAAAATAAAAAATATTGAAAATGAGATTTTGGCATGAGATCTCATTTGGGTTTCTTTAGTGAGGGTATCATAGAGGCTAACAATTTTAGAATAAAAATCGCATTAATAATATTGAAATAGATACAATTTTCATAAAATATATTCAAATATTTTATTAGGACATATTGTTATTTATTTAGTTGTATTTTTTTTTTGTCTGTAATGTAAAAACTTAAACTTTCTGTTGCATTTTTGATGAAGATATCTTTGCGGCTATCATCAAGATCTCTGTAATATCTCGAATTATTCAAGTAATCATTATATAAACATAAAGAATAAATATAAGTATAACTTTGTAATCAAAATAATATTTTTTTTCTTACTTATACGTGATAACCACTTGATAATCACTTGAGATTTTGACATGATTACACTGCAAATTCATGTGTGTTAATTCACACACTGGTAGTGAGTACTTTTACACGTTTTAGTGTGTAAATTCTATTATGTGTGTAAAAAAACGCACTTATGTGCGTAAAAGTATTAGTATACACATTTTATGTGTAATTTTACACACATGATCGGTTTAGTGTGAACATTTACACACATGAATGCGTAAATCTACACATCTATGTGTTTAAAATTTATATTTGTACATTAATATATTTACTGTGATTCATTTTTATTTTACATTAGTAAAGTAGATAAATTTTCAGGTAGTTACAGTACAACATAAATAATTTTTAATCAAAGTTTTTCTAAAAATATATATTTTAATATTAAATTGTATTACAACTACAATATTCATTATTTTAAATTTTATATAGTCTTTTCTTTTGATTGTCTTAAGTAATTGATGGTAATATTTTATTATTTAATAAGAAGTTTAATTAAAATTTTTCATATGAAAAAAAATAATTTTATTGAATCGAATGCATCTATTAAATTAATTATATAAAATTCAGTAATCAATGTTAACCTTATCAAATAAATTATTTATTAATAAATATTTCATATACGTTTATTTTTTTGTAAAAAAATAATTGTTTATTTGATGAAAAATTAAATTTTTAATAAATAAGAAATTAGATATTCTTTTGATAAAAAATTATTTTTTTTATACAAGAAAAATTATTCTACTGATCTTTATTTTTTTTAATTAATATTAATTACTCATGATTATTATTATTTATTTAATTTAAATTTAGAAATGTTTAAAAATAATGAAATTCTTATATTAATAAACCATTAATATAAGAAATTATTATGGTTCGTAGCAAGCGTTCAGTAGCGTAATAGGTAGCGTCGATGCCTCGCATCCCGAGGGTCGTGAGTTCGCGCCCGAGTCAGGTCGAAAATTTTTTATGTGTTTTTATAGGCGATATAATTTTAATAGGTTAATTCTTAACATAATTGCACATTAAAATTAAAAAATTCCAACAAAAAAAATTGAAATACCCTCAAAAATAATTTTTAGTTTTTAAGAGGAGGTCAAGTATCTCTGTCCTTTTCTAATCAAAGAAATGATTTTTTTACAAAAACTAATACCTTTATCAAAAAATGAAGAGAAAGCCGCATCTTGTATCAAAAAAAGCAATATTTTCTTTGATAAGAAAAAATTAATTTTATTGCTTCGTTCTCAAGAAAACCTTGAAAAACCAAATTGTCCACCCTAACCTCTATGATTTAAGTTTTTCAAGGTTTTCTTGAAAACGAAGCAATAAAATTAATTCTTTCTTATCAAAGAAAATATTGCTTTTTTTATTACGAGATGCGGTTTTCTCTTCATTTTTTGCTAAAGTTGTTAGTTTGTGTAAAAAACTCAATTCTTTGATTAGAAAAGGACAGAGATACGTGACCTCCTCTTAATGTATTTCAATCTATTACACGTTTACGTGTGTTAAATTAAACATCTAAAACGAGTGATGGATTGAACACACAAAAAAGTGTGTAAAAATGGCGTCAGCCGAATTACACACGTAAGTGTGTTAAAATAATACACTTAAATTTGCAGTGTATTACTTGAGAATTACTTGAGATCTCACTTGATTCTAAGTGATTATCGTAGGGTACTATAATAGATAAATTTTATAATAAGAATAAAATAATTTTATCGCGTGGTTTTAGAATAATATAAAACCTACAAAAAATTTAATATATGAGCTATCTTTTTTGGTAGGTCTTATATTATTAAAGAACTACATGATTAAATTATTTTATTCTTATTGTAAAATTTAACCATTATATTAGTGTCTAGTGGGAACTGCTATTTTTTTTCGTTTTACAGCCAATGGTATTTACATAAATGATGAAAAACACTATTAGACAAAGACAGATTGCTCGGCCTCTTCTTAAGAGCATGACGAAGCTGCCCGCATTCTAATAATATTTCCAATCCTAACTTATGAATAAACGATGCGTTCAATCGAGTTTTTTTGCTACAAAGAAAAAATTTATAAGATTAAACTCTAGTGCGGACAACTCAAGAAATTCACCAAAATATTATACATACAAAGTTATAATAAAAACTTTCAAAGTATCGTATTTTAAGGTTAGGTTTGTCGAGTTTGATATCTAATTTCCAATCCAAGCTCATAAAAAAATAACAAATCCAAATGATTTTTTATTTTAACAAAAATTATTGTATTAATATAGCTTTAGTGCGGATAAGTCATTATACTTGTTTAATTCATGAATTTAAAAAGATATTGATAAAATAAAAAAGCAAAACTCGATTGCTGCAGCTCCGACATCCCGTTAATATCCTTTCTGAATAGTTTTTAATGGCATAACAAAAAATTATTCAAATTTGCTGAATTTCAAATCAAGCAGAATAAAATAGTATGTATTTGTTATATTTCGATTTTTTGGATTATTAAAACATTGAATTTGAATGAAATATCCAAAACATCTTTATATTTTAATGGAATGTAAAGTACCAACATTACAGTTTTTCAAATTTTTTATTCTTAATCCAAGATTTTTAAAAACATCTCTATATTACGGCTTTCCATTTAAACTAATAAATAGCATAGAGATATTTAGAAAAGTTTTTAAATAATACTTAAAAATTGGAGAAACTACAGTGTCGGTTACTCTGTATGAGCCATATATATTACTACATCACTTTAAGAAGTAGAAGTATGTTCAAATTCTGTGGCTGGAAATTTGAAGGGCTTCGTGAAAATGAATCTTATTTAAATTCAATTAATTTATATAGCGAAAAGTATAATAGAGATAAAATAACTAATAGAAATAATAATATAATGACTAGAATTAATAATAAAATAAAATAACAAGAACTATTAAACTTTTAAAGAAAGTGAAGGTATATACGTATAGCCGTCCTTCCGGATGATTCGTAATGTCCCTTCAGGGTCGTGTATTATATCCGACAGTTTCTCTTACTTAATAGATATTACTCGAGAGTTGAATATTACTCCTATAAGTCCCCACCACTTCAACCACCACCTATCGTTCGCCAAAGTGTGCGTTGAGGTAAGGCTTTATTCATTTTTGTATTTCACTGTCAGTACGGTTGGTGCTAGCCTCCCAAGTAGGCAGGCTGGGGACCAACTTAAATATTACGATCACCTGCTCGACGGCATCATATTATCCCTAGACTTTCTTCCCTCTATATCACAGGTACTATATACGAAAACAATTTTTTTCATTTCACAAAAATCGCTGAATTGTAAAAGAATAATTTTAAATCTTACCTAATTATAATGAATTTAATGTCGGAAAGTATTATGAGTCAAAAATAATTTAAGTGATTTTCGCAATGCATTGAAAATTAATTTCCAATTACGTGTAAAAATTCAAATTTATTATTCAGATGATTATTTAGACTGATTATTTTCAAATATTAAAACAATATTAATAATAAAACTAATTAATATTCAGATAATTTGATTTTTTTAATTTGAACAATATTATAATTATTGATTCTCTATTTAATATTAATTAATAAATCTTTATTTAGTTCATTTACTTTAGGATATTTTAAATTGGTCAAAAATCGAATAAACGAAATCAAGATTTTACCTATTCATTTTCGTAGAATTATCCTTGAATTCGTTTATTCGATCTTTATACATAATACTTGGAATATTTTTCAGTGCTTACTAAGTGAAAAAGGAACTGTATACATAATCTACAAAAAGCTTTATACGTAATAGTCGTGCCTTCATTTAAAATATACTATCATGAATCACAGATTTTTATACTTACTTAATTTTAAGTAAATAAACTATAAATGCGTACAAGTAATCATGAAAATGTTTTAGAATATAGCTTTTTAGGCTGATTAAAATTTGTCCTAAACCTTATTTTGATATACAGCAATATTATAAAAGCGAAATTCATATTCAAGTAATAAAAAATAGAATATAATTAAAGTGTTATCTCTTTCATTAAAATATGTTTAAAATTTAACTGTTGCAAAATTATACAAGACGATTCGTAACATTACCTTTAAATTGTATTGTGTAAGCATTCTGATATTTAAAAAAAATCATGAATTCGATCTTTTCATCTATAAAATTGATTGAATACAAATATTTTAAGATATCAACATTCTAATTGTTATTAAGCTGCCTTAAACAATTTTTGGTTGAGAATTAATATTCACCATTTGAGTATATATAAATTAAAAACATGCCGAATTTGCAAATAGCTTTTATGTATGTATACTTTAGAAGTATCTCCTGAAAGACTGACAATTTTATAAAGACGATCAGGATGAACTAGATTTATAGTAAATATAAACGGATATAATATCGTTTACAAAATGCTTTAACACATATAATAGTTCTACTTATTGTTTAACTTGAGAAATTTCATCTCACTGTAATAAAAAAAAAATTTTAATTACACAATCATCCCAAAACTACGCTGCCATGAAAAAATTTCATATGTACTATTTGTGATAGTAAATTATATTATTTATGTATAATTTATAGCTGGTGATTAGTTTTTATTTCAATAAAATTTTTGTCTTTATAATAAACAAAAAAATATATTTATGAACTTATTATTTCTAAAAATGAGTTTGTGCCAACAATAGAACGAATTCCGATTATAAGCTTTTGAAAACATGTGACTATTCGTGTGTGTATGTATAGGTATGAGTGCATGCATACGTGAGCATATGTATGTATATATATATATATATATATATATATATACACACACACACACACACACACTCACATGTATATGTATATTAACAATTTATATAAACACATACACATGCGTGCATTACACATATAGTTATATATATATATCTAAATTTAGTTTAGAGAAATTTTCACTGATTTTACCAGTGACGAAGTATTTCACTGTGAATTAGTGAATTTTACTGTTAATCTGTGAATTTTCATTAATTGATTAATAAATATGTGTCGGTAAGATAGAAATTTTGACAAACTCTCGTTTTAAATTAATATTTATTTTGCAATTGAGGACAAAAATTACCTCTTAAATCACCTTCAATAATTAATGACAAAATTAATAAAATCTTTATAAACACAATTATTTTCTTATAAAAAGATCATTTTTTTTCACGACAGCAAATATAGAAGTAATTTAATTATTAATAAATAATCTTAATAATTAAATATTTTTTTGTAAAAAAATTAATTTTTTTATACAAGTAAATAATTATGTACAAAAAAAATATTTAAAAAATTTTTCATAAAAAATTCTTTTACGCAAGAAAAATAATTTTTTAGTCTCTCATTTATTTATAATTATTATTAATTAATTATTTATTTGTCTTTAATTTAAAAATATTGAAAATAATATTAATAGTTCATTACTATAAAAAGTTTTGTGGTAATTAACTATAAATATATAAAATTATAATATCTTGCATAAGCGTTCTGTAGTGTAATAGGTAGCGCCAATGCCTGGTAATCCGTAGGTCGTAAGTTCGCGTCCCAGTCAGTTCAAAAATTTTTATGAGCAAGCCAGATTTGCTGTCCTTGTCTAATTGAGTTTTTTGTTATTTATTTAAGTATTAATCGGTATATCTGCAAATTGAAGGTTGAGCGCAATAGATATTATTATTATGAATATTTATGCAAAAGAACGAAAAATTCTATCGCATTAATTTTGAGAAAAGTAAGGATCGCTGAAGTTATAGGTTATGTTTATAATATTTTTGCGTTCCTTACTTTTCTCAAAATCAATATGGTAGAATCTTTTGTTCATGTGCATAAATATTCATAATAATAATATCTATTGCGCTCAAACTTCAATTTGCAAATATTCTGATTAGTACTTGAGTAAATAACAAAAAACTCAATAAGACAAGGACAACGAATCCGGTCTGCTATTAAGAGTCGGCCGTATAGCTTTGTCCTCGTCTAATCTAAATTTTCGTTATAATTAATGAATTAAATATTTTTATACAAATGTTGGGGCTGAGCGCTGTAGAGCAAAAAATGGGCAAAGGATTCTATTCTATGAAAATTTTATATTTTTTCATAGAATGGAATCCTTTGCTAGTGTTTTGCTCCACAGCCCTCAGCTCTTACATTTGTATATACATATTTAATTTATTAATTATAACAAAAATTTAGATTAGACAAGGACAAGGGTATACGGCCGACTCAAGGCGATTTCTTTAGCGTAAATAATAAGTAGGTAATTTGTAAAATAAATTAACTCAATAAAAACGATTCAATATCGATATTTCGAAACAATATAATACAATTTATTTTTAATTTTGAATGCAGATTTTACTAATTTAAATGATTTTTCACTGAAATAATTTTAGAGAGTATACTCTAAATTTTCAGCTAAATAATTACAATTAAATTTTAAAATATAATATAAGTATAAAAAGACGAGAAAAAATTTTGTATACAAAATATGAATTTTGCAAATTAAAGTTAATTGAATGATTTTGTGAGATTACAAACATTTATTATTTCTATAAATATCTATTAGATTGATGCATAAATAATGTTTAGCTAGCATAGGTATGTGAAGAATATTCAGCTGATAAATTTCATGAAAATGTCATACATTATTTGTAATAAATTTTTATTAAATAAATAATATAAGACAAATCCTTAAACTTTACAATAAAGAAAAATAGAACAAATATATTTATTGAATAACTTGAATAAAAACTTTGTTTTAGTTAAACCTACTCTGAAATAACCAACGTAGATTTTGTTTACACTGGTATTGCTACGTAGGAATGTAATGATACATTTTTTTCTTACAATATCAAGTAATGAAACTTTTTTTTACCTTGAATATATATTTATTAAATATAAGACTATAGTCCATTAATGATTTTAAAAAATCTTATCCGTTGCTTAAAATTCTATTGATTAATAGAAGATTGAATATTTTTTATTTTGATGCTTGTCGAAAGCTTTCTCAGCCAATTTTCAATAAAATGACATCAAAATTTCCAGAAATCTTATATTTATATATGTTAAAAAAATAATAATGCTGGAATTTTGATAAGATAAGTTGAAGTAAATATTGTACTTAATTACATACATAAAATTCACAAAAATATCTATTTTTTGCAATATTTTCAACTTTTTCTGAACCAAACTTTTAAATTCTTTTTTTTAAAAAGAACTAAAACTTTTATTTTGTAAAGATATATAAATTAAAGATCTCTAGAAATTTTGATGTCAATTTGTTGAAAATTGACAGAAAAAGCTTGCGATAACCATCAAAATAGAAAAAATTAAGTCTTCGATTCCAAAATCAAGTGTTCGGATAAAGGAAAAGATTTCAATCATCAGATGAGATTGTTTTAAATTATTCACTGACTGAAGTCTTGTATTTGATATAATATGTATATATATGTATATATATATATATATATAAGGTGAAAAAAAGTTTAATTAATATTAAACTAAAAAAAATTATTATAGCATTCAAATTTTATTTTTTTTCCAGGCTTTATCTCAGTCCTGATATCAAGTCCTGGTTTTTTTTTAGTCCTTGATATATCATGGTATACATTTTAAAAGACGTTCTTACTTATATAATTAATTTAATAGGATAATTGAGAAAATTTTGAAACAAATACTCATAACTAAATTCACTGAGTCTAAATAATTTTCAAACTTATAAATTTGAGGTTATAAATCTATTATTTACTATTGTTCAACAGAATCTGGGCATAATAACGGGAACTCTGATATATTATGGTAAAATATCTGCTCAAATTATGTTAAAATATCTGAGCACTAGTTAGTGAAGAGAGCAGAAAGTATAGTTAATTTTCTACCAGGGTATTCAGTGTATGATACATATATAATATATATATATATATATACATAATATATATATATATATATATATATATATATATATATATATATATATATATATATATATATACATACATATATGTATAATACTCACGTGTGTGTGTGTTCATATAAATGTTAATATAAAATTAAACAATATATATAGTACCATCTATAAATTAGTCAAAAAAATTTTGATGAGAAGCATTACTAATAGTATTATTTCTAGTTTTACTAGTCATACAACAAAATTGAACAAAGCAAATTAAAATAGATTAAAAATCCTTACTTTCTATGTGATGTAGAATTTTTTAAAATTAGTTTTTTTATTCTTTATTCTTCTATTTAAGTTGTTAATTTTTCAAATTTTCAAAAATTTCTTTAATTTTTTGTACTTTTTTAAAAATAATTATGAGTAAAAAGTTCTAACGAATATCAAAAGAATTTGGTAAAATCTAAGGCTGTATTCACAGTAGTATGGAAGTTCGGCAATTCAAAATTCCACCTGTAATAAATTAATAACGGTAAAATTTGCTCCAGTATGCTGAATCGTGGTTCATGATTATCCTTGAATCAACCTTACGATACAAAATAACGATTTGATATTTTTTTATTTGTCAAGTATTTTATATACAATAGGAGTAAATACGTATAACAAGCCATATAGAGATACCGAGTAAACATTTCATTATTACACAGTAGCTTTTTTTGTGACCGTTTCATTAATCATAAAAATACTTAATATCAACCAAAGATCGTTCTAGCAAATGCAATATGCATGCGAAGAGAGCTTGCATAAATTATTCACACTCGTGAAAAATCCCGTGGTTTTAAATCCGATTGCTACAATTGAGCGTTTAAAAGATGTATCCTCGATATACTTATATTTTATACAAGTTCTCAGAAATAGCCCTAGCGTAAATCGCATTAGACGTGCACACTGAAAAGGGGTTAGAATACTGATTGTACTCTATGGCGACGAGTGGCGTTAGTGTCGCTAGCGAACATTCATTGTGTTACGAGCGAGTAGGCAGTGTTTTCTAGAGACTAATGAGTGTTCTCTGCGAGGCTTCTTTCTACGAAGAGGATAGCAAGTCTACGCTCAGAGAGTAATGAGTCGTCTCTAGAGACTACTAGTTCGTTTTTCGAAGCTTGGACTGACTGTATTCTAAAAATGACACACACTGTACCGTAGAGAACAGTGACAGTTCAATTCCCTTTTCAGTGCATGTATGATACGATATAACCTATCTATTTACACGTGTCTTCTTGACTCGGTATAATATTATATACATAGTATGATACGACGTAACCAAGCTATTTACACGTGCATTCATGATTCGGTATACGATTATATATAACCTGGTATACCCGAATCAATAGCTAAGTATAAGCTTGCAGTAGTATCCTCGGTATGCATATACGTATAAATAACCAAACTATTAACACGCGCACACACACCTCGGCATAGTAATCTCAGTACGCATACACGCGCAAATAACCAAGCTATTTACATGCGCATACTCATCGTGGTATGAACAGCTCGGTACACTAGCATATTAACCACGCTAAATACACACCGCGGTATAAACAGCTTGGTATACTAGCATATCAACCACGCTAAATACACACTGTGGTATAAACAGCTCGGTACACTAGTATATTAACCGCGCTAAATATACACCGCCGTATAAACAGCTCGTTATACTAGTATATTAACCGCGCTAAATATACACCACGGTAGAAACAGCTCGGTATACTAGCATATTAACCATGCTAAATATATACCACGGTATAAATAGCTCGGTATACTAGCTTATTAACCACGCTGAATATACACCACGGTAGAAACAGCTCGGTACACTAGTATGCCGCGCTTTTACCCGCGTATACATGCCTCGCTATACGAGCATACGTGTATAAAAATAGCTCGGTATACTAGCATATTAACCGCGCTAAATATACACCACGGTATAAACAGCTCGGTACAATAGTATGCCGCGCTATTTACCCGCGTATACATGCCTCGCTGTACGAGCATACGTGTATAAAAATAGCTCGGTACACTAGCATATTAACCGCACTAAATATACACCATGGTATAAACAGCTCGGTACAATAGTATTCCGTGCTATTTACCCGCGTATACATGCCTCGCTTTACGAGCATAGACAACGACGCATATGTGTATAAAAATAGCTGGGTATACTAGCATATTAACCGCGCTAAATATACACCACGGTATAAACAGCTCGGTACAATAGTATGCCGCGCTATTTACTTGCGTATACATGCCTCGCTAAACGAGCATACGTGTATAAAAATAGCTCGGTATTCTAGCATATTAACCACGCTAAAAATACACCACGGTATAAACAGCTCGGTACAATAGTATGCCGCGCTATTTACCCGCGTATACATGCCTCGCTGTACGAGCATAGACAACGAAGCATACGTGTATAAATATAGCTCGGTATACTAGCATATTAACCGCGCTAAATATACACCACGGTATAAACAGCTGGGTACAATAATATGCCGCGCTATTTACTCGCGTATACATGCCTCGCTGTACGAGCATAGACAACGAGGTATACGTGTATAAAAACAGCTCGGTACAATAGTATGCCGCGCTATTTAGCCGCGTTTACATACCTCGCTATACGAGCATAGACAACGAGGTATACGTGTATAAAAATAGCTCGGTATACATGTATATACACCTAGGTTAACACATATTAACGCACGTATATTACGTGTTTCACATTGATAATTTTATACTCGTCTCAAAGTTCGTCTGCATTCTTGCATCGAGCTATTTTTATACACGTATGCTCGTACAGCGAGGCATGTATACGCGGGTAAATAGCGCGGCATACTATTGTACCGAGCTGTTTATACCGTGGTGTATATTTAGCGCGGTTAATATGCTAGTATACCGAGCTATTTTTATACACGTATGCTCGTATAGCGAGGCATGTATACGCGGGTAAATAGCGTGGCATACTAGTGTACCGAGCTGTTTCTACCGTGGTGTATATTTAGCGTGGTTAATAAGCTAGTATACCTAGCTATTTATACCGTTGTATATATTTAGCATGGTTAATATGCTAGTATACCGAGCTGTTTCTACCGTGGTGTATATTTAGCGCGGTTAAGAGGAGGTCACGTATCTCTGTCCTTTTCTAATCAAAGAATTGAGTTTTTTACAGAAACTAATAACTTCAGCAAAAAATGAAGAGAAAGCCGCAGCTCGTAATCAAAAAAGCAATATTTTCTTTGATGAGAAAGAATTAATTTTATTGCTTTGTTTTCAAGAAAACCTTGAAAAACTTAAATCATAGAGGTTAGGGAGGACAATTTGGTTTTTCAAGGTTTCCTTGAGAACAAAGCAATAAAATTAATTTTTTGTTATCAAAGAAAATATTGCTTTTTTTGATACACGATGCGGCTTTCTCTTCATTTTTTGATAAAGTTATTATTTTTTGTAAAAAAATCATTTCTTTGATTAGAAAAGGACAGAGATACGTGACCTCCTCTTAATATACTAGTATAACGAGCTGTTTATACGGCGGTGTATATTTAGCGCGGTTAATATACTAGTGTACCGAGCTGTTTATACCGCAGTGTGTATTTAGCGTGGTTGATATGCTAGTATACCAAGCTGTTTATACCGCGGTGTGTATTTGGCGTGGTTAATATGCTAGTGTACAGAGCTGTTCATACCGTGGTGAGTATGCGCATGTAAATAGCTTGGTTATTTGCGCATGTATGCGTACTGAGATTACTATGCCGAGGTGTGTGTGCGCGTGTTAATAGCTTGGTTATTTATACGTATATGCATACCGAGGATACTACTGTAAGCTTATACTTAGCTATTGATTCGGGTATACCAGGTTATATATAATCGTATACCGAATCATGAATGCACATGTAAATAGCTTGGTTATGTCGTATCATACTATGTATATAATATTATACCGAGTCAAGAAAACACGTGTAAATAGATAGGTTATATCGTATCATACATGCACGTCTAATGCGATTGACGCTAGGGCTGTTTCTGAGAACTTGTATAAAATATAAGTATATCGAGGATACATCTTTTAAGAAGGAGCCGAACTATCTGTCTTTGTCTAATAGCGTTTTTCATCATTTATGTAAACACTATCCGGTATAACAAGAAAAAAATAGCAGTCCCCGCTAGATATTAGTATAATAAGTAAATTTTATAATAACAAACAAATTTTTTTACTGCGTAGTTTTTGAATAATTAGAGACCTACCAAAAAAAGATAGGTTATATTCTAGATGGCTAGTAGGTCTCTAATTAGTCAAAAACTATGCGGTAAAAAATTTGATTGTTATTACAAAATTTACTAATTATACTAATATCTAGCGGGGGTTGCTATTTTTTTCTTGTTATAAAGAATAGTGTTTATATAAATAATGAAAAACGCTATTAGACAGAGACAGATAGTTCGGCCCCTTCTTAAACGCTTAATTGTAGCAATCGGATTTAAAACCACGGGATTTTTCACGAGTGTGAATAATTTATGCAAGCTCTTTTCGCATGCATATTACATTTGCTAGAACGATCTTCGGTTGATATTAAGTATTTTTATGATTAATAAAACGGTCACAAAAAAAGCTACTGTGTAATAATGAAATGTTTACTCGGTATCTCTATATGGCTTGTTATACGTATTTACTCCTATTGTATATAAAATACTTGACAAATAAAAAAATATCAAATCGTTATTTTGTATCGAATGGTTGATTCAAGGATAATCATGAACCACGATTCAGCATACTGGAGCAAATTTTACCGTTATTAATTTATTACAGGTGGAATTTTGAATTGCCGAACTTCCATGCTACTGTGAATACAGCCTAAAATTCACTATGGATGATTTTGTTATTATGATGATTCCTTATAAAATTACAAACAATTAAATATTGCAAAGTAGTAATAACAACAAAAGAAACTAAACTGTAACATCAATAATAAAAATTTATAGTATATTACATACCAAGGGAGGTAAAGTACTGGCGAGTCCATAGCACATATACACTGAGAAAAATATATAATTAAAAATTACTATATTTTTCACTAATGGGGAGACAAACTCGACATATGCAGGAAATTTAACATACTTTTATGAAAATTTACTATACTTCTACGAATTTATGATATACGCGCTCACAAAAATTGCTATTTAGTATCGTAAAAATTATGAATACAGAGAATGACACAACGAGACTGCTGTTGCCGCGCTTAATCACTAGGTGGCGACTCATTTTTTCAATCTGCGAGCGGTAAGAGAAGTACTTGGTTGGTATATAAGAAAATTTGAAACAGAGGCTTTTAAATATTTTCGCGTTCGTGATAATACGCGTTAGGTAGAATATGCGTTAGGTGTAGCGTGTGAGTGCGATTAACTTGTTATAATGTGTGTAATTTAGGATAAATGTAGTATATACAACTTCGAAAAGAGCGTTTCATAATTTGCGAAAAGTGTCTTTCTAACAATAACACACAAACAAAATAATTCTTCCTCAACTGAATTTGAAAACACAAGCGAAATTCTCATAACGTCAACGAGCATCGGAAAATAATATTTTTAGAATTTAAAAAAAAATTCATATCCATAATATTTAATACATGATATTTATAAAATTTAATATGCAGTATAGTAAAATTTGCTAAAAGGTGTAGAAAAATTTGATATATAGTATAGTAAAATTTGATGCTTTGAAATTTTACTATATACATATACTAAAATTTAATACATATCGAGTTTGTCTCTCCGATGTTATACAGTATAGTAATTTTTTCATTAAGTTTGTGCTAATATTTAATCATACATTTCTCTCCGTGTAATTGCCACCTCGAGCCGAAGGCGAGGGTGGCAAATATGTGCTATGGGCTCGCCATTTTACCTCCCGTGGTGTGTATGCTATTTTTCGCCATACCCGGGCCGAAAATACAACTTTTGTTTTTCGGTGCCGGGACGAAAGTTGTGCTTTCGGGCAGGGTATGGCGAAAAATATTTATTATGTTTAACATATTTTTATGTATACTTTATAATGTAATAGTAATCATAATTTTCTAAGAAATAAACTTCAATTTTTAATAAAAGAACTTTATTTTTTTAAGAAATATAATAAAAAAGTATTCTAGAATTATTATTCAAATAATTTTTATTCAAATGAATTTTGTTACATGCTTAAAAATACAATCACTTAAAAAAATAAGTATAAATTATATACTTAATAATAATTAACTTACAACCTCATTAAAAAACGTCGTAGCACACTGAAAAAAAAATTTAGTTGGATTCAGTAAGGCTTGATTAATTCAATGAAATTTCTTATATGCGGGCAGAGAATAAAATATTTTATTATATTAATACAAATATTTCAATTGAATCAAATAAATATTTTATATTTTCAAATGAAAATTTATTTTATTAAATATCGAAAAAATTGATTTAAGAGGAGGCCGGAGCAGATTCGATACCCTATTGAAAAAAAACACGTGTTTTTTACACGTGTTATTTACACGTGCAAAATACACGTGTTTTTTACATGTAAAATTTGCGTGTTTTTTCAAGCATTTTTTTCACGTGCTTTTTTCACGTGTTTTTTTCACGTGTTTTTTTTGACGTGAAATATTGTGAAAATTGAAAAAAAACACGTGTTTTTTGTATATTTTTTCATATTAAAATCTACGCATTTTTCATTAACGAACAATGAGAATGTTTTGTAAAGAGTATTTATAATACTTTATTTTGACCTTTTTGAAAAAAATACGTTGTGTATCTACACGTATTTTTTATAACTCTTCGAAGATCGAAGAGCTTCTAAGACCCAGAGTGTCTGGCTTCATACATCTTGTGTTTTCGAAATTTGTATAGGGGATGACAAAACTGAGAAAAACGCCACCTAGTGACTTAGAGTCAGACCGACATAATCGATCATCAATAGCGATTTTAAATCACTAGGTGGCGTTTTTCTCAGTTTTGTCATCCCCTATACAAATTTCGAAGACACAAGATATATGAAGCCAGACACTCTGGGTCTTAGAAGCTCTTCGATCTTCGAAGAGTTATAAAAAATACGTGTAGATAGAACGTATTTTTTTCAAAAGGGTCAAAATAAAGTATTATAAATACTCTTTACAAAACATTCTCATTGTTCGTTAATGAAAAATGCGTAGTTTTAATATGAAAAAATATACAAAAAACACGTTTTTTTTTTCAATTTTCACAATATTTCACATCAACAAAAACACGTGAAAAAAACACGTGAAAAAAGCACGTGAAAAAAATGCTTGAAAAAACACGCAAATTTTACATGTGAAAAACACGTGTAAAAAACACGTGTATTTTGCACGTGTTTTTTTTCAATAGGGTACCGACCGAGAATAAAAAATCCGTTGTTTAATTTTCTCCTACTATACGTAATGGAATGCATTAAAATTTTAAATACATTCACGAAATTTATTTCTCTATTGCGCTCGCCAAATATACTTCAGCTGTTCATTAAATTCTAAGTACGGTTACTTACTTTTCATTTAAAATATGGTGAATTTTATGAAAAAAACATCTATTATAATAAAAATTGCGCTTAAGAGCAGGTCGTATATCTCCGTCCTTTTCTAATCAAAGATTAATTTTTTTGCAAAAACTAATGATTGTAGCAAAAAATAAGGAGATAGCCCCATCTCGTATAATAAAAAGCAAGATTTTCTTTGATGAGGAAAAATTATTTTTATCGATTCGTTTTGAAGAAAACCTTGAAAAACGTAAAAAATAGAGGTTAGGATGGACAATTCAGTTTTTCAAGGTTTTCTTAAAAACAAAGCGATAAAAATAATTTTTCCTCATCAAAGAAAATCTTGCTTTTTATTATACGAGATGGGGCTATCTCCTTATTTTTTGCTACCATCATTAGTTTTTGCAAAAAAATCAATTCTTTGATTAGAAAAGGACAGATATACTCCACCTCCTCTTAATAACAATTTTATTTTGGGAACAGTATAATTATTTTATTTATGATTAAATAACATTTTGACTTCTCGGTCGGTAATTAAAACTGCTCCGGCCTACTGTTAATAAAATTAAATGATTGTTTTGACAAAAAATTTCAGTAATTTAAATGTACATTTGTTTTTCTCATCAATTATTTAATTGCAATAATAATATATTTAATTAGATTAATTGGGATGTTGCATGAAATTTTTTTTATTCAATCCATTATATCCGTGACTTAGAAAAAAAATAAAGGACACGTATTTTTTCTTTTTTCATGAGAATCAAAACTCAAAGAGATAGAGGCAGTTAAGACTGTGTGACGTCACGAAAGTATTTGCTCTCGTGACGTCATTTATTATGGCGCTATATCTATATATATCAAAATTGTACTAGCTTATACCGGCTATAACTTTTGTAATTTATCATAGTTTTAAAAACAAAAAGATTCGGATCTCTTCTTTTTTCGTATTCTACCTGACGGATATAATACATTTTTTCATGTGAGATGCTAAATAAGAGGAGGGAGAGTATATCTGTCCTTCTCTAATAAAATAATTGATTTTTTTACAAAAACTAATAATTGGGTCTTAGCATGAAAAAATGTATTATATCCGTCAGACAGAATACGAAAAAATAAGAGACCAGTATTTTTTTGTTTTTTTTAAATATGATGAATTGCAAAAGTTATAGCCGTTGTGAGTTAATGCAATTTTAATATAAATAGATATAGCACCATGATACATGACGTCACATTATTATAATAATGTGACGTCACATACAATTTTAACTGCCTCTATCTCTTTGAGTTTTAAGAGGAGGCCGTATAGTTCTGTCCTTGTCTAATCTAAATTTTCGTTATTATGGCTAAATTAAATATTTTTATACAAAAGTAAGGGCAGAGCCCAATAGATTTAAGGATGAGCAGACGATTCTATTCTATGAAAAAATATAAAATTTTCATTAGTTTTCAAGTGAAGTCTGAAACGGAAAAAGAGTTAAATTTGATTGAAGTGTTCAACTCTTTTTCCGTTTCAGACTTCACTCGAAAACTAATGAAAATTTTATATTTTTTCATAGAATAGAATCGTCTATTCATCCTTAAATCTATTGGGCTCTGCCCTTACTTTTGTATAAAAATATTTAGTTTACTAATTATAACGAAAATTCAGATTAGACAAGGACAGAACTATACGGCCGCCTCTTAATTTTTTTGGTGAAAGAAAAAATACGTGTCCTTTATTTTTTTGTGTTCCACCTGACGGATATAATGGATTTAAAAATAATTTTTCATGCTAGGATCCAATTGTAGCAAAAAATAAGGAGATAGCCCCATCTTGTATCATAAAAAGTAATATTTTCTTTGCTGAGGAAAAATTATTTTTATCGATTCGTTTTGAAGAAAACCTTGAAAAACCTAAAATATAGAGGTTAGGATGGTAAATTCAGTTTTTCAAAGTTTTCTTAAAAACAAAGCGATAAAAATAAATTTTCCTCATGACAGAAAATATTGCTTTTTATTATATGAGATGGGGCTTTCTTCTTATTTTTTGCTACAATCATTAGGTTTTGCAGGAAAATTAATTTTTCAATTAGAAAAGGATAGAAATATACGACCTGCTCTTAAATATTTTAGATTTTCGAATAAAACTTTAATTTTTCATAAAAATTTATTCAAGAGCAAGCCAGAGCAGATGCGGTACCGACCGAGAATCAAAAATCCGTTGTTTAAATTTCTCCTACTATACGTAATGGAACGCATTCAAATTTTAAATACAATCACGAAAGAGTACCCCCCGTTAAGATAGGTAAAATGCCCTCCCTCATATATTTTAAAACTAATATTTTTTCTTGTTTTTATACTAATTAAGATTAGGTTTTGTTATATTTATAGTTTCCTAACACATACCCTAACCTCAACATAACCTAAAAATCACTTTTTTAATAAAATTTTTTTTTTATCTGGAAGGATGAATGATATTAATCCCGCGAAAAACATATGACTAGGTCTTAGCACTCTCTTCAACTGTGATTTTTTGCGAGTCCTAGAAAGCAGTTTTTCTAACCTAAAAATAACATTTAAATCATAAAATCTCCGTAACTTTGCTCTGGGAGGGGCTACAAGTAATTTTCTGGGCTTAAAATTTGTATTTTTAAAAAACAAATAAAGTTTATGATGACCAAAAATTCGATTCTGGCATGGCGCCATGGCGAAAAACTCGAAAAACCATTTTTTTCATAGGTTTTCTGTCGGTTATTGGTCTCTAGCAACTCACAAATCATTTTTAGAGAAAAAAACATAGCTTCATTGGATTCTACGTGAAAAAATACATTGAAAATGTGCATGATTACTTTAGGAATACTTGGATGCTGTTACAAAACAATTAAAAAAATAAAATAATTCTGAAATTATTACATATCTACTTTGCATCGTTGCTGCATTTTATGTTTTTATGACCTTGGTCATCTCTTTAGAGTCACAAAGCTACTATTCAATGTATTCATAGGCAAATGACGTCCACTGTACGCGAAAAACAGAGACAAATACTAGACAGATAACTATAACTCCTATATATACATATATATATATATATGTGTGTGGAATAACTTGCTATCCCTCGTATATACATAAGGAATAGTGAGTTGTTCTTAGAAACGCAAATTATTTTTCTTATACATAGATAAAAAACCAATGTTTATCTATTCCTGTAACTATTCTTTTTAGTGTTCTTTTTTAGCTTGTAAGAGACCTAACATGTTTTCTGTCCTCCATAAATCACGAACTCGATAGATTTAAACAATTAAATGATTCCAATTAAGTTCCAAATTCAAAAATTAAAAGATCATTATCTCTTTAGAGTCATAAAGCTACTATTCGATGTATTTACAGCTAAATTACGCCTATTGCACGCCAAAATAAGATTTTTAAACATAACTGAAGTAACGGTCGTATCATCTGTCTTTTTGTATTACAGTAGACTCTGGATACAAGAGAATCAACGGGCCTTCAGGAGAGGAATTTTCTTGAAAATTCTCTCATACAAAGAGTCTCCAACACGCTCGAGTCAAAAGTGATACCCACACCTACTGTTTTGTTGTGTGAGTTGTATCCAACATGCGTGTATATTCTGTCTCTCTCACTTTCATAGTGGTGGGATAACGCAAATACTTAGGCTCACGCCCATATTTAGGAGAAAGAGCTCGAAATCTCTTATATCGCAATCTCTTGTATCGAGAGATCACTGAATCATTAGAGAGACAAAGACGGAATAACGTTTTAGTAACAATATATATATATATATATATATATATATATATATATATATACAAAAAATAGTGAGCTATTGCTTCTCATATATATATATATATATATATACAAAGAATAGTGGGCTGTTGCTAGAAACAACGTGCTTGATTCTCATATATGTAGAAGCAATGTATTTCTTATATCGGTTGCTACTCTATTTTTTGCGTATAATGGCCTGAAGACAAATCATAATTGTGGCAGTTCTAACAAAGAATATAAATGCTTACATAGAAGTGTACTTTCAGGCTCGAATTTATAGACCCAACACGATTGTTACTAAAACCTTATTCCGTCTTTGTCTCTCTAATGATTCAGTGATCTCTCGATACAAGAGATGGCGATATATGAGATTTCGAGCTCTTTCTTCTAAATATGGGCGTGAGCCTAAGTATTTGCGTTATCCCACCACTATGAAAGTGAGAGAGACAGAATATACACGCATGTTGGATACAACCTTCGAGCATATACTACTGGAGGAAGCCTCCGAATGGCAGCAAGCGTTACAAGGTGAAGAGAGAGAAAGCCTCTATTTTGGTACGTGCTGTTTCTCTCTAGCCTGATTTGATTAACTGCTTCTGTTCCCCACTGAGAAAGTGAGAGAGAGATAACACGTACCAAAAATAGAGGCTTTTTCTCTCTTCGCCTTGTAACGCAGTTAATAGCTGGGAGGCTTTCTCCAGTAGTATATGCTCGAAGGATACAACTCACACAACAAAACAGTAGGTGTGGGTATCACTCTTGACTCAAGCGTGTTGGGGACTTTTTGTATGAAAGAATTTTCAAGAAAATTCCTCTCCTGAAGGCCCGTTGATTCTCTTGTATCCAGAGTCTACTGTAATACAAAAAGACAGATGATACGACCGTTACTTCAGTTATGTTTAAAAATCTTATTTTGGCGTGCAATAGGCGTAATTTAGCTGTAAATACATCAAATAGTAGCTTTGTGACTCTAAAGAGATAATGATCTTTTAATTTTTGAATTTGGAACTTAAGTGGAATCATTTAATTGTTCAAATCTATCGAGTTCGTGATTTATGGAGGACAGAAAACATGTTAGGTCTCTTACAAGCTAAAAAAGAACACTAAAAAGAATAGTTACAGGAATAGATAAACATTAGTTTTTTATCTATGTATAAGAAAATAAATTTGCGTTTCTAAGAACAACTCACTATTCCTTATGTATATACGAGGGATAGCAAGTTATTCCACACACACATATATATATATATATGTATATATAGGAGTTATAGTTATCTGTCTAGTATTTGTCTCTGTTTTTCGCGTACAGTGGACGTCATTTGCCTATGAATACATTGAATAGTAGCTTTGTGACTCTAAAGAGATGACCAAGGTCATAAAAACATAAAATGCAGCAACGATGCAAAGTAGATATGTAATAATTTCAGAATTATTTTATTTTTTTAATTGTTTTGTAACAGCATCCAAGTATTCCTAAAGTAATCATGCACATTTTCAATGTATTTTTTCACGTAGAATCCAATGAAGCTATGTTTTTTTCTCTAAAAATGATTTGTGAGTTGCTAGAGACCAATAACCGACAGAAAACCTATGAAAAAATGGTTTTTCGAGTTTTTCGCCATGGCGCCATGCCAGAATCGAATTTTTGGTCATTATAAACTTTATTTGTTTTTTAAAAATACAAATTTTAAGCCCAGAAAATTACTTGTAGCCCCTCCCAGAGCAAAGTTACGGAGATTTTATGATTTAAATGTTATTTTTAGGTTAGAAAAACTGCTTTCTAGGACTCGCAAAAAATCACAGTTGAAGAGAGTGCTAAGACCTAGTCATATGTTTTTCGCGGGATTAATATCATTCATCCTTCCAGATGAAAAAACAATTTTATTAAAAAAGTGATTTTTAGGTTATGTTGAGGTTAGGGTATGTGTTAGGAAACTATAAATATAACAAAACCTAATCTTAATTAGTATAAAAACAAGAAAAAATATTAGTTTTAAAATATATGAGGGAGGGCATTTTACCTATCTTAACGGGGGGTACTCTTTATTTCTCTATTGCGCTCGCCAAAAATAATTAAAGAAAATTTTTAAAAATTAAAAATTTTATACTACAGTTGTTTATTAAACTCTAAGTACGAGTACTTACTTTTCGTTTGAAATATAGTGAATTTTATGGAAAATATCTATTATATAATCATGTATGTATAAAAAATTGCGCTCAATAGCAATTTCTTTTGGAAACAGTATAATTATTCTATTTATGATAAAATAACATTTTCGCTTCTTAGTCGGTAATCAAAACTGCTCTGGCCCACTCTTAATAACATTAATTCACTTTTACAAAAAATTTCAATAATCCATAGGTATATTTGTTTTTCTTATTAACTATTTCATCATATTAATGTTATATTACAATTAATTAGTTCAATGTTTTATATTTTCAAATAAAAGTTTAATTTATGGAATATCGCAAAAATTAGGATATTGCATGAAAAATTTTTTTTAAGACCAGGCCGGAGTAGAATCTGATACTGACCGAGTAACAATTGAGTTTTTTGTTATTTACTCAAGTATTAATCGGTGTATCTTCAAATTAAAGGTTAAGCGCAATAGATATTATTATTATGAACATTTATGCACAAGGAAAAAAAAATTCTACGGCATTGCTTTTGAGAAAAGTAGGGAACGCCGAAGTAAATGTTTATGTTTATAATATTTTCGCGTTCCTTGCTTTTCTCAATAACAAAGCGGTAGATTTTTTTTGGTTGTGCATATATATTTGTAATAATAATATCTATTGCGCTTAAGAGTCAGCTGTATACCGACACAGTTACCTGTTTTACCGAATCTATTTAAAATTTATTTTTTATAAAAACTAATAGCTTCAGGCAGAAATAAAGAGATGGTTTCGATTCGTGTAATAGAAAGCAATATTTTCTCTGATAAGAATAATTTAATTCCACCGCTTTATTTTCAAGAAAAGTTGGAATAACTTGAAAATCCCATTATTTGACACTAATTCCTAATTTTTTAAGTTATTCCAACTTTTCTTAAAAACGAAGCAATAAAATTAATTCATACTAATCAAAGAAAATATTACATTTTATTAAACACATCGAAACCATCTCTTTATTTTTGCCTCTTGTTGCTAATTTTGGGAAAAAAGTCAATTTTTTAATTAGAAAAGGACAGAGATACAGCGGACTCTTAACCTTCAATTTGCAAATACACCGATTAATATTTGAGTAGATAACAAAAATCTCAATTAGACAAGGACAGCGAATCCGGCTTGCTCTTAAATTCATTATATCCGTCATTTAGAAAAAGAAAAAATAAAGGACACGTATTTTTTTCTTTTGTCATAAAAAAACTCAAAGAGATAGAGGCAGTTGAAAATAGGTGTGACGTCACGAGTACGGGTGAAGTCGTGACGTCATGTACATTGGCGCTATACATAAAAAATGTATTAACTTATACTGGCTATAACTTTTGCAATTCATCATATTTAAAAAAACGAAAAAATATGTCTTTTATTTTTTCGTATTCTATCTGACGCATATAATGCATTTTTTCATGTAAGGTCCCAATTGATTTAATAAAATTAATTCATTGATATTGAAGAAATTTTATTAATCTAAAGAGACATTTGTTTTTCTAATCAATTATTCTATTACGTTAATAATATATTTGATTATATCAATTAGATCTTTTATATTCTTAAATAAAAATGTAATTCTTCAATTCGCAAAAATTAATTTAATAAAATCAATTCTATGTTTTTATATAGTATTTAAGTAACCCAAGCAAAATTTCTTCTTCTAATTAATAATTTTATCACATTAATTTTAATTAGAACATTAAGATTTTTTGACCTGCACAAATACTTTTGTGGATTTATGAATTTTTTGCAGTGATAAAATACTTTGTATTACCAATTAAATATTTTTCTTCGATCAATAAAAATGTAGTCCATTGGAATATCTGCGGCGTAAGGAGATGTAAAACGGACACTACACCTGTACTTATAAATATTAACTTCCTTTCTATTTTATTGATAAATTTCTAGAAAAGAAATGCATTAGCTTGTAGCATGTACTATAATAATTATTTAGTTAAATTTTCAAATAAATTCATTCACTAGTTTTTAGGATATTTGGATTCCTGTACTAAATTGAAAAATTTTAATAAATAATTTTGGAACCCAAAATTCTCAATAATTAATGAATGAATTGATTTAAAAATTTAACTGAATAATCTTCATGGTACATTCTATAAGCTAATGCATTTTTTTACTGAAAATTTTGCAATAAAATTGAAAGATAGTCAATATTTATGAATACAGGTGTAGTGTTCATTTTACATCGCCTTAAAGAAAAAGGGGATAAGTCACTTTAGAAAGTTTTCGAGATATTGTGATTTGAACTTATGTCTTTATGTAAATTTAAAAATAAAAATGTCCCCTTTTTCAAATACATTTTTTCACTAGAAAAAATAATTGTAAGTAATCAAATCATTTTCAAACTGTTAGAATAACATCTAGAGAATATAAATAGTATATTACGATACATGTGACTTAAGTGGCCTCCAAATGATAATTCGTAAAATAAAACGAAAACTGTAAAAGAACAAATGCTAGGCATTCCGTGAATGATGAATCGAGAAAGGAAAACAAAAACTCTAAATGAAAAAAAATTAAACATTTCATAAATGATGAATTAAAAAACAAAAAATCAAACTATAATTTAAAAAATATATTTAAATCGTATAATGATAAAAAATTTTTATTAATATTATCAATATTACGTAAATTGTTAGTTGAATTTAACATCTACGATGTCATACATTTTAATTTTGTATTAGGGCCGTAGGAGTGATGAGTAGGTAACTTATGTATATTGTATATTAGTAGTCGCGGATAGTGATAGGGGGTTCCCCGTCGTTATAAGTGTCGCAGTCAGCGTCTTATAATACAGCACTGAAATGACTATCTCTTTGCTTCACATATTACACTGGTATTAGCTAATTTTACTTGTACCGCACGTGCTTATTATTTTTATTTGACCTTCAGGCGGCCGGCATGACCCCTTTCGGGGTCATCTGATGTTGGCCACTTATCAAGTCATACTTTGTAAAAAATTTCCATACTAAACTTTCAAAAATATCTACACTGAAAGAACTTTTTGTATACCGCCTGCACCAGCTGCTTCTAGGTTTTTATTATTTAATTCAATTCACTCTTGGACGGTTTACGTTAAAAACATTTGCAAAGAGTTTACGAAAAATTTTACGAAAAACTTTTGACAAAAAAAAGAAAAAAAATTAAATTTATTAACCTTTAACTCTATTAATAAAACACTAAACACTAATTGAATTTTCTCTCATGATTGAAGATCATGAGAGGAAATTGAATGTTAAGAGAGAAGAATTTAATAGTGAACGAAGAAAAGAAAAGAAGAGAAAGAATAAATAAAAAAAAACCAATTAATTTCCTATATTAGAGGAAGAAGCTGCGCGAGCCTCTTTCCTCTCGAACTTGGCCCTAAGGCCTGTCCCGCGCGTCTCTCGCAAGAAGATTTTTCTTCGCTTAACTATTAAATTCTTCGAGCCAGTTTCAAACGTTTTAATTGTTGTGGGGGAGAGCGCGGAGACAGAGAAAGGTAGTCCTCTCTCCTCGTTGCTCTCACCCGTCTTATGCATGGGAACCGACGCTAAGTCCCCACTTCAACTCAACGAAGTAGAGAAAGAGTGGAGACGAAGCAAAGGCTCCCGTCAACGATCGAGCTTGGCTTCTTAGAAAATTGATAAAAGCGTGAAAAGAAATTGGCCTTGATGCTTTTAAGACCCATTTCTTTTCACCATTGTAATAAAATAAAAGAATAAATTTAAGAATTAATAGAAAAAATAAAGAAAATTAGAAGGCGAAAATTTTGTCACTTAACACCCCCCCTTACTAAGAAAAACTGCCGTCCCCGGTAGTTGCATGTTGCAGCTAATGCGAGTCCCAGCAACACCCAGAAAAACCTGCATTACAAAGGTAAAATACATAATATTTTAATAAAATAAAGGAAAACAAGATAATAAACATTGGAATTGAAATTTAAATTTTAAAAACAAGAAAAAGAAACTGAATGTGATATCGACATTTAGCTTTAAAGTTAATTATTAAAAGTAAGTTAATTCATATCTTTAATCTTGAATTTCGTCTTCATCCGTCTTCACAGGAGGAGCGGGGTTCTCTTCCGTTTGCTCCCCCTGTAGGTAGGTTGATTTTTGTTTGTATCGCTGCCCCGTCATGTTGAGAAGTTGAGGAGGTCTGGCCAAACTTTTGGCGGTTGTTGTTGGGGTAGGCCAGCAGTCCATGCTGGCAGTCGTCTGAGTCTGGCTCCCGTTTCATTACCTAAAATAAAAGTGCATTAAAATATTGTTATGGTGGGTTGTCGGATCAGTCGCATGCATTGGTTAATTAAATGCTAGTTACACGTTAATTAGCATAAAAAAAATATGTGAATTATTAGTCAAGTTCTAAATTATCTACATATAAAGCAAGCGGTTTGGATTCTGCAGGATTGAGGATGAGGCGTATTGCCTGTTGGAGCACTTTATACTCCGTCAAGAAAAAAGAATGCTTTTTAGGATTGTCGCAAGGTATAGAAACGGTGAGCGGGGCCGCACTATTGGTAGCCACGTCTGCCCATGTCAATGAGTTAGGTTGTAACTCAGTCGAATCGGACACCTGGTTAAAGGTGGTCTCCGGTAGTATAGGTATGTCTTGCGCGTGAACGCAGTCTTTACTATGCAATGCGTAATTACCTGTAATTGGTTTTTTACACAGGTTGCATATAAAGTAAATGTGGTCATCATGCCGTCTTTCGGAACCGTCTGTCTGGGGTTGTTGGTCATGGCACAACAGCATATGTGTGCGTCTATACTGTGTAGTAATGTCATGGTTACAATTACTGCATCTAGTCCAGATGTTATGAGTTTCGTTCCGTTTACGTTTCTGTCGTAAAGGCTCGGCTTGCCTTGCTCCGTATTGACTACGGGTCTGTAGCAAAGCTGTTTGAGCGTCAGTCTTATGTATAAATCTTACGTATCCGTACCGGTTTTCAGTCATCTTCCCACGAGTAACATGTACGTAGTCTAATAATCCATAAGGTCTAAATACAGAAGCTGAAGTCTGTACAGTGTCATTTTTTGTGACTAGACAAAAAAGTCGGTTAGGGTCAATAGTTTGAGAATCAGTTTGATTTTTAGGTGTAGAGTTTTCTACAGTAGAATGGTCGAAAAATTTTATTTGGAGTCTAGTATACTTATGGTTAACGTATTCTAGCGTCGTGATCTGTTTAACAGGCCCTTGTCTTGCGAGATCTCGGATGATTTCCCAAAGGGTCTGGTCTTTTCTGTTGGTCAATTGCAAGGTCTCATTTCTCGACATCCTGATGCGATGTTCGTCTAGAAATAGAGACGTCAAAAGTTATTCACTAATTGTCTACTAAAGCTGTTTGTTGCAACCCTCCCGGTGTTGTAACAGTGGTAGTAGTCTTGTCCTTGTCAGTGGAAGGTGAGCGGTCACTTTCTAAACCCGTAGTTATGATTTCTAGGTCACGGCAGGATTCAGGTTGATAGCGTTTTCTTGCCCGTGGCTTGTAGGTTCCAACGGTGCGTCTGCATCTAATAGTATTGGCTGCTAGCATTATAACTGCAAAACACAGCAGCATTCCCAAACCGTAACTTCCATACACGGTATGTTGGAGTCCATTGTTGTCTAATTTGTGCTGTGCTATTTCCTTTAGCTTATACGAAATTTGTTGCACATCACGATTGTTCCATTGATATTCATCCTTAAGTTGCAGAATTGGAAATAATTCCTTAGGTTTCATAAGATGGTCAGGAATACTTTTTGTCAATACATCTGTAATTTCCAGATGTAGCTTAGGTTGATAGGTGTAAAACTCGGTACTTGTACGAGTAGTCATCCCTCCTAGGGTCACTTGTGTAGTCCTACCAGTACAACCATCAGGTATCTGAATTTTTCCAGTCCCATTTAACTGCAATATCTGGTCTCTTGGTTGGTTACAGGTAATTCGAACAGTTGTTAATTCTACTAAAGAATACAACCATGCAGCTTCATTATGAAGATAACTCCATTGAGAGCTGGGCTTGGTCAGATAGATTATAGTGCAGTGTCTGAAATGATTTTCAGTAGGTTGCGTCAATAACAGAAGTTCACAATCTTTAGAAGTCGGAACATCGAGCAATGGCCAATGAGTTTCACAAATCATCCTATAAGCATGGTTTGTACACTCGTGTAAATAGTCATGGTCGAACTTTACGTATTGATTGTTTTTCTCGTTTAGCGCTAAAACGCATGAGTTGGCTGGATTTTAGCAAAACCGAGGTGCTGGTCTTCCCATGATTGAGTGGTTAACAATGGATACATACGATACAGTACATATGGTTCTGTTTCGACCATAGGCAGATATAACATTACTATCAGCCGGTTGTTATCGTAAACAGCATCTATTTTGGAGATCCGTGCTATTTCTTCAGGACTCGCATGTTGGGCGGGCATAGGTAAATCCCAATCATTCGAATGTTCTGTAATGTCTTGGCTCATTCGGGCTAAAAACTGGGGCGTCAGTAATTCGCAAGGTACTTTTCCCTGCAATAGGTTTTTAATTAACTCGATTAATTGCTTGAGGGCTTCTTGAGTCTGTTCAATAGCCATAGTTAAACGATTATAATGGGCAGTGAGACTTCGGAGGTAGAAGTCTCGTTGTTGCTCTGATTCAAGTGTTTGAATCGTCGTCTCTAAGTTTCTCAGTGCGTTAGCATGGTTTGTCGTAACATTTTCGAGGTTTTTAAAATTAGCTGTTATTAGATGGGTCTTCTGATTTGCTAATTTGATGATTTCCTTATTATCGTTTAGCAATTTATCGATGTTTTGGTGTACCTTTTCGATTTCATCTTCCGTGACTAATCCGAAAAGTGTGTTGCTAACGCTGCCAATGATGCCTAAAGGCGTCATCGATCTTTTGATTGTTTCCTGACTATTACTCGATTTGTCTTTAAAATGCAATCTAGTCAACAGGTCCTTGGCTTGATTTTGAAATTGGTGTGTTTGGCTCTGTTTTCTTAATAGCACATGCAAGTTCAACGCATTTTCGCAATCCTCGCTGTCAAAACCTTTTAAACAGTCTCTGTAACTATCAATAGCGGATGTTCGTTGGTCAGCTATTTTAGGTTGGCATTTTAGTTTAGCGAGTTGCTCCCGGCAGTTATTAATCGATAGATTTATAACCTGGGTTATATCTGTTTGAGAGTCAATTATGTCAGTGTTCACATGTATAAGGATTTTCCATTCCGCTCGTTTTAGTTTTAAAATACCTATCTTCTCATAATAAATGCCCGGATTAGTGTTTAAAGGCGTCAGTTTATGAGATGGTAATCCTGTGGTTTGCAGTCCACACCAGGTCACCACTGAGATTAGGGTCGTCAAGACGTAACTCTTCATAACTAGGTATCTGAGCCTGTAATGGAATTGTTACTTTCGTTAACCAAGTTTAACCTTATCGATATGTTTCAATATAGTTTTATGATCGGGGGTTTCCAGCAAGATGTTATTATGCCCTAGAATATCTATGATTTTTAAAGGTGCCAAGTAATATTTCTCAAATTTTGAGGTTCTGGGCTCATACTTTGTATATACATATTGTCCAATTTTTGGCTGGAATGCCTTGACCTTCTTGTCATAGTAAATTTTCGAAAGATTTTTCCCCTCCACCTGGTTTTGTCCAGCTGTTAACTTCATCTCCTCCAGTCTGATAACAAGATCTGTCAAATACTAGTTGTATGTCGCTGACCGATCTTCAGACGGTATTCTGAGAGGAAAACGAGCAGTCTTTCCATACACCTATTCAAATGGTGTAAAACCCGTCGAAGCATGAACACTTGTATTGTATGAAAAGGTGGCAAATGGTGTTAAACGGTCCCAGTCCTCGTAATGCTCAGAGTACGTTCTGATGAAGTCCACGAGAGGAGCATGGCTACGTTCCAATGCACCAGTAGTCTGCGGTCGGTAACCAGAAGAATGTAACTGGGTTACCTTGAGTAGTTGCAATAATACCGCCATAAGGTCGGACATAAAACTAGTCCCCCTATCAGATAATATGGCTCTAGGTGCTCCGAATTGGCAGATTAAATTTTTAGCTAGAACCTCTGTTATAGTCGTTGCCCGTATATTCGGAATAGGAACAATTATGACGTACTTAGTCAGATGGCACTGCATCGTCAGCAAGTGGCAATTCCCCGAAGTCGTTAATCTTAGCTTTCCCACCGTGTAGATAGAGACTTTGTCGAAGCTGTCTAGTGGTGTGTCGGTGATTACCATAGGAGCTTTTCTATTAATCTGATCTATTTTGTGTTGTTTACAAATGGAGCACTTTCGTACATAATCTAAAATATCGTTTCTCATGCCTGGCCAATAATATCTTTCTCGGATTTTAGCATAAGTTTGATTTATGCCTTTATGACCACCTATCAAGCTGTCATGCAAAGTAGAAATGATTGGATTTCTTTGCTCCTCTGTAAGATATTCAGATTTTCCGTAGCACAGGGTTATAAGAATGCCCGTGTTCTGAAACTCTTCCCTTAAAATATCACTAAGTGTTCCAGGTGCTAGATGGTTAGTCACCTTACTCGTTCTTGATATTCTAACGGTAGCGATGTTTTGCTTTTGGAATATGTCAATCGTTTGTTGTAAGAGATTACGCAAATCCTCACAATCTAACGAATCCTCCTCGTAGTCCTTAACTACCAATGAAAATATTTTGTGCTGCTTATAAGGAGTGATAATGATATTGCCCTTCTTAGGTTTTCGTCTTTTTATATCCCTTCGTTCTATTGCTCCAATGTCATTTAATAGTTTTGTTATTGGATCGTGACGGTCGCAATCACCAGAGACAAAATGAATAATATTATCCCGTTGGTATGTGAGGCAATGCCTGGTGGGTTTTATTACTCGAACTCCGTCGTCAGATATGACAGCCTTCGTTGTACTCGCATCAGAGGTAAGTGGGTTATCACTCCAAATCCATGGGCTAGGTAAAATTACACCCATAACGTCATCTGGTGCCTTAGAATATTCAATGTTAACCGATCTTTCAGTTACTTCTAGGATTGCCTGCAAGTTGGGTTTTGGTATTGGTTTTCTGATAGTCCTGGGAGTGCTACTATGCCTTGGCACAGCTGGTCGTACACTGGGTGTGGTTGATAACGCTCGCTCATGTGATCGCGGAATTATAACGGAGTCTAGGTTATCTTCGATATCAGCTTCTTCAGAACCTGCTTCTAGGTCCGTTATGAAATTTTCGACAGTGTGCTTTGCAGTACTCACAATTTCATGAGTTTCTGACAATAATGGCATGGTTGTTGGTATTGCAGTGTCCAGAGAGGGTCCTTGTTCCACTGCCCCTGGTTTGTCAATCGTGATTGATTTTTCCTTTGCCGAGTTTCTGCTTATTTCTGTAAGCGTTAATTTTGCTGCCATCTTATCTAAAATTTCCCGTTAGGAAGGTGTTGGTTCCTCATCTTCGGAAAAATACTTCGGCAATGGTTCTACAGGCGAATCTGCATTCTTTTCTACAAACAACCAGTCCCCTGTGTTAAACCAGTAGTCCTGGAGACTTGTTCCAATTTTCTGGATTTGTGGGTACAGTCGCACCTAATACGGTGTTTGTCGGCAGCGGTGAGTTTGGTGGTGCTTGCAGGTAAAGTCACAGCAAGGTCATGTCGATTGTCTTGACCTTGACTAAAATCATTTATCCCTGTTGATGACAAAATCGATTTCGGAGTCATTTCTTCGTAGAAAGGCAGGTCTGAAATATTAACACGGGAGTCACTGGCGTTTGTTTTACTTTCCGCGGATTGATTTTTAGTAGGTGTAGTAGTTGTAAATTCCAACTGACTATCTTCACAGTCTATATCTGTTCCTTCACCTGTATCACTTGGTTGTACAGCTTCCATTCGTATGATGCAAGGGTTACTGACTTCAGTCGTTTTATTTTTTTCGACATTTCCCGGTGAACTGGATGGTTCTTCAACTTCAGTGATAGAGAAATTCCGGAGGCAAGTTTGTCGTGGATCTTTTATAGGAGGTCGGTCGTCGGTGTAAGAAGTGCTTGCCTCGCTTTCAGTGTCAGAGACGGTAGTAGTTTTCTTCTTCGTTAATCTCTTGCTTTTGGTTGAAGTTACACTAAGTTTACTACTGCGATCACTTGATATATCAGTAGCTGTCAAGTTACTCAGCATGTCCTTATTGGTCACAGCCTTGCGAGCTTGACTCGCAAGTGTTTCCCGATACGCTGGTTTAGTTCGGGTGGCTGTTGGTTTTGTTACTCGTCCTTGCTGAACACCACTCGTTGCTTTTGGCGGCGTTACTTGCTTAGATCGGGTTCTTTGAGCTACTACGCTGTGATCGAGTTCAGGTAATTTTTGTCTGTTAAGGGGACCTGGTGGTCTTCCCCGTCTTTTTGGTGGCACCGGCGGTTCTGGTTTAGAAACAGATGGTCCGAGAGTATGCCAAGGCTCGTCAGTTTCAGCAACTGGTAGTCCTTCTAAAGTTTTTTTGTCTTTCCTGTCTAAAGTCAAAATTCTTAGCCTTGGCAATCGTGCATTAATCTCCTGCTCAGTCGGTGTTTCAACTGGATTTCTTGACAAGGCGTCAGCATTGGTGTTTAATTTGCCTGGCTTGTATCTGAATTTATAAGTATAATCAGTGAATTTCATCATCCACCGCATCAGTCTTTGCCCTGGGTCTTTCCGATTGTGCATCCAGTTTAAGGGTTCATGATCTGCTTGAAGTATGAATTCCCTGCTTAGTAGGTAAGGTCTGAAATGGTGCATAGCATATAGTGCTGCTAGACATTCTTTGTCTGTGGTACAGTAATTTCTTTCTGCCTGGTTCAGTAGTCGCGACAGATATGCTACAGGATGGTCGAAACCATCCTTTTCCTGACTCAACACCGCTCCAATAGCATAATCAGACGCGTCGGTAGTTAAAGTAAAAGCCTTGTTAAAGTCAGGAAAAATCAGTATTAGTTGCTTAACAAGATATCCTTTTAAATCTTGAAAACTCTGCTCCTGGGCCTCCCCCCACTCGAATTTTGCGTCCTTTTTTAGTAGGTTCGACAGAGGTCTGGCGATTTTAGAGAAATCCTTTATGAAACGTCTATAGTATCCAGCTAAGCCTAGGAATTGTCGAATATTTTTAGGTGTTTTTGGCGTCGGGAATTCCTGGACTGCTTTGATTTTCCCGGGGTCTGGTTCAACGCCTTTCTCACTGATTATATGACCTAAAAAGGTCACTTCTTTTCTCAAGAATTCTACTTTTTCTGGCTGGAGCGCAAGATTCGCTGCTCTGAGGCGTTCGAAAAACTTACGAGTTTTCCTTTCATGCTCGTGTAAGTCCTTGGAGTAAATGATAGTGTCGTCTAAATATACTAGCATCTCTGTATTTTGTAGTCCTAGCAATATTTTATCGACCATACGTTGAAACGTTGCGGGCGCCCCCTTGAGGCCCTCAGGAAGACGTGTGTACTGGTAGTGTCGGTTGGGAGTGGTGAACGCACTCTTCCAACGATCGTCCTCATGTAAAGGTAGTTGCTGGTATCCATGAGCCAAGTCGAATACTGAATAATAGACTGTCCCTCCAAGTTGGTCCAAAATGTCAGTTATGTTTGGCAATGGATAAGCATCCCCTATTGTCTTCTTCTTAAGATTACGGAAGTCGATGACCATCCGCCAACGCGGGTTTCCATGTTTGTCAGGTTTCTTAGGCACTATCACAACTGGATTATTTGAAGGTGACCAAGATGGTTCTATAACCCCGTCTTTGAGTTTCTTGGCTACTTCGTCCTTTATCACCTGTTTATGAATAGGCGGATGCCTATATTGTTTAGTATTTATGGGAATATCGTCGGTCGTTGGTATCCTATATCGGTCGTGGTTATAATAAGATATAACAGCATCTTCTTCCTTAAGGTAGCGTCTGCCTATTAACCCATCCTGATCGATGGGAAATGTTGGTCCTACTAGATGGAATTTTACTGGTCTTTTCCTTAGAGTAAGCCAAGTGTTTACGTAGAGTAAACCATACGTTTTTATACATTCATTAGTAATACCACTAAACTCAGTGCTTCGAGTAGGATCGTATGGTATATCGTCGCGTAAAGAAGTGCACTTTACCAAATTTACCGCTGCACCGTTATCAATCATGAAGGTCATCCAAGGTTGTTTCCCTTCAGTCACATATAATCTGATAGCTGTAGGTTCGTCTACTTCACTATCGTTGTCAGTAAGTCCCCTATACATGGAAACTCGTTTGCAGTCTCGTTTATCAGCATCACCTGTATTGAGTTCTGCTGAGTCGGTGGTTGAGGTGCATTCTGTATTACAGGTTGAGATGAGCTTGGTGTCACTTGTCTCTGGCTCGTCGACTCTTGGTTGCGACGAGCCAGCTGCCAGTTTAAAGCAGGCTGATTATTAAATGTAGATTGTCGTGGAGCTTCAGTCTGATTTGGAGGCATCCGGTTATAGTTATTAGGTGTTCTACAAGCATTATATCCAGGCTCATACCCTTGTGGTCGCTGATAATTAGTCGAAGGTCTCTGTCCTCCGGGCACATAAGGGTTGCATAAACGAGCGCCCTGTGAGAACATCTGCTGCTGTTGCTGGGTATATTGCGGTCGAGGCGTATAATGATTTTGATTAAACCTCTGTGGTGAGTTATTCACGTTATAATTCTGTGATATTTGTCTGATTTGAGGTTGATTGGTTCTTTGCACATTATAGTTTGTGCGTCCCTGCCTCTGCTGGAATCCAGGCGGCGTATTATTATTTACCATGGGTTGAGATGCGTAGTTTTGGCTTTGATGCCTGTTTTGTCCATTATTCCAGTTGCTGTTTGGATTTCTTGGCTTCCAATGATTTTCGGCCGAAAATTCGGTCTGCTCCCAGTTTACCTTGGGCATTTGTCCATGAAATTTATGTCTGGTGTCAGGCAGTATTTTTGCTTCCATGCGAGTTTCTATACGCACTGCATCTTTATAAGCGTCAGCTAGGGTGGCGGGATTTTTCCCATCCACTTATACTGATATATCGGCAGGTAATCCTCTTATGAAGATGTCCTTTGCCGCGTATTCTAAAGGTTTTATCATGTCGTTCAGGTTAGCATCAGTCGCTCCTGGGATGTCGTCCTTTAGAACATTCTTGGCCCCACTGAGCAGAATGTTAAGTCGATCGTAGAAATCTCCAACAGTTTCTCCTTGTTTCATCCTCATGTCATTTATCTTGGTAGTATAGTAAGTATACGTCTTGCCTGGTGCGAATCTAGTCTTCAAATGATTCACTAGGCTGTCGATGTTGGTAAAGGAATGTCCATATGTGCAGTCTCTAGCATTTCCGCGCAACTTCGTTAGCACGGCCTTGACATACTGTCCTTCACTTCCTGCAGGCACATATTCTTTTCCATTGCGAACATCTTGTATAAAGTCTTTTAAAGGCATATTATGCCCGTCAAAACTGCGCAGGCCCTGCAGGGCATTATGTAAGGCGAAGCTATTCGCCATAGCCGTCATCATCAGCATAGATGGATCGGCTTGTCCGTCTCGGTTTTGAGCGTTATTCGTGTCGTCTGGCATTTCTACTTCTGGTCCTCGTTATTCGTTACCTAGTCTTGCTAAAACCCCCAAATAGTAAAAATAGACTAATTTTAGTGATTACCTACGGCAATACTATCCTTGAATTAGATTTTCTAGCTATAGGTTCAATTCGCAGAGTTTCGCACCTAAAAGGAGAATTTACACATTTAGTGAATTCAAGGTTTTATTTGTTCAATTAAAATCTGGTGAGTTGCCACACATTTAACGTTTAAAAATAATAGGCAAAGTAATTGATAAAGAACAAAAATTTTTTAAATTAAACAAAGAAAATAAGATAAAATTGAACATTTGTTTGTTTTTAATAATTCCCTCAGTATGTTCAGAGCCGTATACATAGTATCTGCACGTTCATCGACCCTACTTTCGAATCAGTCAATCCACCTCACTGTTCGCGTACAATGAATTTTAGCAACAAAAGGATTCCGCAATCTCACGGCTATAGTTCAGCTTTAAACGTCCGAACTTAGACCGAGTGAGAATCTGAATTTAGAATTAATGTACACAGTGCATTATTTCTTGTTGTTTTAGGAAATTAAAGAAAAAGATTCATATTGGTAGCTGCAGTAGCTAATGAAAGA
The DNA here is from genome assembly GCA_017163975.1 of Anastatus disparis. Lineage (NCBI taxonomy): Eukaryota > Metazoa > Arthropoda > Insecta > Hymenoptera > Eupelmidae > Anastatus > Anastatus disparis. The sequence goes on from JAFFSR010000307.1 coordinate 3,841,667, forward strand.
TTATTGCCTAGCAACAATCCCCAAACGTATTGGCATTGTAACCTGATGATATTACGTTAAAGGAAGAAATTGGGAAAGATTTATGATAAGGAAGGAGCAGAATTTAAAAAGTTATTAATAGTGATCCTGAACCATACGTTGCATTAAAAACACGGTGGCGCAGTAGGTTTTTATGGAGATAATTATTAAGTGTAATTTTAATTTTAAATAAAGAGAATATGGTCACACAGAATGGATACACACGATTTAACGGAACGGCAGCAATGATCTCCGAAGAAAAGTAGAGTTCTTCAAGAGGTTATAGGCGAATTTATTATTGTAACAACTACAACAATTACAAGGTATTATAAAAGAGAAATCCAAAGTAATGGTGACGGAAACGGACTTTCCAACAAGTAGGATTATTTAGAAGACTAATATATTGAAATTATTATTGGCGAAAAGAGAAAAATGTGTTAGGATTGGATAATTTTCAATAACGAGAATGAACTAAATTCTTATGCTTGCCTCATGGTAGCATAGTGGTCAGTACCCCAGAGTGTAGCACTCCATTAACAAAAATTAGCGTGGTAACACTTCGTTATATTCAAAAATAGGAATTATAAAGAGTTTTTATCAAATGTTTCCTTTGTTTTTGTTATTTAAATAAATGTAGTATTAAGATAAATGTAGACTTTTCTTTCATATATTTTTTTTTTTTATTTAGAGAAACGGAAAGTCTGGTTTTGGATTAGAGAATGTCTACCGTAAGGCCGAAGGTAGCGTATTCGGCCTTTGAACCCAGGCAAAACATATTAAAGTTGACGTCTCGACAAGAGAGATGTTTTCTTATATAAAAAAAATAATAGATTCGAAACTGCAATAATTTTATAAGAAAAAATAAATGAACGCCTGTTTATTATAGATAATTCACCAGGATGATAGAAAGTTTAACAAGAATTCTTTAATTTAAGCTTTATTGCATTTTTTTTTTATTTGCAAAGCATTCTTTAGAAGAAAACGAACCCCACGATAACACCAGCACAGCTTAAATCTATGATTGCACCTTTGAAAATGACAGATAAGTATATGTTTATCAAGGGCCTACCTGCAATTAATTAATATTTTTTTTTTTTAATTAATCAATTTAAGCAATAATGCAAAAAGAATTCAGAAAACTCGCGTGATTAAGTCTCTCTCTCGCTAGGTGCATGCGGAAACGCACTAGCTTCAGCATCTGAAGAAAAACGGAAATAAATTAACGAACAATTGTTAATTAGCAGAAATAACAAGGATTAATTATTAAGAAATATTATCAATCAGATATGATACACCAGAGGGAGGCTAACTGGTTGAAGAAGTTTAACAGATGAGACTTTATGAACTTGTCTTTTTAGGTTTAAGTAAAAGAATATTCATCAAAAGTTTATCCGAAGTTTATGAAAGGTTTATCTAAGGTTCATAATAGTGTATTACACACAAAAAAGAAGTAAAGTATTGGCGAGTCAAAGGCAAGATTACCAAATACAACTAACTTGAATACGTAATATATAATTGATTCCGTGAAGTATATCATTGTCTTTTAATCAAATAATTCTATTGCTATATTATAATTAGCGGGACTTAGACAAAAGAAAGAAACGAAATACCCTTTTACGGTCCTATGAGAACGGCAAGCTATTAAGAAGGTATTAAGAATTCAAGAATTATCTTAGCAAAAATCGCTAAACAATTCCGAGGAATAGAATTTACGCCGTCAAGTTAGCGACAATCCTCCTAATCAACGGGTCTACGGTTGTACGATTAAAAAGGGAAAATAAAGGGTGCATTTGTTGATTATTACCTTAAGAAGGAACAATCAGTAAACTCATTTATGTTTCCCAAAAGGTTATTAGAGTTAGCAATGACCAACAAGGAATATATACATATATAGTCACAAAACAAAAATCATACAAAACGTTCGAATTTAGGAAGGGTATGATAAATGTATAGTGAATGCAAGGTAACTTCATTGAAATAGTAATAAAGTATAAACTTTGCAATAATTGGATAAATAAAAGTTTAAATAGTAAATAAATATTGCAGCAGTAGAAGTTAATTCTGAATCAAAACTTCGTAATATGTATAAGATGATAATACAAGGAGTTTAAGTTAAAATGAATATAAGCCAGTCACTTCTAGACTTCCCCCCCTTACTAAGTTTATTGTCGTCCCCGACAATTAATTTTCAGTTAGGGCGAATATTGAACAATTGGTGTTTAAATCCAAAGTTATTAAAATAGTGAATTAAAGCCGATACATCATCTGTACGAGTAGAGATGGAGACTGATATTCCATTTAGGAAATACCATAAATTAATGAATAAGAGGCGAATTTTACTCAAGTCCAAGAGTAGAGTTAGAGACTGATTATTTTTCTTTAGACTGTTATAAACGGATATAATTTAAATTAGTTGTTTAATCGTTATTTGTTATACTTTTATTCAATTAGACGAGTTATATTTATTTGTATTACTTTCATCGTCACGTGAGTTTTTGTGTCTACGTGAAATTATTAGATATTTGTACAGTTTTTCGTTAATACAAAAAAAAAGAAAAATGTCGACTAACGATTTGAAAAAACTAAAATCAATTAAAGATCATTGTTGATTGCAAATTGCAAAAGGGATACGACATTACGAGCTTTGAATGCAATGTACAGAGAAGAGTTAGAGACTGATTATTTTTTTTTTTTTAGGAAAATACAATTACTCTAATTTGGCTGCGTATCGACAGAGTTATCGAATTGATCAATAATTTTATTTTATGTTTTATAAAAATTTTTCATTCGTTTTTCTGTTAAAGATGTTTTGTGTTGAATGGAATAATCTTGTAAATGAGAATATAATATAAAAATGTAAATTCGGGTTGGATATGAGAAAAATAATATAATTCAAAAATATAGTTAAAAGAGGAGTGTGTATTCGACGTTTTATTACATTGACATCTCAGTAATAAATCAATATTGATCGCAACCCGTTATCAATGATTTTTTGATTTGGAATAAGATTCCAATATTACCGACTTACCATTTTTTTTTTTTTTTTGGTAAAAATTAGAAGTGAGAATTTACGAAGGGTGTTTAAGGGATATATTTGCAATTAAATATAATATAGTACAAGCAATAAAATACAAAGTTATTATTAAGTATCTGATTTTTCTTGTATAACATTTTTCGAGAGGATAAATAAAATTAGTATAGGTGTTATCAAATCTCCAATTTTCATTCCTATAAGTATTTAAAAGAAAGACTGGGAAATTTTTAACCATAATTGTTCCCCCCCTTTTTTTTTTTTTATTAAGTTATATAGCAAGATAGGATATTAGAATGTTTTAATTGAGAAATTGCAAGTGCTAAACTATTGCGAGAAAAAAAAAAGAATAATAAGAAAGCATTAGTAACATTACCAAAATTAAATAATTTAGTAAAATGTTAAGAGCTTTTTCGGAGGGTTATGTTTAAGTCATAACATGAGAGTATTCAGTAATTTTAGATTAAATAAATTTACGAATGCTGGCTCGTTCCTGAGATTTAATGGTTCACATTGCGATCGAAATTTTTAAAGATTTATAACCAATAAAAAAAATATACTGATGCCATCGGTTAAACATCACTATAAGTTGATCAATAATTTTATATTTCGCATTTTAATAGCCTTTTAGGAAGGGTTGAGAAAATGAAAGGAAAGATAAATGTTTTGGATAGGAATTTAATGATTAGGAAAGCTTTAGGAATTAATTTAGGTAACCTTAATCACATCATGTTTAATTGTTGTTTTCCGGTGCTTTATAGTCCGGAGAGATCTAACAGAATTTTAACAAAATGATTTTATTTATTTTACCGCCATTTATTAAGCGGGCTGAAGGTTAATTTATTATCCCCAAAGTGTAAATATACAGGGAGTAATTTTTTTTTATCAACGAAAATCAGTTGGAATACCAAGCAGTATCTACAATTACTACTGCACGAGAAAGTTATTGCGGGTTAAGTATAAAAGAAGATGAGAGTGATAGTGATACTTCGGTAGGGCATACAATATGGCAAAAACTCCTTGAATACGCTAGAAGCGTTGAATTAATTTCGAATTTTTACAGGTTTTCAGCCTTCAGAAGTTAAAATAAAGATAGAACTGATCAATAGTTTTATCTTTTTTTGGAATTAATATTTAGGAGTTATTGTAATTTAATATTATTATTACATTAACTTACTCTAAAGGACAATCCAATATTTACTTGTAAATCGAAATCAATCTGTTACTATATTCTATTAATCGAAGGTTAAGATTGACTGAATTACTTTCGGGTTAATTTGCGTCGCTTGGATGAACGTATCATCATAGGGAAAAATTACGCAAACATTGAAATTTAATTAAATAAAAAAAAAATTTAATATGAGCATTAATAGTTAAGTTAAAATATAAAAGAGCAGTATTATATTAATAAATAGATTAAATATTAATAAAATTATTATTGTAGGACATACGATGGTAGCATCTCCAGAGTATAAAAATAAAAAAAATGATTTTACCTAGGTTTATCCTAGTTTTTGTCAAACTTGAATTTACTAGACGGTGTTACACTAACACTCTATATAACTGCTAATTTGAACACTGTAATCTTATTCACTAACTAACGATTTTTAGTTTATGATAATTATTAAAACTCGGTAAAAATTACTGTATTGCTGCTGGAACAAGACTGATGCGCGTTGGCTTGTCCAGGTAGCTTATATACTTATGATCTAGTAGGAGAGGTACCCTCTCTCTCGAGGTGTGCCATCTTTATAACTAAATTTTAAATATTATATTTCTTTTAATTCCCCTCCCTGCAGTTGCACTTTTCTATGGGAACGCATCAAATTTTATTTTACCTAACCATTTTTTACTGGAAACAGTAGATTCTGCGCTTGCAGTTTTTGGTGTCGGAGTCACATATTTAGATAAAAAGTATGAAATATAAACTTTTGAACAAAACGATATTTTATCATCTTTTCTTGTCGTGAGAAATACTTTATGTTAATTCTCAAAAGACATTAATTTTATTCATTTTACGTAGTAATTTACAGTGCTGCTTTATTAATTTCTACTATTGTTTTTGCAAGTAATTATATTTTGTTATTATCTTGAACTTTTAGTACAAGATTTATTACTCTTAACCTAATGCATGCATGATTCGTGTAGTTCTTTTGATTCAGTACACTTTTTTTTCTTTATTGTTATTTGTCGTAGTTCTATTCTATGCTTATTATTCATTTTTATTTTATAATAGTATATATTTATATTTCATTACATTTCAGTTGTAAAATTACACTACGGTCCCCCCTATAAGTTGAAAATTTTATTTTCATATTCGTAACCCTGAAATGGATACTTTAGGCAATTATCAACAACAATGCAAATTTGGCTTCCACCCTTAAAACAGGATGTTAAATTCCTCAAAGTTATTTGATGATTGCGTCAGTAAACCTTTCCCGCGTAAAAACCGTATGTGTATCCCCCTTGTTATCGGAAATATTGCACTGTGTACCTGGCTTCCGCCCCATACGGTGACGTTAGATACCACAGTACATCGAAAATTTCCATCGCGTTCCACTGTATGTTGATCAAGTCAGCTCCCGTCCTATACAGTGACGTTTCATTGAAATCAACAGAGACAGTGGATATTTGTATTATCCCCTACTTTTGATATATATTTTTTTTTTATTCATTGTATCATATTTTTCATTGTTTCTACACGGATCTTAACAAAAAGCATCCGGTTATAAATCATCATAACGTGACCTTAACAAAAAGCGCCCGTATGGAAATCATTTTATTCATTTTATATTTGTATTTCATTTGAATTATTCGTTTTCTTTTATAATTATGTTTGCAATTATACTCGAGTCGCAACATCTGATTCATTGACTACATGGTTGTTTTTATCATACTACGTGGTGATCAATCACATAGTATAAAGCCATCATTTTTGGACCATCTATCCAATCCATGAACGTCAATAGTTTTTTTTAAACTACTTAAGGCCTAAAGTATTCTAAACTACCGGTACCGGATTTTGAATTTTATGATTTTAGAAATAAAGCAGCCCTTATTTATTGATAATTTACAAAAATTTGTTTATGTAAATAATATTATTAAGTTGACAATTTATTACCAAAGGAAAAATTACATTTCATATCCGTTAGCAGATACGTAACCGTTTGTAAGTATGATTTGAAAAAATATTACTATATTTCCACAAAGAAAATTAATTGCTTGTGACTCTGATCCAAAATTTGTTTGAATTTGTTAGATTCAATATTAGAGATTAAGCTACTATTATTCTAGTATGCTCTTAGACTTATTTCTAACTCATGCTATAAATTTAAACTGATTGGGATGCATATTAACTAAAATATGCATACCTGCTATTTATTATTAGGGTAAGCGTAAATATTTCCTCAGATTTGGATAGGTTGAATAGGTTCACCTGAAACTCACGAAATTTCATTAAAGTATTTATTTAAATATACCTATAAATGTGTTATTTCGTACAATAGCAATTCGTTTACGCGGTTTTTAGATTAAAATATATGAGATGATATATTCTATTTTGTGTAATATTTGAAATACTGGTTATAATATCACGGAAGAAGCATACAGTTAGTGCAACGCTTTGCATTTTTATCGCCTTACTTGTTTTAGGTGACAACGTGAGAACGACAGTTACGTTAACGGCTTGCAGCATTTTTTTTTTATATTGCTAGTACGCATTAACTTTTAAGTTAACGGTGGTAACAGAAAACGTTAAGTTTTACGGTATAATCCGAGAATTTTTATAGTTCTTTATATTGTAACCCGTGAATTGTAATTACCTACAAGGAGGTGTCATAGTAATTTAATTTATTGTACCGATTATCATTAACTATAACTACAAATTGTAGTTAATTTAAAACATTTTGAAATTGTTTCAACTTTTAGTCTCAAAATTATTTAAAATAAAGAGCTAACTGTGAATGTTTTTGTTTATTAGTATTTACTTAACAGAATGATTTACTTATTGCATTAAAGTATTTGAAAACTATAGCTTGTAATTTTTAAACATTTACTTTATTTTTCCGTTTAAGTGTGTTACCGTTGAGTTATTTATTCAATATCGATTTTGTAAATTTAGTTATTTTAATTGTATACAGGTAGATTATATGATTTATTGTGCAACGAATTCATAAACAATTAAGGAAAAAACTAATTTCGAAAAATAGATAGCGATCAGGTTATTTATTAGTTAGTTTTATTATAATTATTAATTTATTTAACACAAAGAAAGGAAAATGAGAACAAATTATGGAAATGATTGAAAAGTTTTGAAAAGTTAAATGAGCTAATCGTATTACTAAAGTTAGAATTTAATTATTTAGTTGGGAATTTCAATAATCATCGTTCCGGGGTAAATACTAAGTTTAAATTGCAGTTGCGATGAATGGTATTAATCATGGATCGTTACCATAAGTTATTCCGCACGGGTGGTAACGAATAATTGCAGATTTTGGTTACCAGGTCGGTAATGTTAGAGATTTTATCGACCGGAGATTTCTTTTATATATATTTAATGGTGATTTCGATCTTAGAGCGAAGATTTAGTACGATTGTATACTATTTAATTATTTAAACTAGTTCAATTCCCTGAAAGTTTCTTTAAAATTTTAAGTAGATTTTTTTTTTTTTAGTTTTAGCAAAAATTTATTGCTGCATGGTTATAACTCCGCATAAAATTTTTTTTAAATTGAATTATCAAATTGGTTTTTAGTTTATCGAGATTTTATTCACGTCGTCACTTCCTACGCATAAGGTTAATGATGAAATTGAATTTTGATAATACTTATTTTAAATGTAAAAATTGGCGATATATTAGATTTATTCGTCTCTTAATTTACTAATCATACAAATTGCTATTGTTTTCTTAAAATAATTTGGCTAAATGCTTGCGAATTGGCGAGCATTTTATTTATCTCTGGATAATTAGCTAGTTAGTCGGGTATTTTCTTATTTCAGTTGATTATTTCGCATCTCGTAGCTTTTTAGAATTAACTGTGTAAAAGCATTGAGTTCAGTTAGATAAGAGAATATCCAATTTTACTCGGTTGCAATTTAGCAAGAAACTCGTGGTTTTATATTTAATTCTTTATGAAGATGGGCACACTCACTCCAGTGACCAAGTCGCCGTGTGAACGCGCTTAAGTTTTTCAAAGTTTGTAATTACGGATTCTGGTATCCTCAACATCCTCTTTTATGATAAGTTTCTTGGTTTTGTGCAAGTATTTCGATAAAATAAATTATTTACGATGAAATGTAAAAAGAAAATTTTACGTTTTTATTATTATCGATAATGTTTTTGTTTATGTAAATTTATTTGACTAAGTAGGTAAGGAAAGAAAAATCTTTTAATTTTGGGACGTTTCAGGTCTATTAAACTTCTAAATTATATGATTATTGTAACAAAACAGTCTTTATAGTATATACATCATTTACTATTTGTAAAAGTGATTAAATTTTTGGAAATATGTTTAGTACACAATTTTATTTTCCAATTTTTGATGTTGTTTCTTAAAAATTCTTATTTAAAATTTATTGTGTTTGGTTTTATTAGAATGATCGTCGATAACACGTTTTGTGAAAGGATTTCTACCTTCTTATTTCAAAATCATTTATCGGATAATGAGGACGCCGTACAAGAAATTAGGGAATTTTTATAGGGATAAATTTAAATAATAGTTAATAATTATTTTTCCCTTGACATGTAATTATTTAAATCAAAATAGAGTGATGGTTGCAATTTTTATACTTAATTTTAACAAGTTTATTTTCATCGTAGTTAATTAAGTTGAATTTTTTTTTTGTTATAGTTTTCATTTCCGTTTTATTAATAATTATTGAGTTTATAAACTAAAGCTTTGAATTTATCAAAAGAATTGACTTAATTGAGTTTAGGATAATTTAATATATTATGTAAACAATGAATCATATAATATTCGGTTATTTTTAAATTGGAGTTATATTTTTAGTTATAACGATATTGTGAAATAGCTTATCTAATCCCGAAAAATTCATTAACAAAATTATGGCGACAATAAATATGTCATTAAAATTAAGATGTTTGTAATAGAAAGCAGTTTTACTTTCAAAGCGAAAGATTTCAAACATCATTCATTTTTATTTTATGAAGCAGAAATGCTTTCAAGCTTAGGGCGCACTATACACACAAGCCAGCATGACGTCACTTTGCTTCAGACTCGAGTTGCCTTACAGAGCACGCTAGCACATACAAAGCATATTTCAACGAATAGATTGAAATGTGCGTTACCGCGCGCAAAGAAACACAGTCTCACTGTTTGATAGCAAGTACGTTTTACGCTTGCTTGGTTTTATTCATAGATATTATTTTGAATTTTAAACATTAATGATTTTTATTAATTTGCCGATGTCTCTTTATTCGAGTTAAATATTTATATAATTCATATTTATTATTTTTGATGTAAAATTTTTACCAAATTTGTAGTTTTTTACATATTTTCGAATTTAAAAATAATTTTAACTTTTATTAGCATTTTAAAATTATTGTTGTTACATTTTACTAGAATTATTATTTGAGTTGAATTTAGTTCTTTGGGTTTTCAATTATGTTTTGACTATAATTTATTAAAGAAATTTTAAAAGTGTAAATGATAGATTTAATTATATTAACTACTATGTTAACATTATTGCGTTGTAACAGTTATTCTTTAATCAAACTGTGATCAGTAATTTTTTTGTTAAAAATTTTTTTTTTTTTTTTGCTATTTTACTAATTATTGTCGGTAGAAAATTCGGGTTTTATTACTTTAAATGTCCTTATTTGAATCACTTTTGTTTTAATAATACGGGGTTAAATTGTTGGTATTCTTCCTTATTAAATTTTTTTTTTAAATAAATTTTAACTATTTTAGCAGCCATTGTAGTCATGTTTGTTTTTATAAAAGTTTAAGTCTTATGAAATTTAATTTAATAATTTGTAAATTTAAATTTATGACTTTCACAGGGCCTTCCTCATCAGAAGCGAAAGGACCCATCTCCCTCAATACTAGTGCCACTTTTGTATACAAATGCTAGAAATTCGAGAAAAATTTTTTCTTACGGTTGCATTATATGTAGGTATTTTAATAATATTTCAAACGGCATTTATTGAAAGTTTGCGAAACTATATGCTTTTACACAGACTTTTTATGCTTCATTTTAAACCTATACATTTATGATAGTTACGCATCCTATACCTGCCTACCTACTACCTGTATTTTATGATGCGGAGGCTCAAGTTTAACATCTATAAGGGTTATTACCCCTATTAGCACTCAAAAATGTCGGAATTACTTTATTATTTTAGATACTTAAGATATTTAATTTTATGTTAATGCAATTTGTAAAAAATAAAATAAAATAATTGGTTTCCAGTTCTTTCCCTCTGGAATAAAAGAGAAAATCAATTTCCAAACAACTATGATAAATTTTTACTATTTCTGTTTAACAAATGTATTTTAATCGTTAAAGTTAGTTTTATCAATTTATCTCTTAGAATTTTTTTCTTAATTGTGTTATTGTTTAAAGAATAAAAGAGAATTTAATTATTAAAAGGAAATATAACAACTGCAATAATTTATAATTATTCGATTGCACTATTATTGTTTAACATCAAGGTTTTAATTACTGAGAATGTATCTCCGTGTATTGGTTAAATTTATTAAAATTGCTAAACAAAGTTTTACAGATTATTTGAAAAATTGTAAAATAAAAATGAAAGAGATATTTAGTCGAAAAGTATTGTGTGTAAAAGTTTTAAAATTTTTAAGGCACATTATTTAATAAGCTTTAAGACACGCTTGCATTTGCGTGTGTTCGGAACTCATTGTATTTATCTCGAAGTTAATTTCTTAAGTTACACTCTTTATTACTTGCTGACTCGTGTGAGACCAACAAAGATTAGTTCTGAGTAGCCAGAATATTTAGGTAATAAGATATTTTTCTTTTAAACTTCAAACTAGAACTTGATATTTTTATTTTTCACTCGACCGGATGTAACTGTACATTAGTCTATACGAAGCTACGTGAAAATACGTTATGGTTTGCACTGCATGACGCAATGACATTCACGATAAGAAGACGTTGGTTTAATGTTCACCTGGTTAACTGAAAAGAACGTTTTATAATTTGAATTTATTTCAATTTATTTAATTTTGAGTAAATTTTTATTTTAATAAGAAAATTCGATCCTAATGAATTACGATTTTACTTTTATTAAAAATTGGTTAATAATCCTAAATGATGAATTATTTATTATTTTAAAATTATCACATTTTTATTTAAATTACCTAAGAGTTACTATACTGTCGGATTTTTCTGTTTTTATGTTAAAGATAAAATTAGAAATTTATTGATTTTCACTTGAGCATGTACCGCCCTGAATTGATTTTAATTAATTCGAAAAAAAAATTTTTTAGTGTGATTTACTTAATTCTCAGAATTTATAATTTCGGTTTTGAGAAAAGGAAAAGAAAATTTTTAAATGTTTAATCCTTAACAGTTTTATGTAATATTGCTTATAATTTTGCGGCAAGAGCTTAAACATCAGTCACGATTTATTTTTATTCAATTAAGGTGAGTGAAACGGCGCAGAGAATTTATTAATAAAACTTCTGTTAAGGTTGAACAATTTGGCGATGTTTATTATTATTTAGAATGTTGTAAATTTCATTAAAATTGGTTACTTTCTTCAATAAAATTTCTACCTCCAGAGGGAAAGTTTTATGAGATGTAGTTATGTTTTTCGTTTTATTTAGCCGTCTTAAACCGCTCTAAGACGAAAATCCCTTTTTCCTTTAGGAAAGAGAATTCTTCAATTGTATAAATTTAGTGTTTTCCCTGAACCCTCGCATCAAAAGCAGGTAACCCGAATCTTCCTAAGTACTATTTCTATTATTGTTAAGCCAATAAAATTTTATTAGTAAAGGTTATTATTTACTATATATATAACGCTTCGCATTTATATAATATGTTATTGACAAAAACTTTCGATTTTATCATTTTTTTCTCGTTTGGAACACAATCTGTTCTACGTTAACATCTCTAAATTTTACTTAGTTTTCCCCGCACGGAAAAATCGAATACTTAAAATAGTTAAATTTTTGCTGAAATCGCTAAAGAAAATATTATTTAAATCATATTTTTTTTTCTTTTTCGGTACATTTTTTTTTAAATCCTTGTTCCCTTGCGGAAACACTCTCTTGATTTCTGCCTCAATTTTCTACTTTAGAGAAAATCAAGTAGTTCATAATTAAAGGATTTTTTTGGAATCAAACATGATGATTTCCTCGCGAACGCGGTTGGGTCAGATAAAAATTCGTTTGATAGAATTTCGTTGCTAGTTACTTTTATTTTTGATTTATTTATATTTTTTTTCTATTTTTTTATGTGGGTCAGATCGCGTAATTTAGCGCAGGTTAACGGGTGGATGGCAAATAGTTTGATTTTTATTATTTGTTTTAAAGAAAATAAACAGTTTTCGTCGCGGTATTTACTTTTACACTCCTGGTCCACCTGAAAAATTTTTTTTTAGAACGAGAGGAGATCCCAATTCGTTCACTCCCCTTTGTTTTGTCGCGGCCTAATCTTGATCGAACTATTGTTTCCGGCAACTACTAAGTGATGGGCCTACTCATCACTGTTCGTACCCTTCCGCAATAGCCGATATGTCTAGAAAGTGGATAAAAAAAATAGAATATACATATTAATTAAATATAAATGTATATGTATATGTATATTATATAATTATATATATGTATATTGAAATTCATTATTTTAATATTTGGACTAATACATTGGGCTCGTGGGTTCGAGTCCCGACCGTACTAGAAGAAAAGAAAATTGAGACAGCAATCAAGAGTACTCATAATAACAAACGAAAGTAAAATTTAACAGTTTGTACCCATGAATTTGCAACTCATAATAAAAAATGCAAATTTAAAATTCGGTGCTAAAGAAAAATAACTTTTCCTTCTTACTTGTTTGGTTTCCTAATTTTAACGTGAAATTAATTTAAAAATTAACCTATTAAAATTATATTACCTATTAAAACGTTTAACAAAATTTTTCGAGCTGATTCGGGCGCGAACTTACGATCTACGAGATGCGATGCATTGACGCTACCTATTACGCTTCGAAACGCTGGTTATAAATTACTATAATCCCCCATATTTATGGATTGATTGGTCAAGGAGTCACAGGTTGATAATAAATAATTAATAGTTAATTAATAATAGTTAATTATTAGATTGTGAAACAAGGTAAAAGGAACCTATTTTCAGCCAAAACTTTTTAGAAAACAACCCAGTAAGTCAATGTGAAAATTAATATTTGGTAAACAAAATAGGTTGTATATTACATACTTTTTTCCAACAAAATAAAACATTTTATTGTCAGAAGTCAATTATTAATGAGATAGGTTTAAAATTGATCAATACACTGAGAAAAATCTAGCTAGATTAAGCAAAGCTTAATTGAATCAATGAAATCCCCCAGGTGCGGGCGGCACATAAAATATTCTGTTACATCAATACAAATACTCGAATTTAGTCAAAATATCTCATTTCCTCAAACAACATTTGATTCTACCAAACATTACAAATGTTGGTAAAAAAAAAACAATATTTCGCATTTTCAAATAAATACTTGACTCACTAAATGTCGCGAAGATTGATCAAATAAAATCAATGCATTGCTTCCATAAAAAAAATGATCAATTAAAATGTACATTTGGTCTTCTAATTAATTATTTCATCATATCAACGCTACATTGAAACTCAATTAATTCAATATTTTATATGTTCAAATAAAAGTTTAATTTATTAAATATTTTAAATTTGGTGAAATTTTAAGATTTAACAAAATTAATCCATTGTCTCTACAAAAAATTTATCAATTAAATGATTCCGTTAAAACACTAAATGTTTCGTTTAGTTCAAATATATGTTATCTGAATGAAATAAATCACGTAGATGAATCACACAGTGAATTTACCTGATTTTAATGGGTATTTAATTAGATTTCTCGGTAATTTTTATTCACCCGAGTACATATCCTTCTAAATTATTCACTTGGCAAGACACGCACCAAAAGCATAATTTTGGTTGAGGGTAAAGGATGATAACTCACACACAAAAAAAAGAAAACATTTTTCAAAATACTACATATTAATTTTAACATTACATTTCATCTGATTTAGTAAATATGTTATTAAATAATAAATGCCTGTTTCAATAAATATTTCATTAAGACAACCAAACAACTATTCAATCGATCTGACAAAGAAATTAATCAATGCAACAAAACATTTAATTGTTAAAAATAATAATTAATTCAGTCAATCACTGATTTCATAGACGCAATATAATTAGATAATAAAAGTAACAAAATAATTTTATAGAACAAAATAGATCAGATATTTAAATCAATTAAAAATTTAATTAATCTAATGCATACAATTAACCATGATATAGTACCGAACCCCCTTGAGCAAAAGACAATGAGATATTTCATAAGAGAAAAACGCATTCATCAAAGCAACTAAATATTTAATTTAAATGATCAGATATCTCATCGACCAGTGAAACAATTCAATATAAGTCACACAATTTTTACTTGAAACAATGAAACATCTCCCTGTTATTACTCAAAATTCATTGAAAGAATAAAACAATAATTTTGACATTATTAAATATTTCACTACTATAATCAAACACATTATTAAACATCAAAGTAATCCAGTAAAAGTATTACAACATTTAATTGAAATAGTGAAACATATTCCTATATCCATCAAAACTTGATAGAATTAATGGAATGAATATATTCGGTTTAATAAATATTTCTTTTTAATGTAATATCTGATTTAACGTTGCACCTTTCTTAACTTTTAAAAAAAAAATTTATTGGTTTTCTTTTTGTGAATTCATTGAAATCGGATTTTTTTTTTTATTTTAAGGAACCTATTCCTTTAAATTAACTGCAATTCTACTGAAATGCTGATCAAATTTTACATGTTATCTACAACAAAATATTATCTTTATACAATCACATATATTATTAACTAAATGACAATGTTATTAACTTAGTGAAACATTTA
Organism: Anastatus disparis; assembly: GCA_017163975.1. Classification (NCBI taxonomy): domain Eukaryota; kingdom Metazoa; phylum Arthropoda; class Insecta; order Hymenoptera; family Eupelmidae; genus Anastatus; species Anastatus disparis. The sequence continues at coordinate 3,856,870 of JAFFSR010000307.1, forward strand.
GTTACAATATAAACTCCTTTAACTTAACCGTTAATTCGAGCAAATATTATACTAATGATCGATCAATATTTATTTTTTTTTTATTGTTATTGAAGATTTTGTAAATTTAACAAACGATTTACTAAAATAAATATCTAATTACTGTAACAAAACACATAGATAATTCACAAACATATTCCATTGCTACAAATAAATACTTTATAAAATTTTATAAGCTGCCTTAATGCAATTGATTTGATTAAATCAATCAAATAATTCAGCTGAAACAATAAATTTTTCTTTATTTTAAAAAAAACTATTTATTTTTCTTTTTCAACTCAGGCATCAATCTTTTTTCCAACCAAGCATTTCAGTGATTCAACAACCCCGCATATTACTCCAATCAAAATCAATTTTTATCAGCAAAATATTCAATAACTAAATTTATTTCATTGACTCAACCAAACCTTCCCCTCAGTGTAAAAGGAATAAAATTAAATTTAAAAAAAATAACATATCAGCAAAATAAAAACATAAAACCTTTAGAATTACTATTCTCAAGAATATTAGTTTTATTGTCTCCTGTTTTTCCTTTAAAAAAATTCGCAAAAGTTCCACCTTAAAAAAATTCACAATTTGATATAAGTACTTTAACAATTATTGCAAACAATATTAATAAAAAGATAGGCTGTTAGATAAAATTGTTTTAATTAACTAGTTAGAGTCCCTAGGCCGTCGGTCCGGTACCGTCGCTAAACGCATACGCGCCAGCGTACTGCAGTACGCAGGACTATTGAAGGATGTGAATCCTTCAACATTCTTTTTACCGATTGGTCCCACGTTGTCGAGCGCCATGTGTTAGGGCGGATCCTTTTAAAGAAGCTTTACCCCCTTTAAAAGGGACGACCTCAATTTACTTAATATCTAATAATTAACACATTTATAAAATACGAAAAGAAGAAAAAGTAAGAAACGTTTCTTACTTATTTATAATTATATTACGTTAACACTTGATTACTCATAACTCCATAGAAATAAACAGCGAGGTAAACATTAATAATTTAGAACTTATTTTCAGTTCCCTCGCTGGAGATCTCCGTCGTTAATTAGCATTGCAATGATAGCATAAATACAACGACGTTAAATGAAACTGAGAAGAGAAGAAAAAAAAAAATGATATATTCTTTTTCAATTTTTTTATGGGCCTTTTGATCAGCCTTCAAAGCCATTTAAATAATTCTTTTATTTTTCTGTGTTGTTTGAAAAATCGCACTAATACTTTAATTTTATCTACGAAATTCACAAATGAGTAAAAATTAAATTTATTATTTTTCATCAGATCTAGAAATATATATTTACATTATATATTTTATTTTAAGTTACGATTTAAGTTTTAAATACATAAAGAAAAAAATAGTTTACTAATTTAAGAGTATTTTATTCCTTCTGGTTGAAAATATCTGTTATTATTGGCATCTTATAAGCCGTTGGATTAGATGGATTGAGGTTTATTTTTAAAACTATTTTAAGTATGATTATACATATAGAATACAAATTTTTATTTGCACTTTAACAAATATTTACAGATTTTATTTTCACTTATTATTGACTCAAAAACCACTTTTTAAGCTAAAAAAAATTTTATCATTTTACTGAATCATTATTTGATTTAATTAATACTAATGTTAAACTTAGCAATTCTATTCATACTATAATAATTAGCCATAGTTCGTTTTACTGATAGTAGATCAAATTCAATAAACTTCTATCATCCTTTTTTCATTTCTAATTTTATGCTTACGCAGATTCATCAGAAATGATTTCAGTTATCATTTCTTATAAAATTTATAACTTACAGTTTTATGTTCTGATTTTTAAAAAAAAATAATATAAATTACCCTATTATTATGAGAATTATCGCATTAAAATAGCATTTGATGATGGAGAAAAAAAAATACCATTATGATAAACATTTAATGCAACTTTACTTCCAACTTTTCATACTACCGATAATTAATTGTTCAATATAATAATTCAATAAGTTTCTTTAATTTGAATATTATAAAATATTTATTTATCATACAATATAATTCAAAATTCAGTTGAAAGTAATGGAAAATTTATGTAATATTTGAAATAAAGAAAATTAAATGTGAAAGTTAAAACTAGAGTTATTATTTTATAATAACTTTAAGTCAGGCGTGACTAAATAGATTACTTATAATTTTATTCTTTCATACTTAGCAACCGCTTTATTTTATATTAAAATATCCAATAATTCTAATATTCACATATAGTAATCAAGATTTGACAAGATATAAATTTAATAATCATCTTTTTTAATCAGGTGAAACAAATGTTGGCCGGCTTGGTGGCATTGCCGGCTTTCCAGGGTGCTGTTGCCTCGCTCGCCTGCACCAGCTGCTTCTCGGTTTTTATTATTTAATTCACTTCACTCTCGGACGGTTTACGTTAAAAAACATTTGCTAAGAGTTTACGAATAATTTTACGAAAAACTTTTGACAAAAAAAAAGAAAAAAAATTAAATTTATTAACCTTTAACTCTATTAATAAAACACTAAACACTAATTGAATTTTCTCTCATGATTGAAGATCATGAGAGGAAATTGAATGTTAAGAGAGAAGAATTTAATGGTGAACGAAGAAAAGAAAAGAAGAGAAAGAATAAATAAAAAAAAACCAATTAATTTCCTATATTAGAGGAAGAAGCTGCGCGAGCCTCTTTCCTCTCGAACTTGGCCCTAAGGCCTGTCCCGCGCGTCTCTCGCAAGAAGATTTTTCTTTGCTCAACTATTAAATTCTTCGAGCCAGCTTCAAACGTTTTAATTGTTGTGGGGGAGAGCGCGGAGACAGAGAAAGGTAGTCCTCTCTCCTCGTTGCTCTTACCCGTCTTATGCATGGGAACCGACGCTAAGTCCCCACTTCAACTCAACGAAGTAGAGAAAGAGTGGAGACGAAGCAAAGGCTCCCGTCAACGATCGAGCTTGGCTTCTTAGAAAATTGATAAAAGCGTGAAAAGAAATTGGCCTTGATGCTTTTAAGACCCATTTCTTTTCACCATTGTAATAAAATAAAAGAATAAATTTAAGAATTAATAGAAAAAATAAAGAAAATTAGGAGGCGAAAATTTTGTCACTTAACATTTTTTTTTATGACTAGAATCAATTTTTATAATGGCACTACTTGAATTTCAACTATTATTAATATTATTTCTTGAAATAAGTGCGTCTATTTTACGTGTCACAGCGGCTAATTTTTCTGATGCTAGTTGAATATCAGTTACACTTTCTCGTAAATCATGTTTTGTTAATCTGAAGGCCACTTTAGCCTCAGGACGTCAAGTGACTAGATTTTCTAAATTTTTAATTACGATACTAACTAGACTACCTCGTAGGTGATGTTACGTTAACCTAGAGATCACCTTAGAGACCTGGACATCATCTACAGGAAGTGACTGATATTTATTAATTTTCAATTATAATGCTAGCTGCACTCACCTGAAGATGATGTTATCCCGACCTAGAGTTCACTTTAGCTACCTGGACATCGTTTACAGGAAGTGACTAATATTTCTGAATTTGAAATTTCATTATAAGCTGTACTTCTTCGTAGATGATGTTACGTCAACCTAGATCATCTTTGATATCTGGAGATCATCTGCAGGAAGTGACTGAGATTTTGGAATATTTAATTATAATACTAGCTCACCTAGTATTATGCACATCTAGTATTATAATCGAAAATTCACAAATATCATTTTGTTCCTAGAGTAATGCTTAGGTGACGAGACCAACCTCGAGGTCAACAAGAAATTAACTACGGAGAAGTACATCTAGTATTATAATTAAAAATATAGAAATTTTAGTCACTTCCTGAAGATGATGTTCAGATGGCCAGGATGACCTCCAGGTCAAAGAAAGATTATTTACGAGAAAGTACATCTAGTATTTAGTTAGTATTATAATACAATATAAAGATATACTTTACAATGTAAAAATATATCTGGTCACAAAAGAAATATATTATTTCGATCCGTGATAAATACACTCTTGATTTGATTCAAAGTGATTATTTTAATTCAATTCGATATTTTTAAATTAAATAAAGTATATTTAGTAAAATTATTATTTGTTGGTTGACATTATTTTGTTAGTTTTTGACTATTAACCGTCGGCAGTTAGCAAATAAACTGATCATTTTGTAGTGATTGTTAATCAATTATCTACCAATTTTAAAGAAAATGGTTAAAATATGACCAGTTTATAATGAAAATTTCTACCGGGGTATTGGGTTTGGAAATTTGCTTGCCAGCGCCACCGCGTGAACCTTTGGTAAGCTGTGATAGAAGGATTATATTGTGTAGCCTATTTAATCTTATGTATTAGTAAAAATTTTTCATGAAGTAAATAAATAAAGATGTAATTATTTGATTATGTTAAATATAACGTTATGACATATCATTTTAAGGTAAATATATGTCCAGTGCATAATTTACTTGAAATGATTCACAAAAGATGATTGTTTTGTCGTTTATTTTTCGATAGTTCATAGCTTCAGGGCAGTCTCTGAAGCTATGAACTATCGAAAAATAAAGAATGGTTAAAAATGTAAACATTTTTAACCATCATAACAGCTAGAAAGAGCCGTCAAAATTCTTATAAACTTGACTGTTTCATTTATGTACACTATAATATGCGCGACTTTTTCTACAAAAATTCTCCATGTTTCCTTCTTTCTACACAAACTAATTTTCTAATTTTTTAAATTCTATTTAATTACAAAATTACAAAATACTACACAGAAATAACAGATAACAGCTCTGCTGCAATCATCACATCGATGACCAATGTGAGCTGAAAATATTGAGTTTCCACATAGGTGATAGATATGTGCGCACCGAATTCCTGTGTTTACGCATCGTTTAGGCTGCTTCCAGACTAGTGCGATACGACGTGCGAAGCGATCAGTTGTTTCGATGCGTCGCACTTTCGAAAGATTTGTATAGTTCATCATCTATGTTTAATACGTGTTTTGGAGCAAAAACATCAATAATTTATGAAAAATATTCTGTTTGCTTCAATTTTTGAAGCCGTAGATCACGCATCAAACAACGGTGGTGAACTATACAAATGTTTCGAAAGTGCGATGCATCGCAAGTGACTGATCGCCTCGTACGTCACATCGTACTAGTCTGGAAGCAGCCTTAGTTATGTGTAACTCACAGAAAGCTATCACATCAATGATCTGTGTGCACACACTTTACGTCATTGCGTAAGCATAGAAATAGTATATTATTCACCTAGGGAGTAAAAACGAAAAATGTTTTAAATCGTATGTAAATGTCACCCGAGCCGAAGGCGTTTTAATACGATTAAAGGCATTTTTCATTTACTTCCGTGGTGAATATACGATTTTTTTGCCTAGCGAGGCCACAAATGTAACCTTTGCGATCGGGCACAAGGCGACAAGGTTGCACTTGCGGCCCGCTAGGCAAAAAATTTGTGTTTTTCATATAGATCATTGATGTTATATTAAATAGTCAATTTCGCGGAAGTGTGATGACAGTTGGCGCATGATTGGTTATCCACACGAAAATATTTATTGGTTATCGAACCAGCGTACTGTAAATGACGAGTTTTCATTTAATAAGTAATGCTAAGCATAATTAATTTTAATTTAACTACAAAAGAAAAATCATTGATGATTTTATTACAAAAAATAATTAAATAATGATATGAGGAGGTATTAATCATGAGAATTTGATTGGCATGAAACTCACAGATTTTCTATGTTTACGCAATGACCGAAAGTGCGTACACACGGATAATCGATGTGATAACCTCCTGTGAGTCACGCATAGTTGAACGACGCGAAAACACAGAATTTTGGTGCGTACATATCGATCACTAATGTGGAAACTCAATAATTTCAGCTCACATTCGTCATCAATGTTACAATTGCAGTGTAGCTGTTATCTGTCATTTCCGTTTACAATTTTCGTATGTAACCAATGTAATTCTCAAGTAGTATCCTTCTTTCACAGCTTATCAATTGGCCACTAGATGGCAACGACAAGCAAATTTCTATAATTATTTTAACAAACTACTTGTTAAAATAATTATTTCATTACTGTAACAAAATATATACACCGAAAAAAATCCGTAACGCCAGTGGTTCCATACCTCCTAGAACTATTATTGTTCGCGAGGTTAAAACTACAGCGGTCTAAAATATGCGACGCACATTATTAGATAGGTATAGTAACAGAGTAGTTCACTGTAAATACTGCAATAGTTCGAGCGCTGAACGTGGGCTGTTGGGGGTAAATGAAATACGATCCGTCAAAATACACGAACGCGCGCGATTCCAGACTCGAATGATATAGCGTCGATGAGGCTTTAGTAAAAATTCAAGACTTAGATAATAATTTATTTGTAACATAAGTATCGGCATTACAACTCACACCTTCTGCTAGCTAAAAATGGCTGCTCAGTGTAGGAAGGTTTATGGAGTATATTAAGTTTTAATCAATTATTCAACTTATTATTTAAAAAAATTTAATTGTAAATGACTAAAATATGCAAATTTGTTAGTTATACTATTTTAAATAGGATTATCATTAATCAGATATTTAACCTTTTAAGGACGGGACTGGTCGATATATCGACCACCAATTTTATCAGGCACTCCACGTGATATATTTTTTCATTTTATGCACAAATATTGTTTAAAAAAAAAGTCGAATTTCAACGTCAAAATCCCCGTCCTTAAAAGGTTAATTAGTTAAATGATCAACTGAAACTAAATATTCTCTATAAGTTTCTGTATATTTTTCCTACATCAAACGGACATGTTATTAACACACATATATATATGTATATATACATATATATATATATATATATATATATATATATATATATATATAAATATATGTATTTTAATTTAGCAGAAGGCGCGAGTTGTAATACCAATCTTTTAGTTGAAAAGATAGTGATTGATTCAACTGAATATTTCCTTGCATCATAAAATACTGAGCTACCTTGGTAGTTTCCAACCAGAATTCACCGATATATTCTAGTCGAAAACAATATTTTGACAATGACTCAATAACAATAAATAGTAGAATGTTACGGCTGAACATATTAATGTCAAGCTGTCTATTCTTAAGATAATAATCATGTTTTGATAATTAATACATTGTCAAAGAGTAAAAATCAGCTAATTTTGCCCTCATTTGATTAACACGTTGTCGATAAAATATCGTTAAGAGGAGATCACGAATCTCTATCCTTTTCTAACCTAAAAATTAATTTTTTGCAAACACTAATAACTTGAGCAAAAAATAAAGAGAAAGTCGCATCTTGTATCAGAAAGAGCAACATTTTCTTTGATAAGAAAAAATTAATTTCATTGCTTTGTTTCCAAGAAAACCTTGAAAAACCAAATTGTTCATCCTAAATTCTATGTTTTAAGTTTTTCAAGGTTTTCTTGAAAACGAAGCAATAAAATCAATTCTTTCTTATCAGTAAAAATATTAACTGTTTTGATACGAAATGCGGCTTTCTCTTTATTCTCTGCAAAAATTATTAGTTTTCGTAAAAAAATCAATTCTTTGATTAGAAAAGGACAGATATACTCCACCTGCTCTTATTTTTCTACCAGGATACATAATATTTCATTTAATATAGTAAATATGCTAATAAATCATAATAAATCATCTTGATATTCATATTATTTAGCTTAATAAAATAATGTATTAAATTAAAAATATCTATCTTATTTCAAATTACATTTTTTATTGAATCACTTTGTAAATTCATTAGAATGGGGATCTAAAACGGACACTAGACCTGTACTCATGGATATTGTCTATCTTTTCATTTTCTTGCGAAATTTCAGAAAAAAAAGTACACTTAATGGTAACATATTCGCTTGCGTTCTTTTTCTTTGATTTTAAAATCACATAACCTCATTGGATAATTCCGTTAGATTTTTTCATTTTCATTCGAGAATTTTTAAATCAAAGAAAAAGAACGGCAACGAATATCTTTCCATCAAGGTACATTAACTTGAAGTATGCACCAAGAAGATGATTCGGTTAAATTTTTAAATAAATTTATTCATTAGTTATTGAAAATTTGTTGTTGCAATATTATATATTAAAGTTTTTCGATTTCGTACCAAGAATCTAAAATTGTTAAAAACAAATAAATAAATTTATTTAGAAATTTGACTAAATAATCTCAGTGGTGTACTACAAAGCTAATTCATTTCTTCTCCAGAAATTTTGCAATAAAATGGGAAGATTGTCAATATTCAGGAGCACAGATGTAGTGTCCGTTTCACATCTCCTTAAAAAACCTATTTTCTAAAGTTAATTGTAACGTTTATCTAACTGATGAAGAATTTTTATTTGCCATCGATACAAAAATATTTTGTATTCAAATACATCTATTCTTAATTGAATATCAATCTTATTAATTTAACAAAACATAAAAAAAGTTTCGTTAAGTTAAAGCAATAATCATTCATTTAACAAAATAACTTTCTACATCATAAAATGTTAACGTAAAAAAAATGTTTCATTTAATAAAGTAAATGTGTTATCAAATAATAACTAATGATTAAATGACATCTCTCTACAACCAAAAATAAAATGACACCTTCTTCTCCGCGACCGACAAACTTAGGTATCAATATTTTTTATCCCAACTAAATATTTTAGTGATTTAAGGTGGCTCAAGCGCTTGGTGCCGTATCAAGCGGGGCCCTGTCTGCGACATCAAAATGTTTTTATTGATAGAGCTATTATAACTAATTAAATAGTATTATTGATTATTTCTTATGATAAGAAAACAATTTTAAGTAATCAAAAGTAATAAAAAAGAAAAAAAATTTTTTGTTTTGTTTCTCATTAAAAGTTTTACTATGGTACGTCCCTGCTGTTTTGTTGGTTTTGAGCACTCTGAACGCACGTTAGTTTTACGTATGGCGTCTGTATCTGACGCGCATGCGCAGAAGCTGCCATTATGTGTAGCAAATTCTATTTCGCATTCTTTTAGATTTATTTTCTCTTGTATTTCTTCGTCAAGTCCTTTTTTTCTTCTTGAAAAATGATTTCCGTGAAACAAACTATAAGTGTATAATTTTTATTTTAACTTGTACTTTTTTATATTAGCGTAAAACCTAATTTATGATTCAGTCCCATAAGAGCACATGTATTAATTACAATTATTAAAACGTCTTTTTCTTTAAAAATAGTTCGTCAACCTCTATTTTTCAAAATAAATATCGAAATATTACGATATAAAGAATATTTTAATACAAATTTTGGATAGTTTCACTTTTTTAGAAAAAATCGCTTGAGCCACCTTAATAACCTTGCATTACTTCAATTAAAATTAATTTTTATCAATAAAATATTAAATAATTAAATGTATTTCATTGACTCAACTATATTTTTTTCTCAGTGCAGAAATCAGTAATAAATTTTAGATTTTGAAATTTTTTTTAAATTTCTTTCTGAATTCTTCACTAAACACCAATAAAAAATACAAAAAATTGAAGAAGTTTTGAAAAATTTTTATGAACAATTTTTGAAGGAAGATAAAAGACAGAAAAACATTTTTATATATGAGAAGTACAAATTTTTCATCTACTTTAATTTGTTCTTTTTATTTCTGTCGTACGAGTAGTAGAACCAGAGATAATACTGTATAAAGCAGTGCTTTCCATTACAATTTTTTTTCAAAGAATTTGTGTATATGTATGTATGTATGCATATACATATATACGAAATATTGCATGAAATAATTTAAAAATCTTTAAAAAATTATTTATGAAATAACTTATAACGCAAAGAAAAGTTATTACATGAATGTTTGGTAAAAAGACTTTGAAAGGGCTTCCGAAAAGAAAATAAGAAACATAGAAATCTTATTACAGTTCCAATCATAGAATTATTTAAATATATTTTCAAAATTATCAGAAGTATTATTTTACAAAATCGTTTCAAGGTTTTTTTGGGAAGCTTTTATGCAATATTTCATAAAAACTTTTGGTAATAAAAATAAAATTATTTATTTAGAATTAAAATAATAATATAAAAACTAAAAATTCAAATCTTTAACTCAGAGACGGAACGATTTACTTTTCTTATCCCACAGCATAAATGAATCTTGAAATAATAATTTCAAGAAACATTTTATAAAATAATTCATTAAAATAATTGAAACAGAACTTATTCAGTATAATAAGTAAATTTTGTAATAGCAAGAAAATGATTTTATCGTGTAGTTTTTGAATAATATGAGACCAACTAACAAACTAGAATATAAGCTATCTTTTTTGGTAGGTCTCATATTATTCGAAAACAACGCGATAAAATAATTTGATTGTTATTACAATATTTACTTATTATACTAATATCTAGCAGTGGCTACTATTTTTTTGTCGCTACAACAGATGATGTTTACATAAATGATGAAATGAACAATGAAATAAATAAATATGCATTCTTTCGTGACTATTTTGAATGAAATATAAATATTTTCTATTTTAATTTTTTTTTATAATGAAAATATTTTTATGAAATATTATTTCATTATTATAACCCCCACTCCATGTCATTAAACTTCTATGACATATCTCTTTATTTTTATTCTGCATCATGTGAGCAGGGCACACAAAGTCTTGCAAAATAGAAAGTCGCAGAATAGCTATCATTGGTTATTTCTATTACCCAAGCTCCACTCTGCATATCTATTCGTTGTCATCTGATCGCGGCCTGAGGCTCGAATTCATAGTCGCGACTTGAGTATTCAGTATAAATTGGAACCAAAGTATCGTTTTTTGAGTATCAGCTGTTACATCAACTGAGTGTTACATCTTTATTAACGAGTATCTTATCTGTGTGATTTTATGTTTTATAATTGACTTTGATAATTTCTCCGAGTAGAATATTTTATTAATGAGACGCTCAGTAAAGATATAACACTCAATTGAAGTAACAGCTGATACTCAAGAAACGATACTTTGGTTCCAAGTTATACTGAATACTCACGTCACGACTATGAATTTGAGCTTTAGGCCGCGATCAGATGATAACGAATAGATATGCAGAGTGGAGCTTGAGTAATGGAAATAACCAATGATAGCTATTCTCCGACTTTCTATTCTGCAAGACTTTGTGTGCCCTGCTCACATAATGCAGAATAAAAGTAAAGAGATATGTCATAGAAGTTCGATGACATGGAGTGGGGATTATAATAATGAAATAATATTTCATAAAAATATTTTCATTATAAAAAAAAATTAAAATAGAAAATATTTATATTTCATTCAAAATAGTCATGAAAGAATGCATAGCAAACACGTTTTATCTGTATCTCTTATGTTGCTTGTTTATTTATTTCATTATTCTTACATAATTAAGTGCAAAAAAATTTATAAAGAGTCGATTACATTATTCTTAACGATTATTATACATCATATTTTTAATTTTTCAAGTATTTTAAAGAATTATCTGTGCTCCGTTTTTGCACGTAGCACTTAACCTACAAAAAATGGAAAAAAGAAAAAAAGGAGAATGGAAAAGTATAGCTGTGTAAATTGCCCTACTTTACATACTGAAATGTTTATTGTCAGGTTTAAAGAAGTCTCAGACAACTGTTTTTTTTGTTGATTATAGTCAGGTCAACAAGAATGAATAATCAATTATCATCATTGCTTGGTGGAAAGTATTTGATTGGATGGGTCTATTTTTCTCCATTAGATGAAGTGTCTATGAAGCTCATTAAAAAAAGGTTGAATAGTTAAATTTTAGATATCCTGATCCTAAAATAATCATAGTTGATGACTCTAATTTACCAAATATGATATGGACTGATGATGCTTTATATCTCAGACTTTCTTCAGAGATAAATTTATGCAGATTAGGTAAGACAGATATGGTGTGTGGAACCTATTCTCAAGTAGATTATGAACAAGTGTATCCTGTGTTGGATTCTAAGGGTTATTCTCTGGATTTGTTATTTGCTCCAAGAGGATGTGTTGTACGTCAAATGCTCAATGACTTTTGACAGTTTGCTTTTTAATTCACAAATAATCATTCCCATATCTTTACAAGTGTTACTGAAGTTTGTTTAGTATTTATCAAGTGCAATATAATCATATTTTGAAGATAAATAGGATTGCTTGAGGCTTTTTCTTAATTTTGCATTCAAAATGAAAAAGTATGAATCAATGTACGTATTCAAATATTATTACAGTGTTAGAAACTTTTTATATTATTTTTCAGTTACACCCTGGTAGAAAGTTGAGCATATTTTCAGTATACCATCCCGTATTTTATGGGCAGTTGCGATCATATGCTTTTAGATATCGCGATAAACCTCCATTACTCTTAACGAATTATCGCGATGGTATCGGGAGAATATGGTCAATGTTGAATTATACTATATTCATAAACAGCATATTACAAAGTGTGAGTGAGCACGCATATGGGAACACAGTTAGTGAGAAAGAGAAAGGCTGTTCACTCATTGTTTCCTTTTCAGTTCCTAAACGGACAGTCTTACACTGTAAAAAAAATAGCAGAAAATCACGTTGTTGGTCGACGATTTCAATGCGACCATGCACCGTCGAGGTTATTTAACTTCGTTCAACGGCGACATTTTAACATGCTTTGCGTGATTTCACGTAAACTGAACACAAGATTTTTAGATTAAATCAGTTAGATTTTGCGCTTCAACAATGTTAAATAACATCGACGGCGCATGGTCGCATTGAAATCGTCGACCAACGACGTGATTTCTCGCCATTTTCTTTTACAGTGCATTCTCTCACACTAAGTTTACATATGCACTCGCTCACTCGCACTTCGCACTCACTGATTTTACATGGATATTTTATTCATAATCATATTGTATATGTTCGCAAATAAATTTAAGTTATACAATAAAGAACAGAAAATGTTGACACTATTACAATAACTGTGTATGCATCTTTAATAATTTTAAAGTTAAGTCAAGTCAATCTAACCTGCACATATAGTGATGAAGATAGATGCTTATAGAAGACGAAGCGTCGAGTGATGCGCGCGCAGCTAACATTCAGTATTCACAACTATAGGATATATTTTACGATTGTACAAACAGGCGCCATCGCGGGCAGCATGTATATACAGATTCGCTTTCTATAAACGATTTTAATATGAATTGTAATAATGAATATTATAATATTTATAATTTATTTCGAATCAGAAGAAAAAAATTTTAATTATTCTAGTGATTATATTTTATATCAACTCTGTAATCTTTAATATATTATCGTGTATTTATCGGTCACTTATCGCGACTGCGTAGTGACGAGATATAGCCAACAGTTAGTTATCTGAGCATATCTTATCCTTAATTTTCTACCAGGGCATAAATCATTAATAGGTATTGTTTATTATGTGATTCGTAATGTCTGTAAGATAGTGAGGTTCACAAATCTAAGTGAGCTTGAAAACTTCGTGGAACTCGATACCCTGTTAAAAAAATTCATATGAATTTTTTCAACGAGGTACTTTAAAACATATATGAATGTATATCCTGAGATATTTGTTTGAAATAATGGTTGATACTTTGTAATAACTTTTTTTTATTACAAATTATAAATAGTGTGATTCAGGGTGAGTGAACATTCTATTTATAACAGTACAGATGAATAATATAAATGTGAAAAACAGGTAATTGATCATATTCTTTTATAGACTTAGCGGATGATAGACACTGATTTGAATTTTATGTGAAATTGACCAACGGTTGGTCGAATTCACCGAGGTAGTCAAACGCTTAGAAATAAAATCATTCTTTGCCGAATCAAGTGAGCAATGCAGAGGATAGAACCAGAGTGAGCAGCACTTCTATAGGCCCTATATATTACGCTCACGCATCTTTGCTCGTATTTCAGAAGAAACCCGGGGCTTCTTTTTGATAGAGAGACTCTGACATTTAAGTGGTGCAATTTCGTTAAAGGACGAGACAAGGACAGAAGACAAACTACTTACAACATGATTTATTCGATCAACAGTTGACCTAGGGTCAGTATGGCTCTTTTGTATAAAAGAAGAAAGGCGAGCAGAAATAGAACTATTCAAGTTAACACTATTCATATTTTCAAGAACGCAAAAGTCAAATTTTCTAGAAAAATTACGTGGTTTATATGCTCTATATGTGATTGTTATAAGATCATGACCTGCAAAGAAAGGAGCTAAAGATTTGCTATATGAGAGCAATGAACTCTTATCATTGATGATAAATAGGTCGATCCATGAATAAATAAAATAATCAGATATAAGTTTATGATGAGTAGGACCAGAGGGTACCACATAGAGAGCATAAGAAAAAATAAGTGATTGCAACGTATCAGAAGAATAATTTTTAGATGGTAAATTGATATTAAAGTCCCCAGTAATTATTACGTTCTTAAAAGAAGGTAAAAACGTAGAAAGATCACAGAAGAAATCATCAAGAAAAAGTGTCTTAGGGCGTAAATTAACGACTGCAAAAATAAGTTTTTATAGTACCAAGAGAGACTTCAGATATAATATATTCCGCAGTATTATCAAACAATGGATCAGGTTGCGACAGAATCTTGAATTACGGGCATAAAAACCAACGCCACCACCACCTTGGCCCAATCTATCTAATCTGAAAAAATTATAGTGTTCGATAGAAATAATGGCACTATCATCAAAATTTGTCAAAAATGTCTCTGTAATTGCAAAAATGTCAGATTTATTGGAGGTTATGTGATATTCAATTTCAGAAAAATGAAGGTAAGATTAAGATTTGCATTATTTAAGTTAGAATTACAAGAAGAATTATTGAATGAACAAGAGTTCATTACAAGAGAGCCATGTAAATCTCATTTTTTAGCTTTGAAGGGTTTCAGATCTGCTAACTGAGTCTTATTTGAGATAGGTATGAGCTCTTCTTTAGAAGTCCACATACAAACTGTTAAGTTTCAAACAATTGGCCGAATGTAATTCAGCTCTGTGGCTCGTGAAATGGCCTTAGAAAGAAGCTTATTGGTCGGTTTGGGCTAAATGGGTCTAACAAAGATTTTGGAATTTCCACTGGAACCAAAGAGCTGTTGAGCGGTAAGCTGACGCAATTTTGGAGTCACCTCAAAATCAGATAAAAATTTGCCAACAAAGGCATGAAATTTGTTATACTGTGATCCCTTTGGTTGATCGACATACATAGGAGGAGCAGGTAACCATTTACGAGTACCAATTATAAACCTGGTACCATAATTAAGCCCAATCCCCTTGAGCACAGAGACAATGATATCCTCGTTACTAAGCTCGACCGTGAATGAAATGCCAGAAAAAAGCATTTCATACGAATCACACATTAATGATGCTTCTGTTAAAGAACAAGAAGCAATGTGTTGATCAAGCCGATCAGATGAGGCCTCATATTGCTTCTCAATATCAGTAACAAAGCATTTAACCTCTCTAATTTCAGAACGAAGAGAACTTAATTCAGTTAAAATGCTTTTATTAGACTTCACCAACTTATTATTTGACTCAAGCAATTTATTTGATACTTCCAGTAAATTCAGGTGCCAACTCTGGAAAATCGACTTTAGGATGGAGAGATTCCGGCATAGTATCGGTAAGGAGAAGTGAATCTACAGGTGGGACTTGATCAGCTAGCGAACCAGTTGTAGTAAATGAGGACGAAGCAGAGGCGTTATACTGTATGTAAGCCACACCCAAAGTGACTATGATATCCAAAGAGGAGGAGGCGGAACTTGAGTCAGAATGACAGTGTTGTCTAGGCGACGGTTCAAGTGGGTGGTCAGGTAAGGCCACGCCCCTCTTTTGAGAGCACTGATTATTCGGAGCCGAATCTAAATGCCGATGAGAAGGCGAAACAATGTCATCAGTGGCTACCGAACTGTCAGAGGCCTTCCTAAGACGAATTCTATCTTTCGTACAACAAACTATGATTTTCTCATTAAAAAATCACAAGCTCTTACAGCAATTTAAATGATATAAAGATTTGCAATTTGAGCAGAGAAGAGTCGCGTCTGTACGTAAGACAACTATCTTATAAATAGAACAAGGCCCCATAATATCAGACGAACACACAGAGAAACATCTCACACCAAGCACTCACCTCGTATGATAAACCGTCACTGCGACGCTGTAGTAGGAACAGAAGATCAAGAAGGAGTGTTGTCTCTGGACGTCACTGTTGGTAAGGTAGGGCGCGCCTCTCAGTTACCATCCATAAGAGAAGGACAGGAGAACAGCCGTGTATAACCTCCAGAATGGCAAACCACCTAACCTCAAACCACCGGCACAATGAAAATCAACGAATGTGATTGTAGAAGAAATCTCGTAGATGTTGAATAATATCTACGAAGATTCTCTGCAATTTGTGCGTGCAGAATCTCTGAAACAAAAAGCCCGTGGGCAAAATATGCAGTAACCAGAGGCTAAAATAGCCGGAGTGAACGAACGGTAGTGTTGATCTACTTACTTGGATGGAAAGATATTTAAATTTATTAACTGTACATTATGTTGTACAACAAAAATGATACAAATTCGTAAGTATATAAATATATGAAATGAGATACTAAGTAAAAATATAATTAAAACAAAGATACAGTAATTAAAAGTAATTAAAGTCTAGCTCGGACCAGAGGCTCATTCTCAAGGGAAAAGTAGTGCGAGTATGTTGATGCCTTAAATAATGCCAATGATGAAGAATTTCTTGATGATGATGGTAGACCGTTCCATAGTTGCGATGACACAACCAGAAATGATCCTTGGTGATACTCGGTAGATGAGAAAGGAATAGTTAACGGTCTCACATCACCCCTCAGTGTCCTCACAGGCCGGCTCCACAAATATCTAGAGTAAAGATATGAAGGCGAGCATGACAAAAACATTTTATATTAGAAGGTAGTAGTGAAGTAGTTTCTTTTACCCAAAGTGGATAACCAGCCTAGAGAGGACGTATAAGCAGAGATGTGCTCGTGCCTACTTACACCATAAATGTAACAAATACCAAAGTTTACGACCCTTTGAGGCCTCAGATTGAGTTCAGCGGAAAGGTCAATATAGACCAAACAGCAGTAATCAAGTAGAGGAAACAGTAAGGAACGGATAAGATGCTTACGTAGTGCAATGGTGGTACTTTTTCGAAAGAAATTGAATCCATAGAGCAATGAGTGCCTTTTGCTACACACATGCGGAATTTGATCCTTCCAGTTCAACTTACTATCAAGTCATACACCAAGACTCCGAACAGAAGATTCAAACTTAATAAGGTCACCATTTATTGGCACACCAATGATGTGTAATGAGGGCAGCATATTGACATAGAAATAAGATCCAACAATAATAGATTTTGTTTTGTTCACATTTAATTTTAGATGATTGTTTTTCGCCCAGTTAACAATACCGACAGCTTGATCACTCATGAGAACAGTAACAGAAGCTAACTTAACAATTGGGAAGTGAATATACACCTGAAGATCATCAGCATGCACGACTGAATGCGAGATGTCAAGAGAAGATATTTTTTTGAGCAGAGAGACATGGCGTACCGGATCAAATGCCTTGCTGAAATCAAATAACAACAGCAACGTCACGTAGAGTCTGTCCATATTGCGTCTAATGTCCTCAGTTAGTTTCAGTAGTGCGGTCTGGGTACTATGTCCAGTTCGAAATCCTGTCTGATAAGGGTCCAGTAGCTGTCGCATAGACAAGTAATTGTAGAGTTGATCATAGACTAGACGTTCAAGAATCTTGGACATAAAAGATAATAAAGAAATGGGCCTAATGTCACCAAAAGCTTGAAGAGAGGAGATTTCGTTTATTGTAGTAACCAGCGAGATCTTCTAGCATGAAGAAAATAAGGACTTGCGCAATGAGTCGTTATGAATGCGACATAACAAAGGCCCAATGACCGGAAATGCCGCACGGACGAAAGATTGAGGAGCAGCATCAAACCCTCTGGCTTGTGAAGCTGAATGACGAACAGCCAGCCATACCTCCTCCAAAGTAACTGCATTAAACCAACGAAGATGGACGCTTATAGAAGCGTACTTTTGGGTTAAATTTTTCGTCCGATACGCTGGGTAACACTTTAACATTGTTTGTATATCTATACATATGAAAAATTTGATATATATAAATATAAAAATACATGGGATCTAGTGGCGCCCTCAGTAGCTGGGTAACTCATTTTTGGCAGAAATTTCCCATTTAAGAGTACGCTTCTATAAGCGTCTATCTTCGTTAATTAAACTTGAACATGGGTTTAAGTGGTTTATCCAGAGCAAGTATATTCATGAAATCAGAAATGGAGGGGACCAGAGGATCAAACGCATAGCCACCAAAATACCGATTCAAATCCTTGATTGGAAAAGAATGTCTATAATATGTAAGATCAGCCCGCAGTCTAGTATGTTTGAAGCGTCTGTAAAGCCTATCTCTCTCAGAGATCAAGCGGTGATGCTCAGAGGTAAACCACGGACGATGACTCTTGCTCTGTCGAACACGCCTAACAGGCACAAACCGTGAGATAGCCTCATTAAGATGAGTGTAAAGACAAGGCGAGCCAAAAGAGAAGAGTCACCGGTACACATTGCACAATTTAGCGATCAAAAATAATCGAGAAGAGCAGTTTCATCAACCGCTTCATAATCACGATAAGTAAAATTATTAAGTGTAGGCCTAGAGAGAGACGACTTCACAGTCGCAGCAATAGAGTCATGTCCATCAATAAATGGTGGATTAGTCTTCCAATAGTCAAGCAGCAAGTAATTGGCATCGACAAGGCACAAGTCGAGCCACGTATCAGAGGAATAAGTATGATGCGTAGGTCCATGCGGCACAGAAAAAAGTGCATTTTCCTTAATAAGGCTCTTAAGGAACACAGAATCATCAGATTCAGAACACAAATTAGTGTTGAAATCTCCCAAAACAATCTTAGTACTATAATTGTGAATATGAGTGGTCAAATCAGGAATAAAGTCTGTGTTGATCAAAAATGGAGCGTGATGTGGTCTATAAACAACACCAACAAAAATGGGTGAAGCCAAGTCAAATGAGTTGACCTCACAGAAGAGATACTCAGGTAAACCAGGCTTACCACTCCAGCTTCCGGAGGATGAACAAAGACGCACAGAAGTGAGAGAGCAATGTACAAATAAAGCAACACCACCTCCCCTGGTGTTACGATCCTGTCTATGAAGCACATACCTATCAAGAGCAATCAAAGAATCACAAACTATCTGGCCCAGTTTAGTCTTAGTAACAGCTATTACGTGGAAATAAGGGTGAGAAGCCGAAAAGAGTCTAATCATATCCATGTGCGCTCCAATAGAGTTGGCATTGAAATGACAAACTGTGAGACCATCCTTAGTAGTGAAATGATCATGAATGACCGATAAAATAGTATTGTTAGAAGGAAGAAGTGTGTTAGAGTGAGAAGGAAGAGAGAATGAGCTTACCCCAGTGTCAGATGTTAAGTGGCTGCATCGCTGTTGGCTGAGCCTAGTGAGAGCTTCACTACAAAAGCATCTACGTCGTCATCCGATGCAATGCGAATGGCTGCATTCTCCTTCTTCCTTCTGACGAAGATCTTACCATCACGTACAAATTCAAGGAAGTTGTACCTCTTATCTTTGGCCTTCCTGAGCACTTTCAACTTCAGTTGGTGCAATGAGTTTGGCAGATATTCATTGATATTGATCAAGAAAGGAGTAAGTGTTTCCACAGATAAAATTCCATGCAGAAGGCCATTCCTGATCTTTGAGGTATGAAGGCTACCCATCTTGATCTTTGCTCCAATAGCAGATCGCGCCAACGAGGTACTCTTAATGGTGATGAGCAACGGCGTCGTAAGCAGCGGAGGATCACCTTGAGGTGTTGTTGCAGAAGGAGCAGTACTATCATCAGTACTACGAGCTGTACCAGGTCGCAACAAAGGTCCAACCGAAACAATGTCACTAAGAGCCAAACCAGAATTAAGAGAAGCTAATACAGCAAAGATACCGATCTTCAGATCATTAAATTCATTAGCAACCAAGCCTCCAAACACCAAGTCTGATGAACGCTTAATACGCTGCTGGCCAGCCACTAAAACGTCACACTGTTGCCGTAAAGATTTATTGAGCTTGTCCAATTCCTGTGGTTTAGCAGCCACGGGGTCAGATAATGCCTGATCAGGCACAACAGAGAGAGATTCCTCCATCTTTGCCTTAAGCTCCTGATAATCCCGACAAACTTTGTCAAGTCTTGCCTCAGTTGCTCCACGACGTTCCTGACATGCCACAGCAATACCATCCACTCGTGTCTCCAAACTTGTAAATCTACCATCTAGTGTTAATAGTTGAGTGCCAATATTGTTGATCTTGGTATTCATAGCATCCAACTCATCTAATTTCTCCATCTTCTTCAATATAGAAGACAAAAGTTCATTTGTTTCTGGCGCCGGTAGTGTCGGAGTTGGAGTACGCGACACAGACAGAGAAGCTGAGACATCACTTATAGAAGCCACGGAACTAGAACGTGATCGATCGCAATCAGGATTTGCAGCTGCTATGCAAAAGTTACATACCTTCATTTGTTAGTCGTTATTATCTTTGACTATGAGCAGTTTAGTACAAGAGCTGTGATAGGATTTACCACAGTGACCACAAAGCTGAGGCTTAGATGCAGCACTAAAGTTTTTAAAACAGAGACCACATTGATTGGACATAGTGACCTCCAAGATTAGAAAACAGCTTAATTAAAACGAATCTTGAATTTTAAATTTAGTGCCAGCTGTATATTTAAAAGTGGATAAGCAGCTTAATAAATACACTTCGAGTTGCTTCTAAGTTTTAGTTTTTGTAAGTGAAAAAAAAGCTTAATTTGTACAGAGTAAGATTTGTTTGACTGTGATTAGAGAGAGAGAGAGCAGAAGATAATAGTGGAAAAGCGCCTTAACTGGAGAAGTTACCATTAGATATCATATAGACGGGCAAAGATGCTAATATACAGGTCATCCAAGGGATGGAGCCACCAGCACTAAGCAAATAAAACTCCTCTTGTAGTATGTGATTGCACCAAAAAAGATTGAGGTTATGTTATAGACAACAGATAAAACAAGTTGCAATACATCTGCATACAATATACTGCACTATTGTAATATACAGCAATTAAATCAGGCATGCAGCAAATTCCACGTTGTTACCACTAGATTGTATCCAAAAGAACATTGAAGTTAGTGTATATATTATCCAAGAGATGGCGCCATCAGCGTCAAATAAATATGATCCCTCTTGCAGTATATAATTGCGCGAAAAAAGATTAAGGTTATGGTGCAGTTGAAAATATAAAACAAATTGCAATGCAATTGTGCACAATATAATGCATTAACACAACACTCAATAACAAAAGCAGACCTACAGCAACTTTTACAGGCAGCAGCAGAGTCCACAGCAGCATCAGAAATAAGAGCAAGTTGATGTTGATAGACTGCACTTTCACAGTAAGAAATCGTCCAGAGTCCAAAATGCTATTGCGAAATGCAAATCAATGAGTCTAACACTCTCGAACTCCAAGTAGGACGATTCTCTGCAAAAAATTCCACTCTGCAAAGTGAAAAAATAGTTGTTTAAAATAAGTTTTAAGAGGAGCGAAAAAGTACGTATGGCGCTACTTATGGCAAGAGAGAGGAGCTTTGAGAGAGAGAGAGAGAGAGAGAGATTTTTCTCACGCTAAAATTTTAAGTTTCACAAAATCAGCACCCGTACATACGTCTTGGAGGGAGAGATTTCTCACGTTGAAATTTTAAATTTTATAACTTCAGCACCTCAACATACGTCTTTTTCATAAAACTGATTGCAAAAAGAGTCAGATTAACAATCTTAGCGTGAGAATGGCATGCAATTTTTTCATTAATTATGATTATTTTAACTTTACCTTAAAATATGCTTCTCAAAATACACCTATTAATATTTTCCAGCAAAGAATATCAAGTTGCTATTCGTAGTGTGAGAATGGTATGTAATATTCTTTATTTTTTGGTGGGGGGAGTTAGGCTATTAAGGGGTGAAGATTCGACTTCACTGTCAGTCTTTGCCAAAACTCCGGGCAGAAAGGTTTTTTTTTACAATGTGGGTCGACCTAGATCTAGGTCGGGATGTGTTTCCAGTAGTGATCAGCTGGTAAGCAATTATTATGTGGCTCTTTCGATCAAGGTTAAATATTGTAGTATACAATGTTTAAATGGTTGTGTATGTCTTCAACAGTATTTAGCTGGTAAGCAATTTTTATGTGGCACTTTGGACCAAGGTTATATTATGTTGTAATACACAATGTGTGAATGTTTGTGTATTTGTTTGTTTTTGTATGTAAACAATGGATGTGTATTTATATATGCATATATTACTCTATCTACAGCTATGTATTTCACTTTATTTTTAAGGTCATCGACCTTGAATTATTAATGTTCGAATAAAATTTAGAAATAAATTTTTTTCATCTATGTCTGAGGGGCATCATGTGCCGTCATAACAACACCCTCACATCATCTTCTCAGAGGTCATTAACCCTATGCTCAGTAACTTTCGGGGTGGTAGAGTGGGGGTTTGTTTAACTTTAAATCTTTCATAAATATTTTATAAAAGATTTATATTGTTTTCCAAACATTGCAATGAAAAATTATATCAATATATTTCTTTAATATTCATTAAAAATATTTTCGAAAATCTTCATGAAATCTTTCATAAATATTTCAGAGTAATATTTATTGGTCGTTTAGTAATTCGAGAGTAATATTTATTGCGCACTGGAAAATATTGGAAGAAATTGCAGCCACGCGATAATTTTGCCCGCACAATAGTAATCGGGTCATTATCTGAAAAATGGTAGATTTTGACTTATGGTTTGAAAAATAAAATAATGTACAGGGATGCTTTCTACTCCTATAGTATTATTCAAAAACGTATTGAACACTCATCTCATCACAAAATAACATAAATTTAAAAAATGGTGTATTTTTTTTATTTTTACGGGTAATAAGTATCAAGGAGTTTACATAAATATTAAAAATAACGTTGAGCTCTGATTTCTCTTAATATAGAATAACATATAAACAATTCAATTTAAATAATCAACAAAAAATTATAAATAGAATAATAATTTTAATAGAAATCATTAGCACTATACATCAGATTCAAAATTACTAAATATTAAACTTTATTTTAACACATTTTCTCTCGTGTAGATATAATATATGAAATGTTTATAACACAAGTTATTCACAATAAATCTTCTTAAATGGCTGTAATACAAGAAGCACTCATTAACATAGACTAGATCTAATAAAAAATATGATTTATCAAAATATTTTAATTTTAAACTTTTTGCTACAATTATTCCACTTTTTTTTGACTTAATAAATTTAATACAAACATCCCTTATAGAAGTGCCTACACTTCACCCGAAAATCACAATCATAACAGCTTAAAGCATTAAATTCTATAATTTTTAAGTCATTTCTGTCCCATACCCACTGATGGATGCTCATAGTACCTTTAAATGTATTCCAATTGGAGTTGATTTCTTTTTATAACGTTCGATTTCCAAAGAAGTTACAGATTCTAACTAAAGATTTAAGTTAAGAGACTTCAGAGTACTAATAAACTGTTCATGATTGCTCACATCATTACCCGAAGCTACTGCATTGTCTGCTGTTCTTTTCACAAGCGCTCCCACTCCATCAGCTGTGTCTTTTCCGTATCCATATTTAAAATAAATATAAACAATTGTCAAAACTTGCTTGTGAAACTTCGATATATAATCAATTAAAAGATGAAACATTGTCTTGGATCTATATTGACTAGTTGAACCATCACTTAATATGTACAAAGTATTAATCATCATTTTACCTGGCAAAATTAATATCAAAATAGGGTCAAGGTGTGCAATAATAGAAGCTGCATCATGCAGCTTCTATTATTGCACACCTTGACCCTATTTCCAGATATTAACACATAACTTATATTATAATAATGATCATTATTTGTTTCTTAAGTGAAATTTTTTAACATTTTCTTAGATATTTTATACATTACACTATTGATATTTACAAATAAAATCTAACATCGCTCGCTAACAAACTATACGCATTGCATCGCATTTATGCATACAGCGGATAAATTCATTTAGTCTTATATACTAACTGACGTACAGTCTTACCACTTGCGGGTTACAAGAAATACGCCATCTATTATTATACTATCGAAACGTAACTGTATTAAAAAGCGGGATATTTCAAAATACTTAGTGAATAACATAAAAATCTTTATAAAATATCAACGAAATAAATGTCAAATATTTTATTTTGAGTAATGTTTTTTTATGTTAACTGTTATTCAATTATATCAACAGTAGGGCTGTTGATATAATTGAATTGAAACATTTGTATTGAAATAATTCATCAGTTAATTTAAGCATGTGCGTATTATTGGTTAAATTTATAAAATTTTGTTGAAATGTAAGTCACACTTTTATTTTGACCAACGGTCTTTTTATTTTAACTGTTATTTAATTATATCAGCAGCCGTGCTGTTGATATAATTAAATTTAAACATTTGTATTGAAATAATTCATTAAAAATTTGAGCATGCACAATTTATTGATTCAATTTATAAAATTTTGTTGAAATGTAAGTCATACTTTTATTTTGACTTATGTTTTTTTATGTTAACTGTTATTCAATTATATCAACCGCCGTGCTATTAAATTGGCAGCACAATCGTAATTGGGCTATTTTAACTGCACAGATTCTGTTAGATCAAAAAAATTCAGTTAGATTAACAGCAGACCTGTTAAATTAATAACATTTCGGTTGATCTGATGAAATTTTTTTCTCAGTATAATGGTTATGTAAACTCCCTGTATGTAAACTCCTTGTTAACTTTTTAATTTAAAAGATGTAACTGGTGAATTTACCGCTTTAAAGAGACGTTTATTAAGTGTCAGTCACGAGGCAAATAAGTAAGTGTTTTCTTACAGTCGATGAATTCTATATATATTAAGCTTTATTTTTAGTCTACATATATCACCTTATAATGGGCGAAGCACGTCCTCGGTAATTTTAGCTCAAGCGACAAATATTGTTCTTAATGCATATTCCACCTGAATACAGCCAAAGGACATATATAACTAATATATATTTATGTCCTCGTAGGCCGTATTCGCATCAGTATCTAAAAGGCATGTTCAATTGGTATTGGCATCGCATATGTCTCTCACGTGCTGGTTAACTCTATACAAGATTTATATGGCTGATTCCACTCAGATTCATGCAGGCCGTCACTGATCGAATTTTTTTTTCTTCTAAGTAATAGAAATACCTTCTATTATGTATATAAAGATAAAATTTACCTCGTAGAACGCTCAAAAATTTTTTTTTTTACTACAGCAATTTTAGTGTTGGATGTAAAAACAAAAATTGAAAAATTGAAAATGAACCTCTACTTTTAAATGACCATAGCTCCGTCAATTTTTAACATTTTTGGGCGTTCTTTTATCGAAAATGTGCAGAATTCTGTCTAGTTTTAAATGCAATCTCGATTTTTGTAATACAATTCGATCTCACTAAGTTATTTACGAAAAACCGAGAAAAAACTGATTTTTTTCAAACACGATTTTCTCAAAAACTAAATTTTTTTTTTTGAAATTTTTATATGATTTTATACATAAAAAATACTAACTTTTAGGGTAAGCGAGAATATGCGATTTTGCCTTATTTTTTTTTAACAGATTTTTGATCGTTTTTTTTATATTTTCGATTTTAAAACATTGATACCATGGCGCATCGTACTATTTTTCCAACTTTACGTGTTCTTATAACTATTTTTATGCTTTTATTTATTAAAATATCAAAAATATTAACAATAATCTTTAAAATAAACCCCGGATCGAATATTTTGATCAATTAGAACCTAAGTTATGACGATTTAAATTTAAAAAAAAAACGCTGAAACTTTAAATAAATATATTTACTTTGAATTTTGAATTTTAAATTTTGAATTTTGAATTTTAAATTTTAAATTTTAAATTTGAATTTTGAATTTTGAAAAGGTGAATTTTTTAAATACTAAAATATATTATTTGGTCATTTTCAATGAACAAATAATATGCGATACAATTGAGAAATGAACACTAATGAATTGAAAACTAATGTGAATAAAAAAATCCGAATTTGAATAAAACCTTTTAATTTACTTCTTGCCACTCATGTCTCGAAGTTTTGGCAGAGTAAATTTGGTTTTATTTATTTTTTCAACAGTAAATCTTTTGAATACCTTTAATTTCTTTTGCATTTCCTAACCATTCCATTTTTTTTGTCTGTCGAAAAACTTTTAACTCATCCTTGCGGATAACAAGAATGTTAATCGACGGAGTATATTTTAACACGTGAGTGGCGAAATTTTTTGCGTTTCTAATAAAATCTGTACTCTTTTTGGACAGATTATGCGTAGTAGTATGATGTTTAACTAAACCACCAATACCGTCACAAGCGCCTTTACCATGACCTGTTGCAGAAAACAGCCATTTTCTGTTTACTTTTGAGTTTTAAAGCTCATAGAATTGATATCTATTTTTAAAATGACTGGCAGCTCCATCGGAAATGGTTATGATTTCATCAAGATCTTGCGCAATATGTTTTTGTTTTAAGTTGTCGATAATTAAATTTATAGTCATTAGGGCATGAGACGAATCATATTTAATATCGTCAGAGACGGTGACATAACTGACTGTTTTATCATTTCCAAAATAGCATGCTGACGTAGATATTGATATTTGGTTTTTACACCAATGATAGCTTTGAATTTCATTTTGAAGCAGAACTGTCCAATTTTCTGCAAAATCGACATGAATAACTCATTGGAAGTCATTATTTTTCGCTAAAAGTTTAACCTCTTTAATTGCTATACGTTGAATTTCTTTGACCAATTTATGAGCACTTACAGTGAGAGCGCTCTCTCTTAACTCTATTAAGAAATTTTCAATCGTGCTAGTTTTATTCAGTAAATTTGATTTTTCCCAAACACCATAAATTATTTCTTCATATAAATCTTCTTCTGTCAAAGAAATTACTTGTAAATCAATAGAATATCCAATGGGACATTCTTTACATTCTCTTAGTACACATTTCATATCATCTTTTGAACAAAAAAGTGAAGAACATATTTTCAATTCCAAATCTGCAATGTCTTGTTTATTCTCTTTTTTATAATTATTCAAAGCATCTAACATAAGTTTAAGATTCTCGCAGTAAACGCAAAGACACGAATCGGTGGGTGGATGTGGTATAACCCACTTCGGTCTTAAAGCGTAGAATGTTGATTTAACAATTTCTGTCTTCATTTCAGGATTTTCGTCTTTAAATAATTGATATATTTCTTTTATAGTTCGCGTAAGAAAGCGTTTGACTTTTTTAGTTTTTATACCATTTTCTTTGATAGATACTGTGTTGCTTCTATTTTCACTTTGACGAGAACAATTAAAATCATCGTTAAGATAATAATTCTTTACTTTCATTAAAATTTCACTATCCAAAGAATGGCCACAATAGTTCTCAGACTGCTTGTAAATTTTTTTATTATTTACCAATGATCGTGCTTGATCAATCATATAAATAGTTACATTTGGTAAAACTGATAATAAATAATCTTTGGAAATATCACTTGGTATAATACTCAACAATCGCACTTTCTCAAGAAAATTTGAACAATTATCTAATGCAATTTTCATATTCTCAAACCATTTATCGTTTGTTTTACATTTATTATTTTTATTCAATGCGGACAAATCCGTTATATCGTAGACTTTCATCATTTTACTTGCTATTTGTAAATCAAATGCATCGTTCATTTGTTTTCTTTTTCGGAAAGCATAAGATTCTTGCATCTCGATATTGATACTTTGAGGCATTTTAATTGGTGAAATGTTCAATTTCAAATTACTTGAAGTCTCGTTGAGCTGTTCCACTACAGCCTCACTATGAATAAAATCTTCCGAAGATTGTTGACTGCTTGAAGTCGATGAAGTAGGCGCATTTTCCACTTCATCTAATAATATTTTGTAACACGAAGGGCATACTTTATCTTCTCTAAAGAAAGAAGTGTTTGGATGCAAGTGTTTCAAAGACTCCGTTAGATCACCTAATTCTATAAGCGGATTTTCGGAGCAATCATAAACAACTTTTTTGTGACTTTTTTTTAAATCCTTGCACTTTATTTTAACAATCAGTGATGCCATTATTGATATTCTGTTCAATGACAAATCGAAAAAAATGATTTTACTTTAACATCTTTATTTTTTATCTTTCTTTTCTTATATTTTTAAACGCATCAATTCGTTAATGAGAATGCAAAGAACGAATCATCGCCACCTAGTGGTGACATGCGTCAACTCCCTACAATATAAATTCAAATTCTGGGCGCGAAATTTAAACTAATAAAAAATTATATTCTTCAACAAAAAAAATTTTTATTATAATAATGTACCATAAAAAGAGGATAAATGGTTATGTATTCTTTCATCAAAATAACTTTTTTTTTTAATTAAAAAATTTATATTTTCAAATTTTAATCTTCAACGAAAATTACGTTTTCTCAATGTAAATATCAAGGGGCGCGGCAGCGCCCCCGATGGCAAGTAGGCGAAGCGATCGGGCGCTCCAAGCCTTTATATACGTTAAGTTTTCGTGTTTAACCTCGTAATTGAAAAAAAAAAATTTATTTTGAAAGATTTTTTTTATATTTTATTATTTCTGAATCTTTAAAAAAGTATTTTATTTATGTTTTCAAAAGATTCAACATAATTTGATGAATACTTTTTGTGTAACGTAAGTTTTTAAGTTCGTAGCAGACGACATTACTATTTTACTTATAATTTTTCTCCAGTTTCTTCAACTCATATATATAGATATACTGCCGTGTCTTTTCTCCAGTTCGTCAATTCTTTAACTTATATATATATATATATATATATATATATATATATATATATATATATATATATATGTATACTACCACATGTCTTTTTCTTCAGTTCGTCGATTCTTCGACTTACAAATATATAATATGAAATAAAAATGAATAATAAAAATAGGTACTACATTTTAATAAAAGAAGAGTGTTGTTTGTGATTTGAATAATAAGGTTATATTAAATGTTTTGAAACCTGTGTCAGTAATTAAATCTGTGTTAAAAATTTCTGAACCCAACAAACATACTGAAATTGAAAATAAATTAAAGCGGAAAAAAAATGTTGCATTTGTGGAATGTATAAGTGAAACAAATGCTTTTGGAAGGAAATATGTACTTCTGAATTAAATCAATCATCTGTAAAATCTACAAAAAAACTCTAATTTTAAGAAAATTGATATTCTACCATCAACATCCGCAAAAGACAATGTTTTAAATGAGTAATTTTGTAAATATTTAATAAGATTTAAAAAATTTCAGAACACTTTTAAATAAATGATAAAAAAAAAGATAACAAGAAGTAATACAATTTGGTTAGTGAAATTCAACGTTTATTTATAAAGAAAATAATTTGAAAAATCTTTTGTTAAAAATTATTGTAAGATGACATAGTTTTATCACCTTTATTATATGCTTGACATTTGTTTCGTGATTTCATGAAATTCTAATGTCAAGATTCGATAGTTTCAAACACTAAATAAATGGATTAATTCTGTGAACCATGTAAAATTCAATTATAAAAAAATACTTGACATTTGTTTCATGATTTCATGAAATTCTAATGTCAAGGTTTGATTTTATTACTAAAAATAGTTTATAATATGTTAAAGACATCAAAATGATTAAAATCATGAATTAAAATAAATCGCTAAGCATACTTGCCCACCATATACCTTTTTAAAGGTAAGCTTTTTAAAAAAATACTTGACATTTGTTTCATGATTTCATGAAATTCTAATGTCAAGGTTTGATTTTATTACTAAAAATAGTTTATAATATGTTAAAGACATCAAAATGATTAAAATCATGAATTAAAATAAATCGCTAAGCATACTTGCCCACCATATACCTTTTTAAAGGTAAGCTTTTTAAAAAAATACTTGACATTTGTTTCATGATTTCATGAAATTCTAATGTCAAGGTTTGATTTTATTACTAAAAATAGTTTATAATATGTTAGAGACATCAAAATGATTAAAATCATGAATTAAAATAAATCGCTAAGCATACTTGCCCACCATATACCTTTTTAAAGGTAAGTTTTTTAAAAAAATACTTGACATTTGTTTCATGATTTCATGAAATTCTAATGTCAAGGTTTGATTTTATTACTAAAAATAGTTTATAATATGTTAAAGACATCAAAATGATTAAATTATATATAATTTGATTTTGAAATAGTCGCAAAGAATCATGTGAACGCTTAACTTCATCTTACATTTATGTAAATTTCCTGTTTAATTAAAATGAAAAATAAGGATCTCTATTGAAAAGAAAAACAATTTAATCTTTATTTGACCTTAACAGCTGCAGGTTTAGGGAACTTTCTAACTATAGCTTGTTTTAATTGTTTTAAATATTCATATACATTAAAAAAAGTAACTTTTCCTATAGAATATACTTTTTCAATCTTTCTAACGAACATTCAAATCTTTATTCTATTTTTTATCTAGTAAGTTACGCGTCATATTTTTTCATTTTATGTATGAAAATTGTGTTTTTTATTATTTACGAAAAGTTAAATATTATGAATTAAAATTAATCAATATTAATTTTGTTATGCTTGTAATGTGTACTAAATACCTTTTCTTATAAGAGGTCTGAGAAAGAACTTTTTGAATAAATGTACTAAAATAAAAAGCTATTATAGTTTTTAATTATATCCTTCAAGTTTTTTGTAATTAATGTATATATTTGTAGATCTCAAGAAATCGGAGATGAATTGTGGGAAACGAAATGGTGAGTTATAACAAAATAAATCAAAACATGTGTGATAGAAAAGTTTTAATAAATTTTATAAATTGACATTGAATGTTTTAAATTATTTTTTTTATGAAACAATAACCGATTCTAATTTTTACATTTTATTAATATTTTTTCTGAAATTGTAACATTGTCCTATTTTTAAAAGATTTTTTTATTTATAAAAAAGTCGATTATGATGGATTTGGCTTTATAATACAGCAAGAGAAAAAAATAGTATTAAATATTTAAATATTTAAATATTCCTATACTTAAATTTATTATTACAATTTAGGAAAAAATATCGTCCACTATATTGACAACGTAATTACTTGATAAAATTTCATAATTTGTAAAAAATTTAATTGTATTTAATAAATAAATTGATATATCATCAAACATAACAGATTATTCTTTAACTAAATAATTTTTAATTAAATATATTAATCTTTTGAAATTTTATTTAATCCCTGAATATGTACTTAAGGGGTTACATACCTCTTAAAAGATTAAGTTCAGGTAATCAGACAATAAGAGTCAAGTGCTGTATACATACTTAAATTATTATCTTTTATTATAATTTCTTAATATAATTTTTTTGGGATGTTCATTAAGTGAAAATTTTGACAAGAATTAATATTTATTTCAAATTCATTTGGATTTTCATAACTTGTGAATTTTGAAAATTTTACAACATGAAAAGTAAATATTTTAATTGATATGAACGAATATTTATTTTTAATATTTGATAAAATAATTATTTATGAAAACTCTCATAAATAATATAATCAAAATTATAAGAAGTGAATATAATTAGAGTGTAAAAATAAATAAACATTTTACAATGATTATTATATCTTATATGTTAATAAAGTTAGTTGTTCAAACTAAATTTTTAATAACACTATTTTTTCTTAACGCTCATAAATAATATAATCAAAATTATAAGAAGTGAATCTAATTAGAGTGTAATAATAAATAATCATTCTATAATGATTATTATATCTTATGTGTTAATTAAGTTAGTTGTTCAAACTAAATTTTTAATAGCATTATTTTTTCTTAACAAATTCTCATAAGGGTGCGTTTAACTATCCGTGGGTAATATAAAATTTTGATACAAGTCTTAGAAGTTCTGTTAATATTTTAGCTAAGAAAAAATCGTTAAAAAAATATGGAAAGATTATTTGGATATTTATTGTAAAAGAAATTTGTTGTAACAATTTCTAATTCTGGAGATATTTGATTTGAAAAATTCGGCTTGTCCCCTAAATGACTCGTATTACCTATGAAGGATCAATCTAAAATGACTGTAATCGTGCTTTTACTTTAAAATTAAATTAATTAGTTGATGCTTATAGTTATAACATACGGTATCATAATCAAAATTACATTAAATGAATGTAATAAGAATCAGAAACATGACTTAAGATAAGGTGTGCAGGCTTTAACGATTTATTTCAAACATATTTAGTAAACTAGTTTCATGCTTGTTTTGTAAAATAAAGGAAGACCCAAAAGTAATTTTTTTTTTTATAAAATTTTTTATTAAATATCAGATACATATATAAAGCTATAATACAAAATTAACTCTTCTAAAAATATTTTATACAAATGTTTATAAAATTTTAATAAATAGAATATAAAAACATATCAACTATATACAATTTTCCGTAGCTTAAAAGATAAAAAAACGTAAAAAAAATTATTAGTTTCTTTCTTCCACGTTTAGAGTGACTAAATCGTTTTTATTTAAGAATTTAACAATATTTTCTAATACTTCTAAATTCCAGTTTAATTGTTTGAAATTCTTACCGAGAAAATTCATAGCGTTTTGAGTTTAATTCTGTTGAGTATAGGCCGATTCAAATCGGTTTGCTACTAATTTACCGAAAATTGGATATCTACCGGAACCATTGATTTTAAGTAGATTCTCGACGATTTCTTCATTACGCGCATATTTAATTAGTTGATATTCTGAAACCCACAGAATATCAAAAACTGTAAGGTCACAATTCATAGTTATCTGATTTCGTTTCATTGAATTGAGCTCTTGTAAATATGATTCGAAAAGATAATCAATGCTTGAATTATTTTTTATTAAATGCATATTTCTCATTGAAGTTGCTTCATCCTGAAGATGTAAAAATGCCATACGTTTCAATATGGGACTTATATTGGTAACAGGAATATTCGTTACTGCAATTTGATTTAATATAAGATTTTGTATTTTCTCGTTTAAAATCGAACCGTTTTCAATAAGTATATCTATTTCGTCTTCTTTTGCATGACGGCTTATTGCTGTGAACAACGGAGTGTGGCCGTTCTTATTTTCAGCATTAATATTTGCGCCTTTGCGTATTAACTGTATCACACGTTCCACATACGAATATCCGACTACAGGGTGCAAAGGTGTATTTCCACGATAGTCTGTTATATTGAAATCCACCTCTGCTTTTGAAATTAGATTGAGAACTTCCGAATTTTCATTCAGGACTTACGAATGTAAGAGACTTTTGCCAAATCTGTCTTTTGTTGTCAAATTCACTTTATATTTCATTAACAATTTGATGATTTCTGCTTTTGCATCCGAAAATGGAGTAAAACTTCCAATCATTCCATCTGTGTTGAATCGTTCAAATACCGGTTGATATTCCAAAAATGTTTCGAATATATTGGCACTCTTATTTGAATATATAACTAACTTGAATGGCGATGTTATTTCTTCGTGAAATATATCTATATCAGCACCATTCATTAATAAAATTTTCGTACTTTCAACATCAGCATTATAAATAGCTATATATAGAGCTGTGCAATTGCTAGTCTCGTCGTCACGAGAATCTATAGAACAGCCAGCCTCTATCATCAATCTTATTATTTCAGAGTTTTTGATGTATATAGCGTAGTGTATTGGCCACTTTGCTTCTAATATTAATAAAGCTAATTCACTGGCACTTAGTCCACATACTGCAAGGTGTTCTGCGAATAATTTTATAAACATCTCTTTGTTGAGACCTAAATTACTTTTTATGACCGCTTTTAAAGCATTGATTCCATTAATATCCGGAAGAAACACGTTCACTTGAGCTTTTAACAATTTCTTTATTATTTGATAATGACGAGTTTTGAGCGCAGCTAACAGTGGTGTTATACCATTTTGATCTTGTGCGTTTATATCGCAGCCACTGTTTATTAAAAATTTTATTATTTTACAATTATTTATCTTGATTGCTAAATGCAAAAGAGTTGAACCCATATGATCCTTTATTTCTAGGGGATTGAATTTTTCTGTTAATGATGAAATTATTTTCTTGTCGTTTATTCTGATAGCTCCTTTAATTTTATCAGAAAAGTATTTACGTTTACCTTTAAAGATAAACATGTTCTTACTTTATTTTCAATAATCAAATGAAAACTGCTATGTAAATTCAGTACAGCAATATCTGCTGTTTACTACTGTGATTGCAATTTTTAACTGAAGAGTCTATTAATTGAAGAACCTATTTATATGTTTATTTTTTGCATATTTATGGATTAGTACCAACAAACATTAAAATTATTTGGTAGAATTATGTTATTAATCTTTTAAAATTTTATTTAAACCCTTAATATGTACTAAAGGGATTATATACTTGTTAAGGGATTAAGTCTAGATAACTAGACAATAAAAGTTAAGCCCTATATACATATCAAATTATATATCTCGTAAATCTTTTAATACTAACCTAGAATAATTAACAAAGCAATTAAGGAAATGGAAACAAAAAAGGCTTATAGCTATATAATATTATTTAAACGAGCTTTAGGTTCAAGCGCTCAAATCCTTTTGGTTTTTTCACGTGGTGGCTTATGGTCCGTTCCGATGCTTTAACCTGCAGGCGGCCGGGGTGATGCCGATCGGCATCACCTCAAGGTCGGCCCACATTGCTAGTCCCCATTGGGAACTTTTGTATAGAAAAATTTTTCAAAGTATCACTTTCGAACATTCTGAAATGCCGGCCGCTTGAAGATTAAATGAGCTATATCTTTGTCTTTTTCGTTTCTAGACTCTTACTTTTTCTCTAACTAAAATCCAATTTTGGTAGAAATGCATTAGTTAAGTAAAATTACATTTATTTTAATGAAAAATTTTAATGATTCTATCAAAGTATTAAAAACGGTTAACGAGTTGAAAAATTTTAAAAACTCCACCTTATTTGAGCGCTATTTTGGAGTTTACAAATTTTGTTATCACATCAGATTATTAATTTCAATTCTGATCTTTTAAAATTCTTTTATGTCTGTCTGAAAGTATATATCTGTATCGACATATTATTAATTCAACAAAAACAATAATATCTTTCATATGCAATGCGTCAATTTATGTAATTCATAAAAAGCAATTTAAATAAAAAATGAAAACTTTATTTTTTGATAATAATTTTCTTATAGCATAAATATATTTTATAAGAATAACATTTATTATTCCATCTTAAAAAAGATTAGATGAACCATTAAAAAAACAGAAGAGAGACATACAGTTTTTTTCTGTTAAAATGTGTAATTCTAAGTTATGAGATAATTATAATATAATAAAGTAATCGATTAAAACATATTTTCTGATAGTTATTTTTCTATGATTCAAGTTCAAAAAAGGTTTCGTTTAAAAGTTTATTTTATACTTATTTATTAATTCTTTTTGAAAAAATTTCATTTATGGAACAGCATTTTAATTTTATACTAAATAGAGGAATGTTATTTTTTTATTTGACTGGTACAGTTTTTTGATAGTTAATTTAAACATGTAATAAATAAGCCTATAATGTCATTGTTGGTTAAAAAAAATTATTTTCATTACTAAATATTAGTATGAATGTAAGTTATATTTCCCATAAAATCCTATGTTTAGTTGTTTAATTTTATATACAATTTTTCATATATTTTCATAACAAAAGTTTTTTACTACTTAATTCTAACTGAAGTAATGCTATTTACTAGAAATAAATTTAAATTATATCTCATTGATTTACAATATGTGATTACGATTGTAATGTAAATCAAATGATTTATTATCTTTAAACTATCTACTCGACTGTAAATCTTATAACCAAAAATAAGCATCGATCAAAAAGTACAATCGTATTTACGTTAAAAGAAAAAAGTTTAATGATGTACAACGTCATAAATATATTGCATTATATAAAATCTTTTGGCATTTGGCAAGAAGCTTTGTTTTGTAGTCACAAATTTATTTAAGAGGCGGTCGGAACCAAATTGGTGACTTGCGGTATATATCAAGTCAGCATTTTTCGCTTTACGATAATATTTTGTATATTTTTATGGCTTAAACTATTTCAAATTATTCTTTATATACATGACTAGAGGAAATGACTATATTTTTACCATATGAATAAGTAAATAAATTATTATAAGCATTTTATTACAAATATCAAACTAACTTGACATATACCGCATGCAAAAAACTGTCGTGTCGATTGTTAGGTGGCATTTTTCGCTTTATAACAATATTTTGTATATTTTTGTGGCTTTAACTATTTTAAATTATTCTTTATATACATGACTAGAGGAAATGACTATATTTTTACCATATTAATAAATGAATAAATTATTATAAGCATTTATTACAAGCACCGAACTAAGTCACCGATTTGGTTCCAACCGCCTCTTAAGTTTTAAAAATATTCCTCATCACGTTTTCTAACTGTAATAATGCATAATTTGTTAAAAAATCAATAAAAAGTGAAAATTTTGATATCGATTTCAGTAGAATTCGTACCATACAAAGAGACTAATCGAAGAAAAAACCATAGAGGTAATAATAACACATTGATTTTCATGTTTTCAGTCCATTATATTAATATCAAAGGTTTTAATGTTTTATAAGAAAACAGAATAATAATGACATTTATTCCTGATTTGTAATGGTCATTTTATGAATTCGAAATTATCTAGCAATATAAAATGTCACTTTACTTCTTGTTAATTTCTGTTTGAATATAAAGTTTTAAAAATTTAAAACTAATAAAGTGATCATGTTTTAATTATAGAAATAAAGTACTATGTACTACATCGCATAAGCAAAGTCGATTAATTGCCAGGAATGATATTCTTGAGAGATATCTTTGACTTTACTCCCTTGTTGCACAGTGAATTATTTCAACTTTTGAATTTCTGATCCAAATTATTTTTTATTTTTTCACGCAGTTTGAAAAACACGAAGGAATGATGAAACCAATGCCTATAATATTTCTACTTGTTTTGCTCTTTACTTTTACGGCACATGCTCAGATAATTTTAATAAGTAAGTATTCTTTTTATATTTTTTAGTACATTTAATCTAATTTATATGAACTTTATGCATTTTTCTTTTTATAATCATTTTTTTAATACGTTTTTTATAAATTATAATATTTAATCATGTTATCTTTCCATTTATTATTATTTATTTATGAAAATGCGTAATTTTTAAAAAATATACTTTCGCTCTGGAACCTCTTATATAAACAAAGTGAGAGGAACGACACGAGTAATTCTTATGAAATGTGTATTATTTTTAAATAAATTGACAATCAAGTTTAGATTAATTTAAATTGTTTAACATTATTATTTATTTGAATCCTATGAATTTTAAATGATTCGATGACTGAAATTCAATATTATATGATTGAAACTCGAAACTTTTAATTAATAATTTTTGATAATTTATTTAAATTTAACACAAGTTTTTTATCATTTCTTTAGTTTAATAATTTTTTACTATAACAGGCAATTATGTGACACATTAATGCTCGTTAATATTTATGATTGACGCACTTTAAAATACAAACCTAATTAATTTTCATTTGGAAGTTTGTAGAAAATAAAATTAACAATATGCAAGTGTCAGAAATTCTTAATAATATGTAACATTATATATGCGTTTTCCAATGTAGATGCTTCTTGTCAAGCAGATTTTTACCTTGGCAATTCTGAGTGTGTAGTAGCCGAAGGTATCGGAGAAATATGTCTACCTACGTGTCAAAGTAAGTATTACTATTTTTTACCTCTATTTTAGCTATAAACATTGTTTTATCTTTATAGCGGTTACAATATGTATAACTGACTTAAGATATTGTAATAAAAGGTACATGATTTATAGGTAGTTATCGACATTACAGTTTCACAATTTTTATATCTTTATTCAATAATATTTTTAAATCGTTCTATATCATGGTTTTTATTAGTTTAAATGCAAGGACATAATATAAAAATATTTTTAAACTTTCGGATGAAGAATGAAAAATTTGGAAAATTGTTATGTCGGTATTGAACATTCTCTTGAATATTTAAAATTATAAATGTTTGTGAAAAAACCTATTATAAGATATTATCCAATGTTATATGGATTTGTATAATAACTAATGGTTTCCTAATTTATTTGTATATTCTTAAAAAATACATAAATCATTTTTCACGTTTAAATAGGACATCTTTAAAAAAAAAAAATTGTTAAAAAAAAAAACATCTACGAATGAATTAGTTTTCAAGTGTTGAAATAATATGACTTTAAATGATGAATTTTTTGAGATAAATGAACCAAAAAAAAATTTCTTTAATACTTATAAAATTAAAATTAAAATGATAGTCCTAATGCCAATTTTACTAAAAAAATCTTTGAAAATTATAAAAGTAGTTATTATGCACTCATCTTATCTTATTATCTTCTGCGTAAAAAAAATAAAACATTTTTAAATTTTAGCTGATAGTGAATGCGCAGATAATCGCAAATGTGAACTCGAATTCTGTATTGAGGCTTGTACTGTGAATAATTGTGATCCCGAAGAAGAAAAATGTGTAGCTCAAAATCACGAAGCTGTGTGCGTGGATAGATTTGAATAACCTTAACATCCAATTATTCTTCGTAAGTTAAAATTATATTTTTAGAAATAAGCAGGTTACTTAAATTTAACGCTTTATTAATTCAAAAGTTACTTCATCACGTTAAACTATGCCTATGGAATATTGTAAAAATTAACTGACAAATATAATTAGGCTATCTACGCTAAGATCACTTAACTGTGAATGCGATTGTTCCGTGTGATGCGGCACATTTTTATAACCTATGTTTAGTTTGTAATTTATGCTATATTTAATATTAATAATTTAAGGTTTTGGTTATGAAAATCTGCCACATCACGCGGAAAAATCACATTCACAGTCATGTGATCTTACCAGGAGAAGCTATGAGCTTCGGGTCACAGATCTTGATGAAACTTTGGGATATGTTTTTAGGTACCAAAATATAAGTAAAGCCAGAGCGGTACGGTTTAACGCTTCGTAAAACTGAAATTATAGACGTTTCTAGTCTTATTTTAAGAAAAATATTTTTAAAAAACTCCTGTTTGAAGTGTGAATAATTTAGTCTAGAAATGTCTTAAATAAATTAACAGGAACTAAAATAAAAGTAGAGAAAGAAAGTTTTAATTTGCTATGTTCAGAATTGAGAAATAATAATTTGAACCAGAGATATGTTTGTTCAAAGTTAAGCAGCAAGAAAGTACCAAAAATCACTGTTCTACAGAAATTAGATGATGTTGAAAGAGCCTTATGCCTTAAGCTGTAGCATACTTTTATTCAAATATCATATCAACATTAAAATTTGACTTAATCCTCATAAGATCCGGTCGCAAATGTCCTGATAACTTGAAATTAATTAATACTACTTACTTGACTTTTTCTGATTTTTAATCTTTTTGAACGCTTTTCTTCAAAAATATGAAAAATTTAGTTTGTTATTTTTAAATGAATTTTTAGAATTTGATACTATTTTTTTTCTAATAAATAACTCATATCACGTTGTATTTTATCACTTTATGTCTATGAATTGTACTTTTTATTTTTTACGGAAAATTAAACATTATGGGCGCTAATAAGCAAATATTAATTTTGCTTTAGAAGAAAAAGATTTGATGAAAAATATTGTATTTGTGTTTATTAAAATAAAAAGATTTATTTTAAGTTTTTAATCATATTCTACAAGCTTCTCATAATTTGTATATGTTTATTTGCAGATTTCGAGAAATGAGAAATAAATTGAGGAAAGTCTACATGGCGAAGTGATAACAAAGTACCTCAAAACAATTTACTCATCAAAAGTTTAAATAAAATTTTATGAACCAATATTGAATGTTTTATTAAATCTTTTTTTTTAATAAACTGTGAGTGATTGAAATATTTTCAAGTAAAAAATCAGAAGGAGTGATCGAAGAGCTACTCCAAGAAAATTATTATTCAAAAACTTTTTTTATAAATCATATTTATTTAAAGTTTCAGCATTTATTTTTTAAACTTTAAATCGTCATAACTCTGGTTCTAATTGATCAAAATATTCGATCCGGGGTTTATTTTAAAGATTATTGTTAATATTTTTGATATTTTAATAAATAAAAGCATAAAAATAGTTATAAGAACACGTAAAGTTGGAAAAATAGTACGATGCGCCATGGCATCAATGTTTTAAAATCGAAAATATAAAAAAAACGTTCAAAAATCTGTTAAAAAAAAATAAGGCAAAATCGCATATTCTCACCTACCCTAAAAATTAGTATTTTTTATGTATAAAATCATATGAAAATTAAAAAAAAAAAATATAGTTTTTGAGAAAATCGTGTTTGAAAAAAATCGTTTTTTTTTCGGTTTTTCGTAAATAACTTAGTGAGATCGAATTGTATTACAAAAATCGAGATTGCATTTAAAACTAGACAGAATTCCGCACATTTTCGATAAAAGAACGCCCAAAAATGTTAAAAATTGACGGAGCTATGGTCATTTAAAAGTAGAGGTTCATTTTCAATTTTTCAATTTTTGTTTTTACATCCAACACTAAAATTGCTGTAGTAAAAAAAAAAATTTTTGAGCGTTCTACGAGGTAAATTTTATCTTCATATACATACTAGAAGGTATTTCTATTACTTAGAAGAAAAAAAAATTCGATCAGTGACGGCCTGCATGAATCTGAATGGAATCAGCCATATGTCCTCCTGAGACATATTAAGTATCAATATGTCTCAGAAGAAGTCAATATGGCATCACCATTCCTATAATATTTCGTTCAATATGTCAAAGAGCAATCATATTGCACGTAGGTTAGTATAAAAAAAATGACTCATGCTTCGACAGTAGCTATACTCATTACAAAATGTCAATCTACACTCTAAACTCAAAAGAGTAAAAATTGGAAATCAAAAGTAAAAAAAAAGTATAGTTTTTTCACTTATAAAAGAGTAAATTAAAGATTTTACCACTCGTAGAGGTAAATTTGATGATTTTATAATTCAGTAAAATAAACGTAAAGTGTTTACTCTTTCTAAAAGTCAAAACATATGTTTTTACTTTATGAAAATCAAATGATTTTAAGGCAACTTCGGAGTTTAGGTTAGGTATATCATTTCGTAGTTCACAAATCACACTTTTAATATATAAAGTTTTTAAAATTTATTAATCTCCCACCATTTTTTGAAACCCGTAGAATGGTGGAAAATTTAAAAATCCAAAAAATTTTATAAACTAAAAGCGTAATTTGTAAACTACGAAATGAAATTTAAGCCAACTTTAGTAGTCGCCTTAAGAGGAGGTCGTAACTATTCGCCGCTCTATATAGGGTGGTGCTGCGGTCAGGTGAGAGAAATATAGTAAATATTTTTTATTTAGTGATTTATAATTTACCGAGACAATAATATACTTCTAATATTGTCAAAGGCACTAGCCATATATATGTAGGATAATTATTGATGATAATCTTGTTTAAAAAGTCTAAACTATTGTTATGAAACGAAAAATGCGCCGCGTGGTAGAACCGATGTAAACATATGGGTATTTTTCCTAAGTGCGACAGAGAAAGTAATATTAAAAAACGACGTATACACGTGCTCACGTCGGCTCTACTTCGCACTGCATTTTTCGTTTTATAACAATAGTTTAGACTTTTCAAACAAGATTATCATCAATAATTATTCTACATATATATGGCTAGTGCCTTTGACAATATTAGAAGTATATTACTGTTTCGGTAAAACGTAAATCGCTGTGTAAGAAATATTTTATATTTTTCTCTCACCTGACCGCAGCGCCGCCAAGCGGAAAATGGTTCCTACCTCCTCTTAAAAGGTAAATATAATTTTTCTTTTTAAATTTAAGCTTTTTCTCTCTTTATAAAGATAAGTATCTATATTTTTTACTTTACAAAGAGTAAAAGATTATGCTGCCATTTCTAAAGGATAATTTAATGTGTTCACTGTTTTGACGAATAGTTAAAGGCACATTTATAACTTTATAAAGAATAAAATAATACGTTGATAGTTAATGAGATTAATTTAATCAATATTTGCTTTTACGATATCCCTTAAGAGCAGGCCGGATTCGCTGTCCTTGTCTAATTGGCATTTTTGTTATTTACTCAAGATTTAATCGGTGTATTTTCAAATTAAAAGTCGAGCGCAATAGATATTATTATTATGAACATCTATGCACAAGAAAAAAAATATCTACCGGTTTGTTTTTGAGAAAAGTAAGGAACGCCGAGGTAAAAGTTTATGTTTATAATATTTTCGCGTTCCTTACTTTTCTCAAAAACAAATCGGTAGATTTTCGTTTTCTTGTGCATAGATGTTCATAATAATAATATCTATTGCGCTCGACCTTTAATTTGAAGATACACCGATTAAAACTTGAGTAAATAACAAACAACTCAATTGTTACTCGGTCGGTATCAGGTTCTACCCCGGCCTACCGTTAAGGGGAATCCTCATACCGACATAGAGTTCTACCTTATCTACATTTAAATTATGGATTTTAATAAAAATTTAACCATTCATGCCTGAAATTCGTAGGAGAGGTACATTCTTAACATGCCAAAGAATTCACTGCAACGAAGACAATATAAAGGTAAAAACAAAG
The DNA here is from genome assembly GCA_017163975.1 of Anastatus disparis. Lineage (NCBI taxonomy): Eukaryota > Metazoa > Arthropoda > Insecta > Hymenoptera > Eupelmidae > Anastatus > Anastatus disparis. The sequence goes on from JAFFSR010000307.1 coordinate 3,899,839, forward strand.
GCGAAAACTGCTTTATTCGATTAACTTTTCAATGTAGTTATGAATAATCGTATTATGCAGTTTTTTTTTTCATTTCCACTTTTATTCTGTCTTTTGACGTTGCAATAAATTCTTTAGAATGTTAAGAATGTGCCTCTTCTATAAATTTTAGTCAAAAATAGTTAATTTTTTATTAAAATGCATAATTCAAATGTAGATAAGGTAGATTTCTGTGCCAGTATGAGGACACCCCTTAAAATAGTAAATTAATCAATTTCTTATTTTCGAGATGTTGAGTCACATGACTACTATAAGTATCAGAGATACTTATAATACTATGAAAATTGTTATATGCTTGAAAAGCTCTTCAGTATATGTAATAAAAAATAATGTATAAGTATCTCCGATACTCATAGTAGTCACGTGACTTAACATCTCGAAAATAGTAAATTGATTAATTTACTTTTTTGAGGGATATCGTAAAAGCAAATATTGATCAAATTAATCTCATTAACTATTGAGGTATTATTTTATCCTTTATAAAGTTATAAATGTGCCTTTTACTATTTGTCAAAAGAATAAACACATCAAATTATTCTTGAGAAAAGGCAGCATAACCTTTCACTCTTTGTAAAGTAAAAAATATTGATATTCATCTTTATAAAAAGAGAAAAAGCATCATATTTACCTTTTAAAATCATTTGATTTTCATGAAGTGAAAAACATACGTTTTAACTTTTAGAAAAAGAGTAAACACCTTAAGTTTATCATTGTTGTAACGTTTTTTTTCAGATTTCAACCGTGTAAGTTGTGGTTTAGGATACCACACCATAGTTATCCTAAACCACAACTTACACAGTTGAAATCTGAAAAAAAACCATACAACAATGTCTAACATTCACCATGAAAGCCTCAAATCCAAACACCTTGAGTTTATCTTCATAAATTATAAAGTCTTTAAATTTACCTCTACAAGTGGTAAAATCTTCAATTTATTCTTTTATAAGGGAAAAACTATACTTTTTACCTTTTATTTTCAATTTTTACTTTTTTGAGTTCAGAGTGTAAGAAACAAAAGAAAAAATCAATAAAAGTTTTGAAAAGTATTGAAAAAAAGATTGATATTTTCAACTATTAAGTTATAGTTCCTTATACGGCCTGCTTCGGACATAAAATCATCTATGTCCTTTGGCAATTTATTCAGAAGTAGTATATGGGGGAATATAGGTAAAAATGGCGGCCATGAAATTCAGGGGGAATATAAGGAAAAGATTGTTGGCGCCTAAGCTCGAGCGTATACGGGGAAAAACGAGATAGCCCGAAGTGAAGGGGACGCCGTAAGAAAATTTTTTTGAAGTAGCAACGTAACGGTTATTGTAAAAGTCGGTAAGTTAGGATTCTTTGGTGAAATAAATATTTTTGTATATGAAAAAAAATTTATGACTAATGAAGTCGTATATTTTACAAGGATATATATTAAATATATAATGCTAGTAATTTGAATGGAATTCAATTTACAAATAGAAAAATTCTTTGTGATATAATTTATTAAATTAAAAGATTTAAGAAATATGAATTTTGAATCTTTTTAAATATTTTAATGGAATATTTTTAGGAAAAGGATTTGGTGTTCATGGTTATATATATAAAATAACAAAATATTTTAACAATAGAAATAAGTGTTTATTATTTTTCACTTAGTCTAATACAAATAATTACAAATTTTTTTGAAAGTACAAAAATTTTTATAATAATGAATATATAATTTCAAGTGTAACATGATTTTGCTTTACATGTTTGTATGCAAAATTTGACATACTTTCGGAGACCATTACCTACAAGGAATTCATTTTTATAATAATTACGTTTATGTTGAATACCACGAATACGTTTATAGAAACGTGCAGCAATATTATCATTTCTTAAGTAATCTGATGAAAATAAATTACAAAATTTAATGAGTGAGTAGCCTCGATTCATGTAATCTAAAAACATTAAGCAAAACTGCCCACAAACTTTTGAATTTAAACTTTGTAGTTGTTTAGTGTTCCATTTATAATGAATAGAATTTTGTTGAAGACATTTTTTATGTTGTGGTATTAAAGGAGGTAGACCGTAACCGTCAAAAAAAACCGCTCTTCCAAACTTGTCAATGAAAACAGCTACCCAATGAGTTCCTGGTTGTGTGTAAATGTTTGTATTAAATACACACGCTATCGGTCTTGTCAATGACTTGGCTATCCGGACGGCTGGAAATACACCGTACGATGGTATTCTTAAGGAGTGAAGCGCATCCCGAATCTGAAGAGTATTCATTGCGTTGTTTTGTAATTACAGGTGTGTTTGATTCAGAAGTATAATATCCTGATTCTTCGATGCTATCATATACAGGTTCTTTGCCAGGTCTTGGTGTAGGTGATCTTTTTTTTACTTCACTTTTTTTCCAAATCTTTTTGGTTTAATAGGAGGAGGAGGAGGATTCTGCACTGTATTATCAGTTGAATCCGCAGGAGAAGAGTATGAAATATCATCACTGTCAGAGTCAATTAATGCAGAAATAAGTCTATTATTCCTGATGAGCCATTTTTTATATTTAACTACGGAGTTTAGAGCACTAATGAAAAATTCATGACTTTGAGAACCATAAAAACAACAGTAAGTTTTGCCGTTTTGTAAATTATGTACGGACGGGCAGTTATAGTCTTCTAAATTTATAACGCGTCGAGATATAATACTTTGAATTACTTGCACTTCTTGAGAACCTCGAACAAAAATTCGTTTTGCAGTGCGTGTTATAGCCCGTAAATTTGCATAAAGCTGTCGATGAGGTACATCTCCTTCAAACCATTCGATTCCATGGTAGTTATTGTTAAGCCAATTATTGAAAACTTGAGTTCTGATAGGTAAATCAGTAAATGAGTAAGGAGGAGTTGTTATTCAATGCGGAACGTAATCTTTATCTAGAGATATTACAGCTATTTCCTTTATAATTAATTTATTCTGAATATCGCGAAAACCTTGAACTTCAATAATGTAGTCCATAGTTTTTTCGTTTTATGTATATATCTGTTTAATTTGAAACTTTAATAACGTTTGAGAGTTTAACATATGTATCTAGTTGAATTTATATAAATTTCCCCACTTTTTATTGTATTTTCCTCTTTCCTAATTTTGTGGAAATCGTCATCAATACTAAAATTCTTCTATGACTCATAAAAAAAGTTTTAAAAATTTTGTGATTATTGTTATTATTTAACCATTAAAATCAATAATGACTTGTCGTGACGCGTCTATTTCAAGTATGTTATCATATTCGGCGTAAACTATGCAATTTACGGAATTCTCTAAAACTTGATTAAAACCTAATTCTAAAAGGACTGCACCTGTCTTAACTAAATTCCAATGCGTGTTACAATTTGCTGAAAGATCTGGTGTTAAGTCGAAAGCATATAGACAATAACTATTTGGGTAAGTATCTCTTGAAATAGAGTTTCCTTCATTCATAAAGTGAATACCTGTCCCGCTAAATAAAGTATGATATCCATCAATGAACGTGTCGGGCAGCGATGCCGAAAGTGGCAGAGTCAGAGAGGGAAATTCAAAAATGTATAAAAAAAAAGTATTAAAATAAATAGTTTTCAAAATTTGATAATTAATAAATAATTCTAAAAAACAAAGTTACTATAACAAAATAATTTTTTTTCTATTTTTTACATTTTTTTGAGTTTAACAAAATAAACTCAAAAAAATGTAAAAAATAGAAAAAAAATTATTTTGTTATAGTAACTGTTTTTTAGAATTATTTATTAATTATCAAATTTTGAAAACTATTTATTTTAATACTTTTTTTTTACACATTTTTGAATTTCCCTCTCTGACTCAGTCACTTTCGGCATCGCTGGTGTCGGGATAATTAGGCTGAATGGGTTTACTAGGAATTTGTATTCCGTCGACATTTAAGGCAAGATAATTAAGATTAAAATGTTGAAAGTTAAATGGATTTTCTTTTCTACTCTCATTAAACGCATTATTTGAAACTAAACTAATTATTATGCGTTTAGGTAATTGTTCAAGAATAATATTATCTAAAGTTTCTCCCGTGACTCCTGTATGTAAAGTAAATGACTTAACCTCTACACGTGTTAATGGATATTTAGCTGTTCCTTTAGATAAGGCTTTTGAATGTGCAAGTAAAATTCCTAGATTAATTTTAGCTCTGCGTACACGTAATGATGTATCCATTATACGTACTTTCACATTTGGAGCGTCATGATCTATCAAGCAAAAAGCGTCTTATGAGCGGATGAGTCGTACTCTCATTTCTACACCATTAAGGAGAAATTTTTCCTGATTAAAAACATCGCAATGTAAGTGACCTAATAGATCTACAATTTTTCCGCCTTTGACAAAAAGATTACGTTTATCAGCTCCAATATTTTTCGAAAGTAGATTGTTATTATCTTTTCTTTTTACTAATACGGCATCCATTTCACCAGGGGTATCGTTATACCATAATACAGTAGTCAAATGTGATTTTTTAGCTTCTTGGGAATAATTAAGCAACGTCTCTATGTATGCTCGATAAGCGTAAGCATTGCTAGGTGGTGATACAGTCTTTTGATTAAAGAATATATCGACTTGATTGAACATACTATGTAAGAAGTTGTTTACAAGTGTAACTCATGTATCTTCACCTATAAGATCTTTTCCTTTTTCGAGACGTACACTAAGACTAAGCATAGTATGAGCTAAATCAATGTAATCATCCGAATTTCCTAATACAACAAATTCTAAATATGAATCTTCAGAAATAGTGGTCACAGGTTTGTATTCTACCCATTGTGTTGATTCTATAGCTGTTTGAGTGGGCGGAAGAGTAACCCACACAGCATGAAAGATTACTGCAAGGTTGCTGCAAGGTTTCATAAAAGTTTCGAAACTTCGCAGCAACCTTTCATGAAAGATTGCAGCAACATTTATATGTCCACGCTAGAACCCGGTTGAAATATTTCTTAAAACCTCGCAGCAATCTTTCAGAAAACCTCACAGCAACCTTTCATAAAAACCTCACAGCAATATTTCAGGAAATGTAACAGAAACATTTCAAGAAACCTTGCAGCAATCTTTTAGAACACCTCGCCGCAACCTTGCAGGAAACCTCGCAGCAATCGTTCAGGAAATGTAACAGAAACATTTCAAGAAACCTCACAGGAATCTTGCGGGAAAAATAGCAAAAACATTTCAAGCAACCACACAGTAATTTTTCAGAAAATCTCGCCGTAACCTTGCAGAAAACCTCGTAGCAACCTTTTATGAAATATTGCAGCAACATTTATATGTCCGCGCTAGAACCCGGTTGAAATATTTCTAAAAACCTCGCAGCAACCTTTCATGAAAACCTCGCAGCAACATTTCAAGAAACCTTGCAGCAATCTTTCATGAAAGGTTTCTCGTAATATTTCATGAAATTTTTCCCAAATTTTGCCGCGAACAACGCTCATACCTTTCCGCATGGTTTCCTGCAATATTTCGTAAAATATTTCTTAAATCTTGCCAAAAGCTTGCTGCAGTAATATTTAATAGTAGGCAGGATTTTCTATCCTTGTGTGATAAAGTTTTTCTTATTTGCTTAAGTATCAATCGTTGTATGTATAGATTACTAATTGAGCGCAATAGTATTAATATAAATATTTGTGCACAAGAAGAAAAAATTCATCAGCATCGTTTTTGAGAAAAGTAGAGAATATTGAAATAAAAGGTTTCGTTTCTAACATTTATGCGTTCTTTACTTTTTTCAATAACAATTCGATGGATTTTTTTACCCTGCGCATAAATATTTATAATAATAACATACTTATTGCGCTCAACTTCCCGTTTACAATACAACTACAACAATAAATACTTGAGTAAATAACAGGAAACCAAATATAAGGCAAGAACAGCGAATCTGGACTGCTCTTAAAATCTTTTATAAAAACTTGCGGAATTATTGCTGAAACTGTTTATGAAAGGTTTGCTGCAATTTTATTTTGAAATTATTCATGAAACTTTGCTGATACTTTTTGTGAAACGCTTTTCTGGAATATTTTATAAAGATTGCCAAAAATATGGTAATAACCATTGGCGAAATGTACATAGCAATATTTTTTGTGATATCTTAGAAATCTTGTCAAAAACCTTGCAGAAATCTTACTGCAACTTTTAACAAAAGATACCTCGTAATATTTCATAAAATATTCATCAAATTTTGCTGGGAACCTCGTTGAAATCTTTCATAAAAGGTATCTTGCAATATTTCGTAAAATGTTTCTAAAATCTTGCATGAACCTAGCTGCAACCTTTCATTAAAGGTCTCTTGCGATATTTCGTAAAATTTTCCCCAAATCTTGCTAGGAACCTCACTGAAACCTTTCATGAAAGGTTTCTTGCAATATTTCATTAAATGTTTCTAAAATCTTGCAGGAACCTCGCTGCAATCTTTCATGAAAGGTTTCTTGCAATATTCCATGAAAAGTTCCCCAAATCTTGCTGGAAAACTCGCTGAAACCTTTCGTGAAAGGTTTCTTGCAATATTTCATGAAATGTTTTTAGAATCTTGCAGAAACCTCGCTGCAACCTTTCGTGAAAGGTTTCTTGCAATATTTTATAAAATGTTTCTAAAATCTTGCAGAAAACTTGCTGCAACCTTCCATGAAAGGTTCCTTGCAATATTCCATAAAATGTTTTCTAAATTTTGCTGAAAACCTCGCTGAAACATGTCGTGAAAGTTTTCGTCCAATATTTCATGAAATGTTTTTAGAATCTTGCAGAAACCTCGCTGCAACCTTTCGTGAAAGGTTTCTTGCAATATTTTATAAAATGTTTCTAAAATCTTGCAGAAAACTTGCTGCAACCTTCCATGAAAGGTTCCTTGCAATATTCCATAAAATGTTTTCTAAATTTTGCTGAAAACCTCGCTGAAACATGTCGTGAAAGTTTTCGTCCAATATTTCATGAAATGTTTTTAGAATCTTGCAGAAACCTCGCTGCAACCTTTCGTGAAAGGTTTCTTGCAATATTTTATAAAATGTTTCTAAAATCTTGCAGAAAACTTGCTGCAACCTTCCATGAAAGGTTCCTTGCAATATTCCATAAAATGTTTTCTAAATTTTGCTGAAAACCTCGCTGAAACATGTCGTGAAAGTTTTCGTCCAATATTTCATGAAACGTTTCTAAAATCTTGCAGAAACCTCGCTGCAACCTTTCGTAAAAGTTTTCTTGCAATATTTCATGAAATGTTTCTAAAACCTTACAGAAACCTCGCTGCAATATGTCATGAAAGTTTTCTTGCAATATTTCATGAATTGTTTCTAAAATCTTGCAGAAACCTCGCTGCAACCTTTCATGAAAGGTTTCTTGCAATATTTCATGAAATATTTCTAAAATCTTGCAGAAAACTTGCTGCAACCTTCCATGAAAGACTCCTTGAAATATTCCATAAAATGTTTTCTAAATTTTGCTGAAAACCTCGCTGAAACATGTCGTGAAAGTTTTCGTCCAATATTTCATGAAATGTTTCTAAAATCTTGCAGAAACCTCACTGCAACCTTTTGTAAAAGTTTTCTTGCAATATTTCATGAAATGTTTCTAAAATCTTACAGAAACCTCGCTGCAATATGTCATGAAAGTTTTCTTGCAATATTTCATGAATTGTTTCTAAAATCTTGCAGAAACCTCGCTGCAACCTTTCATGAAAGGTTTCTTGCAATATTTCATGAAATATTTCTAAAATCTTGCAGAAAACTTGCTGCAACCTTCCATGAAAGGTTCCTTGCAATATTCCATAAAATGTTTTCTAAATTTTGCTGAAAACCTCGCTGAAACATGTCGTGAAAGTTTTCGTCCAATATTTCATGAAATGTTTCTAAAATCTTGCAGAAACCTCGCTGCAACCTTTCGTAAAAGTTTTCTTGCAATATTTCATGAAATGTTTCTAAAATCTTACAGAAACCTCGCTGCAATATGTCATGAAAGTTTTCTTGCAATATTTCATGAATTGTTTCTAAAATCTTGCAGAAACCTCGCTGCAACCTTTCATGAAAGGTTTCTTGCAATATTTCATGAAATATTTCTAAAATCTTGCAGAAAACTTGCTGCAACCTTCCATGAAAGGTTCCTTGCAATATTCCATAAAATGTTTTCTAAATTTTGCTGAAAACCTCGCTGAAACATGTCGTGAAAGTTTTCGTCCAATATTTCATGAAATGTTTCTAAAATCTTGCAGAAACCTCGCTGCAACCTTTCGTAAAAGTTTTCTTGCAATATTTCATGAAATGTTTCTAAAATCTTTCAGAAACCTCGCTGCAACATGTTCATTTTTATTAAAAATAATTTTTTTAAAAGTATCAGTGACTTGTGAACATGATTTATCCTTCAAGGGTACTACCCATACGTATTTGCTGAGAACATCGATGACTACTAGTATGTATGAAAATCCATCATTATAAGATTTTAATGATTCTAAATCAATTAAATCACCTTTCCATACAGTATTCATTTCAGCAACATTGTAATGAAGACGGGGAAATTTTCTATGAACAGGCTTGTGTAAAGTATAAGCATCTTGTGCTTGTAACCACTTGTGTATATTTTTTTACCAACTTTATTTTTAGTTTTATTAACAAGGTGGCGTTCTCCAGCGTAACCAGCGGGTTCATTAACATCATAATAAATTTTGTTAAGTAATTGCTTATTAAGATCCATAATTTTTATTTAGTTATTTATTTATTTAAAACGAAAAAGTCAACCAGCCACCGCCCTTTTGCTCTGCTACGGTATTTCTTTTAACACGTTTCTTTCTGTTTTGAATAGTCCATGAATCATCATCTCCGCTGTTCATTTGTTTATTAATTACTGTAACTTCGTCGTCATATGTATCATTTTCTATTGACAAATTTTTATTTTTATTTTTAGGCATCGGAGTAGAAGTATGTCTTTTTGGTATATGTAATAATGAATCATTAAAACTTGTATGTGGTGTTAAAGATCTATTACTATGATTTACTGCATGTTCAAATTTTTGTCCTTCTTTGTAAAAAGCTAGATTACCAATACATTCCAATGGTATACCTACATCTCGTAAAAACCACGCAAAATGCTCACGACCTGTAGCCTTTACACCTTTTCTACTACGTACAGCATCGTTTATTAAATCTACTATATTAGAACCTTCGAAAACAGCTCCATCTATCGACACTAAACCGCGGTCATTCCATGTAATTCTTGAAGAAATATTAGGACTTTTTAAAAATTGAACCATCAATTCAGCTTTACGTCTGTATGTTACAGGTACAGATGATATTATTATTTCAAAATCTATTCCATTTTTTAACTCTTGTTCATTTTTATTAACATTATTTAAACTTTTTTTCAAGTCGTCTAAAAAATATAAATATCGTTGTAAAACTTGTTGATACTTTGACCATTTTGTACGCTCATCAGTTTCTTGTTAGTTTAATATATCACTCATTTCTATGTCTAATCTTGTAAGATGACTGCCTGGTGTTTGAACAGTATTTTTTTTTATCAGATTCGACATTTTGCGTGACCTCGGGAACGTTTGTATGAAGAAGTTTTTGTATACTGTCTTGAGGCACTAAAACCATTTCACGGGCATGTTGCATTTTTTAAAAAATTTTTTAATTAAGAACGACTAGGTATAAGAGTTGATATTATAGTTCCTAATAGAGGTGCGAGTAAAGCTGTTAAAAAACCATCACCTTTCTATACGATTAGACGCTTCTTACTTTTCCACGATTCAGAGTCTCTATTACTTAACTTTTTCAGAATCCTTTTATGTTTAACTAACTTTTGTTTTTGAGAAGGTGTTAATTGTACTGTACCTTTTAAAGTATTTAAAGCACACTCACAAATACCTTTAACTATTTTACGATCCGCAAGTTTTAAAATAGCTTTGCGTTGGTCTTCATTTAAATGATAAAGGGCGTGTAAAGCATGTGCTATTTTCGGGTGGGGCGATTTTTTTGATCTTACCGCAGCCATTATACACGTAACACTGAAAAATTATCACCCATGACACCTTTCTTTATATCTCGTGGGACGTACACGTAGTGATGTGTATCATCAGGAAATATGTTGGTTCGTACTCTGCAGGTTTCTCCTGTGCTTTGTTTTAAATCTAACAACAAATAACCATGTGCTACACTAGTAGTATATGGACTGGTATAGCGAGACATATCGATTTTTTGCACCTGTCTCTCTCCCCCATTGTTTCGCTCCCCCTGTCTCGACCCTTGTCTCGCTTCCCTTTACATGTCTGGCAGGTATAAAGGGGTGGTATAATCGTGAATTGATTTGACCCACTTTTCCCTCCCCCACCTGTCTGGGTGAATAAGGTGTCCTCTCTCCCGCACCTGTCTGAGGGTGTTATAATTTCTATGGTGACCTTGAAACCCTAAATGATTTGCATCTTCTGTCTTTTTTCTTCAGCCGTAAGTATAGTATATATGTATGTGTGTATGTGTATATTTTTTAATGTGAGTAACATTATAAAAATTAAATAAATAAGTAATTAAAAAATCATATAACATTGTCATGAAAAATATTAATATAAAAAATATATTTTATAATATTAAAGGTCTGAATGTTATATAGTACTTTTTATCTATTAATTGTTATTTCTTACGTATAAACTTTTGTTGGTCCTAAAAAGGACCGTATGTAAGTATATGAATTTTTTTTTTTAATTAAAATTTTTTGTACCCTTTCCTTTCAGGAATAGAATAAGTGTTTGTTGAGAATTTATCAGAATATTGTTTCCAGGTTGATGATGATTGATTTTCCTTTTTCTTCTTATCGTCACCTTGTACTAAAGGTGTTTTGGCGGTGTTGGAACTATTTTGACCCATAGTGTTAAACGCGTGATATACAGATCTGATAAGAGACAAATTATTTATTGTAAAAAAATATTATTTAAATGAATATTTTCATTTGTGTTATTTTTTTTATTATGTCTTTGAAAACGTTCAAATTTTACTGTTTCTTTTTTATAATGTTCCTTATATTTTTCTCTTTTTATAGCACTGTCTGTAGAACGTAATGAAGCGATCTTACCTGTGCATTGCCCCATGTCTGTTTCGAGCAATCGTTATAAAATAAATGAAGAATTATTGGGAAGGGTGGTTGTTTTTATAGTTAAAAAAAAAACAAGTCATTTACACAATTAAAGCAATTTATTAATATTAACATATATTTTTGTACAGGAATCATTACATTCCTCAAATCTTTTACAATCATCGGTAAACTAAATGCGGATATTTCAGATAAAACAAATTTTAAATATAAGCTTTTATAATGATCCGTATCATCTACCATATTTTCTGTGACATAACCTTCTAATTCGGTATTGAGAATAGAATAGTATTGTTTAAATGATTTGTAGTCGTTAAGAATTACTTTTGCGTTGTCCAGTCCTTCTTGTCCAAGTTTATTTTTTAAAAAGTCTAGTATGTGATCAGTAGTACGGTTGACCTTACCGACACGCTCGCTTAAATCGTTGAGAAGAAGATCTACCAAGACACTTTGTTGACGAAGACCTTCGAATGTTGACTGTTGCATGACTATACCTGATGGATGATTGAAAGTCTTTCTCTTTTTGCAGAGCGATTGTCCTGGAGTCTTTTCTTCTTCCTCGGAGACGTGTATCTCGTTCGGGTGAGGTCTTTCGTCAATGCTGATAGATTTGGTGCCGTATGATGTGGTGAAATTTAAATCATGATTGGTTAGAAACAATTTAGTCGGTCTTCCGAAATCTTGATAAAAAGAATAACAATTATGAAAATAAGCTGTAATGGCGTCAAATTGATCTTTGAGAAAATCCCAGCTACGGCGATCAAAAGAGATACTTTTGTGCGAGCCACCTGATGAAACTAGTTTAATAACTTCGTGATAGTATCCACCGCTATATTCAATACTGACACAAATTCTCTTTGAGTTCGACTTATTGAGCGCATAGGTAGTAGATAATAAAAGGTTTGGCAATTCCGGTTTTACCGGATCGCGTAATTCACTAGGAGCCATTTTTATGTGTTGCTCTATCCGAAGTTGATTTTGTACTGAAATTTAAAAAGAACATTTTACCTTACTGCGCATATGACAAATCAGAATGTAGAGGGCGGTAAATACTTTTATAATAGGGTAGTAACACCTGGTCTGTATATTAGGTGTGCAATACAAAATATATATATACAAATTAAATAACAAGAAATATTATTAGGGGTGGATAAATTTTATAATAGAATAATAACACCTGGTCTGTAGACCAGGTGTACAATCTAAATATATATATATATATATATATATATATATATATATATATATTTATAAGTACAAACTACGTACAAAAAAAACTATTATAGATAGGATGGGAGGGTGGAGTAAAGGTAAGTAAATAATTACAAATTAATTTTTATGCACACAAAAGAAGATTTATTCACATATAAATTTCAAAATTGACATTGATTACACAGCCACACAAAAAAAAATGTCAAAACCCACGGACCAGACCATATATACCTGTGATGCATTTATTGCATCACAATAAAATATTTATTAAAAAGAATAAAAGAGGAAAATTAGCCGAAATGCACTGACTGAATGATTGATTAATTAATATAATTAAAAGAAATTAATCAGTGTATTCTTGTTTGTTTCGAGGTAAACAAGAAGCATAGCGATGAGCAGACGACTTACCGCTAGAGAGAGAAAGAGAGAAAGAGGAACCTAACCTCACATCCGAACACGTGGTGAAGGAAAAAACCACAGTCACCATCAGTTTTCTTGTTGTGCACTAGGAGTTGAAGCTACGGTGATGGCTGTAACATCTTAACACTAGTGCACATAACAGATCAACGAAAAGAACACATGTTTAGAAAAGAAAATAATCTGTGACAATGTTCTTGTGCGTCGCCATCTTATGTTCTCGATGACGACGTGCACGCCGCAGCACTGTCACCTGTACACTGACACACACACACACACCCGGTGTATAGGTACATGCGCACAATACACTCGCGGTACGCCATGACGAGCAAAACCGGGAAACGACGCGGAACATTTGTAACACGTGCTCGAGAGTAAAGGGGAAGTGTCGGTAAATGACCGAATCGCGGCAGGAATCGAGTCATGCGCATGAAAAGTTAAAGGATCAACGAAAAAGGGGAGCCAGCTATAGCTTGTATAGCAGGCTCGTATATACATGGGTAATTGTACAAATAACGGTAGCAGGCTCGTATATACATGAGTAAAGGTAGAAATGGTGGTAGAGGGAGTATATACATGGGCAATTGTAAAAATATTAATCTATGTCAGTATGTTATATGAAGATACGTGAAGTCGAGAGCGAGAGTGATAGAAGATAAAGAAATCGAGCGTTGGAGAGAGATAGCGTTACAGCTATAGGTATAATTATTAAAACTAAGTATATGAAGTTTTCTAAATAGAAATTTAAATAGAGCGCGCAAGAAATAGAGGGCGCTAACATAAAAGAAGCCGCCAAAAGGAAAGGTGTTGATTGGTTAAAAGTTAACATCCTTTGTAATTAACAAATAACAATTACGGAAAGGATTAATAACCAATCAACCATTATCCTATTTATGACGTAATTGATAAAAGAAGGGATGAAGAGGAAGGAGCTCGAGAGAAGACGCGCCATCGAGACACTTCTCTATTGGATCTTGCTGGTTGCACTTGTTGGTTTTCCTGTTACTGCTCGTTGAGCCATTTTCTTGAGTCTTGACTCCATTTTATTAGGATTTATTCAATAGAGTTTTTATACTGCCATTTTGCCATTTTGCTGCCTTACTATTTTTGCCATTTTTGGATATTTTTGAGAGAGCTGAGAAATTTATTTATACGAGGAAAGGAGATTTTGGGAGTTGGAGTTAAATCATTGGAGTTTTGTTTTATTTTCTTGGAGAGTAACGCTTTGTACATTAAGGTGAGTCCTCCATCTTAAATATCAAATCATTTAATAATTTAGAGTCAGTGCGCGTCGCCGTTTTGCTCGTCGGTTGTAGCCGCCATTATTAAAAGTAAATTAATTTAACGAGTTTAATTGGATTTTGTTTAATTATCATTAATCTGAGAAATTATTAAGTCGAGTCAGAGTTTAATCACACTACTTTTCTTTTACACTTACACAATTTTCGAGAAATTGTCGGGTAAAAGTATGTTAAATTTACTTTAATAAATATAGAGTGAAAATTACTTCTTTTGTATTTTACTTAACAGTGTAATTTAAGTGTTTATTAACATTGTTTTGTTATAAAATATATATAAATAATTTGTTGCTGGTTTACATCGGTGGTTTCGTCATTGTTCCCTACGAAGACCCGATCAGAATCCACCCGAGAGAGTTGATTGCTAATATATTCAGAGTAAAATTTAAGAAAAAAATAAGAACTAAATTAATAGTTGTTCAGAGGTGATACTGTAGAGTTTAAAATAATAGTAACTGGGGGATAGGGAACAAATTCCCCCGTTACAAATGGCGCCCTTAGTCTGAGGTTTCGTCGGGACTGATAAAAAACCAGTGTAAATTTTTAGAATTTCGAGAAAGTAATTTTCATAGTTTAAAGTGTAGAGAAATTTTTTAAAGTGTTTATTGAAGTGTAAAATAGTTGTTAAAGAGAAATTTTGTGTTTTTCAAAATGGCGGCGTGGCGTGGGTTTTCGAGTCTAATTTGAGAAAATGGCGAGCGTCAGTAGTTAGCAATAGGTGTTTTAAATTTAAATAAATTTAAATTGTGTTGAGTCTACAAATTTTTAATTTAGAGAGTGTTTATCTCCACACACACAAATACATTTATATATTTAATTTTTTTATATATATATTAATATATTTCCCAAATATTGATTTGATTTACCCCTCTTATAAAAAAAAAAAACAGACCAAGAGAAGAGGTCTTTAATTATTTTATTGAGAAGAAAGAAGAACATATTTTTGTTTTAATCAAGAAAATTAGTTATCAAAATAAATTTAATTTATATTATCAAGAGGAGTCGAGAGTTGAGAGAATAATTTTCTTTTATTATTACAAAGTTTTTTTTCGAGAGTTGAGATAGGAGTAGAGAGTTGAGAAAATAATTTTCTTTTGTATTAACATCTAATTTTATCGAGAGTTGAGAGAGGAGGTGTCGAGAGTTGAGTAAAGGATTTTTCATTTTCTTCCAATTTAAATAAGTTTTATCGAGAGAGGAGAAAGAAAGAACTAAGAAAGAGAAGAGATTATTTATCGAGAACAGAGGGGTAGTTTAATAAAACAGAGTTAGAGAAGAGAAAATTTCTTAATTTTTATTTATTGAGAAGAGACTAACGAAGAAATTTATATTTATTGAGAAGAGATAAATTGATATATACTCAAGATTATTTTATTTATTTAAGAAGAGCGTAAAAGAAGAGAAAATTTAAGTCTCATTTTATGAGCAAGATTTTTTATTTTCCCTTCTAGATTAAAAATAAAATTGAAAAGGTAATCGCCAGAGTATAAATTTATACAATTTGACATATTTTAAATATTTATTTTATATGTATATATATGTGTGTGATATATTATTTATTTTATACTGTGTGTGGAGATAAATTAGAGATAAGGATATATATTACAAACGATTTTTAGTGTGTGAATGTCTAGTAGTCATAACCTTTCTATTAGCCTATAACCTCAAAATAACTAAGTTTTTTTTTGAACACCCAAAAGAGAATAGATTCTTCCCAGTTTCGAGATTTGAGTTGCCTTAATTGCCTATTATTAATGACTTAATTTTTTTTTTATTATTATCATAAGAAAAATTTATCGAGCCATCCTTTTTGCCTGCGGAACGTGTACCTTCGTTAATTACACCTCTATTTGAAGTTTATCTAGAGGTGATTAGTTTATTTTGCTCTAAATTTATTGAGTTCCTGCTCATTCTTGTTTTCCCTTTTAAGAACTTTCTAGCAAATAATAAGTTAGATATTCAAGAAAAGTCAAGATTGTCGAGATTTGAGTAGAGCACAGAGTAAAATATAAAGGTTAATACTAACTGACCGTATGGCAGATTATTCTGAGCAGTTGAGGCAACTGATTAGTAGTTCCGAGATTTTAAGACATTTATACGAGGATATCAGAGACTGGCCTATCGAAAGAATAAATGAGGAGTTGAACGAATTTGATCTCAACACTCAAGGATCAGAGAAAACTCTTCGAGAACGATTATATAGAGCAGAGTTACGAAAAGCTGGGGTATATAGAGTTCCGTGGTTTCCTGAAGTTGACGAACGTGGTTCATTAGTAAAGTCGTTGCTTCCCAATATGAGTGATTCAGGTATACATACACAGATGGAGCCTCAGATAGTATCAGCTTCGGGACAAGACTCTGAAGAATCAGAGGGGGCTAGAGGTGACGACACTAGGAGGTCTATAATTCCTAGCGAAGAGGATACGAGATTATCGCCGTTGAACAATGTTACGACGACATCTTGCTCGTCACAAGCATCAGTAGTGACCACTGTAGCATTAACGACTACAACAGTAACGAGTACGCTTGCTATAAGTGGCACTGATTTATATTCAACTTATTCGTTACCCAAGATGACATCTACTACATATGGAAATAATGCTTCAATGAGATTGACTGCTAAAACCACAATGGCTGGAAAAAAGATAGCCAATCCATTGTCCATAAATGATTATACCATCTTGGGTTGGATTAATAAGTATAGTGATCCAACAAGGTTGTCTTATGATGCAAATGTGACGAGAAGGAGATATACTAAAAATGTAAATACTCAACCTAGTGGAAATGAGTCGAGAAACGAGTTGAGTAGAAAAGTTGAAGAGAGGAGTCAGGACCAACGGCAAGTAGACGGGATAACCAACCGGGAAAAAGACAACCAATTTAGAGAAAAAGAAGATAGGCAGAAAGATCCAATAAGTTGTTGTAATAAATGTCAGAAATCTGACAGAGATGATCCTCGATCCTCTGATAAGAGTAAGAGAAGTCAAGTATCTCCAAACCACTCATCAAGGTTAAGATCGACTCGTGGTGGTACTCAAGAAATATCGAGTGAAAAGAGATATAACAGTCATACCAGTAGAAATCACCATCATTCTAAAAATAAATCAAGAGATCTGAGCAACAGGAGTAGTAGTAGTAGCAAGAGTTCAACAAGTGGCAGTGAGTCTGACTATCCTATTCGAGTCAAGAAAAAGACTCGGAGGAGAAAAAAGACCAAGATAATTTTAAATTAGTCAAAATTCTGGAATCTTGGCATCTGAAGTTTTCGGGTCGAGAGAATGCAGAAGACTTTTTAAAACGTTTAGAGAAATGCAAGAAGAGTACTGATTACTCAGATAAAGATTGGTTGAAAGTACTACACTGCATATTTTTGGAAGATGCAAGTCACTGGTATGAAACAGCTGAGAGGAGAATTCGAGATTGGAGAGGATTCAAGAAGGCTTTTAAAAGACAATATATTCCAGTGATGGACGAGGAGGATATCTTAGATGAGTTAAAAGCCAGAACTCAAGGAAAAGGAGAAAAGATAGCCAATTACCTCTCGAATTTTGAGTATATTGTCGGCCATTTTAAGTATCCTCCATCAATGAGAAGACAACTCGAGATTGCATACCGAAATTTATTGCCAGAATATCGAAGGTATATGGCAACTAAAAAGATATATGATTTCGATGATCTAGAGAAGTATGGACAACGGTGGGAGAGGCAAAAAGAGTTAGATCAAAAATATGTACCACCGCCTTCAAAAGAGAATTCAAAGATTCCGGGTGCTGCCTATCATCGAGAAAATAAGAATGTAAAAATAGCAGCTAGCAGAGTCGAGTGTAGAGAGGATATTGAAGAGAAAGAGACAGATAATTCACAAAAAGTGAATACGAAACCACCAAAGCCAGCACCTCGGAAAAATAAGAATAATAAGAGGAAATCACCTGCTTCATCAAGTCAGCAAGTCCAGACTGAAGCTGTAGATCTTAATGCAGATGAAAATGCTCAGTCCATGCAAGTAACTGAGAATAATGAGATAAGATCTAATAATAATGGGACCAGGCCTAAAGAAAATAATAACCAATGGCAGTCGAGAACAGAGAGACGTCCCATAAATCAAGGTCAAAGAAGAAATGGACCTTCTAATCGAGTAGACTCATCGGTTTTTTATGGTGAATGTCATGTGTGCCATACTGTTGGACATAGAGCCTCACAATGTGCAAAACGCACCTGTTATTCATGTTCTCAAATAGGGCATTCTTCATTCGAATGTCCAAATAGAACATCAAATAATCGAGAGGGGAGTCAGAATGCCAATAGAGCACCATCAAATCTTAGCTGCCAAGGGTGTGGAGCCAGAGGTGTAACTCTGCATACGTGTAAGAACTGTGCTCACATTCGTAGGTTTTTGGGAAACGGCCAAACAGGAACGTAGGATCGCCCTCTATGCTCCTAAATGATCGAGAAAGGGCGAACAATAAAAAAGAGAAAACACAAGAGAGAGAAATCAATGAGAACATTCAGAGTCAAGATACAGAGAATATTAATATAGAGAATCGAGATGCAGAGAATATTAATATAGAGAATCGAGATACTGAGAATTTTAATAAAGAGAATCCAAATTTAGAGCAAAGAGAAACAGAGCCAGAAATAAGAGATACAAGAGAAACAGAGACAGAATTTAGAGATAAAAGAGAAACAATACTAGAAATAGTAACTGAGAGACAACCTACTAAAGAACCTGTTCAGAGTATAAATCAGGATCGTGAGATATCTCAGAATGCTGAAGAAAATCCATCTGAAGAGCATATAAGAGAAGCGGTGAGAGAGTTAGTGCAGCAGTTGCATTTCTCGAACCCAGCTGATAGCAGTGTTCCAGTTCCTGAGGTGGTTCCTGATCGGTCTGTTGAAGACATTGCTTCACCTTCAACAGTCCAGGAGGGGGGAAAAGTCGTACCAAGTACGACAGAGAAGAGAAATTCTGAGAATATACATAGGAAAGTTGCAGGATCGACGTCAGAGAATAGAAATTTCTTGCAAATCGAGTTAGGGGGAGAGAAATACCTAGCTTTATTTGACCCAGGTACGATGATTACACTAGTTGGGCCAAAGATTGGAGAGAAATTTCGAGACAGATTAAAACCTAGCAATTTATCAATTAAAACAGTAACTGGAGCCATATCAAAACTGTTGGGTGTACTAGAGGTCGTATTAGACGTTGATGGAGTAGTACAACCCATGGAACTCAAGGTTGCAAGACAAATGGAACACGATATGGTTCTTGGAATGGATTTCCATAGAAAATGGGACCTAGAAGTAAAACTAGGTCAAGATTTATGGAGAGTTCCAGATGGAGAGTGGAGAAAATTTTCAAATCATCGTTCTGAGAGCAAAGCAGTTATCTTTGGAGAATGCGCTGGGATAGTCGAGATCACAGAAGATCAAGAAAAAACAGTGAAAGATTTGGCTAAGAGAATTTTACCACCACCATCAAAAGTACCAGGAATCACTACCTTAATAGAACATCATATAGAGATCGAGCCCGGAGTTAGGCCGATTAAACAACGCCCAAGACGTATGTCACCATACAAACTTCAAGTGGCACAAGAAGAGGTCAAGAGAATGCTAGAGCAGAATATTATCGAGAAATCAGCGAGTGAATGGAGTAGTGAGCCGGTAATTGTCAGGAAACCTAATGGAAAGTATAGGTTTTGTGTGGATTTTCGAGATGTGAATAAAGTCACTAAACCTGATGCTTATCCAATGCAGAGTATGGATTCTATTTTAGACAAATTAAGAAAAGCAAGATATATTACTAAAATAGATTTAGAGCAGGCGTATTTCCAGGTAATGTTGAGCCATGAGAGTCGTAAATACACAGCATTTGCAGTGTCTGGATTGGGACTATTCCAATTTAAACGTCTCCCATTTGGCCTAACTAACGCACCAATGACCTTCCAAAGACTTGTTGACGCCTTATTTGGTCCAGAATTCGAGCCACATGTCTTTGGATATCTAGATGATATCATCATCGTGACAGAAACGTTCGAAGAACATATAAAGTGGGTCGAAATTGTGTTAAAGAGATTAGTGAGAGCAGGTCTAGTTGTGAACAATGAAAAATGTGAATTTTGTTGTTCGAGTGTAACTTACCTGGGATACAAACTAGATAGAGATGGGTTGAGACCAGATTCAGAGAGAATTTCACCAGTGCTGAATTATCCTACTCCTAAAACTATTAAACAATTGAGACGTTTCTTGGGTATGGTGGGTTGGTATTCGAGATTCATAGAGAATGAGTCAGAGATAAAGATTCCGTTGGTAAAACTGCTTCATAAAGGTCAAACCTGGACCTGGGGTGAGGATCAAGAGCAAGCTTTCGAGAACCTAAAAAGAGCACTTACTCAAGCACCAGTGTTAGCCAGACCAGATTTTAGTAGGCCATTTTCGGTACATTGCGATGCGAGCGATTATGCCATAGGAGCTGTGCTAACACAAGAAAGTGAAGATGGAGATCACCCTATAGTGTACATCAGTCGAGTCTTGAGTAAAGCAGAGAAAAATTATACCGTAACTGAGAAAGAGGGTCTTGCATTATTATGGGCAATAAAGAAGTTGAGACCTTATTTAGATGGATATCACTTCACAGTATACACCGACCATAGCGCTCTCAAGTGGCTCAGAAATCTTAAAGATCCAACTGGTAGGCTTGCTCGTTGGGTTTTAGAGTTACAGCAATGGGACTTCGAGATTATACACCGAAAAGGTGCTCTTAATCATGTCCCAGATGCTTTATCGAGAGGTTTCGAGTTAGAAAATGAAGAGGTGGCTGGTTTTACCACTATTGAAGATCCATGGTATCTATCGAGAGTAGAGGAAGTAAAACATTTTCCTAGAAAGTTTCCAAATTGGAAATTGGAAGATGATTTATTGTATTACTTTAAAAGAGATAGGTTACTAGATCCAGTGACTTTTCGAGAAGAAGGCTGGAGATTAGTGGTACCAACAGAGTATCGAGAGAGAGTAATAAGTGATGCCCATAGAGAAGCCTCATCAGGACATTTTGGTATAGAAAAAACTTATGATCGGGTGATTAGAGAATATTATTGGCCAGGAGCGTGGTATGACATAAATTCATATATCCAGCAGTGTTCAGAGTGTCAGAGATATAAAGTGATGCAAACAGGTGCTCAAGGTTTAATGGGAAAGAGAATTGTCGAGAGACCATGGGCTGTAGTAGCAGCTGACTGCATGGAGTTTCCTAAGAGTAAGAACCAGTATAAGTATGTACTAGTGTTTCAAGATTTGTTCACTCGCTGGATAGAGCTAAAACCATTGAGAACTGCAGATGGTAAAGGGATCTCGAGAGCATTTGAAGAGCTGATTTTATTCAGATGGGAAGCTCCTGATTATTTACTTACTGATAATGGTAAAGAGTTTGACAATAAGTGGTTAAAGAGTACGTTAGATGAATATGGTGTAAAACATGTAACTACTCCACCATATCACCCCCAGGCCAACCCAGTCGAGAGAACAAATAGAACGTTGAAAACTATGATTTCTATTTTTGTTGGATCAGACCATCGAGACTGGGACAAACATCTACATGAGTTCAGACATGCTGTTAATACAGCTACCCAAGCTTCAACAAAAGTATCACCAGCATTCTTAAATTATGGTCGTAATCCTGCACCAGTGAAGAGTTTACGAAGAGAAATCGAGATCAGAGGACCTAAGCTTAAATTAGATCCAGAAGTCTGGAAGGATAGATTAAAAAGATTAGATGCTTTGAGAGACTTGGTAGCTAGGCATATAGATGAATCACAAAATAAACAAGCTAAGAGATATGACCAGAATAAAAAAAATGTAAGGTTTAATGTAGGAGATCAAGTGTTGAGGAAAACGCAGGTGTTATCAAAAGGAGCACAAGGTTTCTCTGCGAAGTTAGCTCCAAAATATGAAGGTCCATTTCGTATTATTGAGGTAAAATCACCTGTAGTATATGTTTTAGAGATGGAAGGTAGTCGTAGAAATGCGAAGGTACACGTATCCGAGTTAAAACGATTTTTACCCCCGCGAACAAATCGAGATCAGTAAAAACTCTTATTTTATAAATTTCTTTTTCGAGAGCATGTTATTTTAAGTGTAATTCGAGAGCTGTGTCGTCTTGGTGTTGGTTCGTGCCTCGAGATAACCATATGGTAAGTGTTGTTCAGTCGGTAGTAAAGCATGTCGAGACAGAGTTCCTTAGTAAAATTTTCCTTTTATTTTACTTATGTTAACAGATGTCAAGACGTGCAGGTAGGAAGTCGCCATCCATGGGATCACGTGGCGCACCTAGCCCAGGTCATCGGGCTGAGCCGGAATTCCATCCCCTGGCTCATCGTGTACTCACGTGGGCTGATGAGGTTGAGTTGGAAGAGAGGACCCGGAGGCGAGACCAATCTCCTTCCCCTGCAATTAACCCTAATAGTTGGGCAGACCAGCTCGAGTACGAGTTGCGTCTCGCTGCTGAAGAAGAAGAGAGAGAGAGAGTGAGGCAGCTGAGAGCGGAGTAACAACTCTCGACGTCGATTCCAACTGGACGATTATTACTCCGCTCAAAGCCCACCTAGAAGAGCATCACCTTCGCCTCCACCAGGACCAGTTCAACATCGAGAGAGAGAGAATCGAGCCAGGAGCCAGAGTAGGAGTCGACCACCGCTTCCAGTGAAGACAAGAGGAGCTCTCTTTGGGGATTTGAAGCCAATCCCTACTGAGCCTCATCTGGACCCGCCACCGTATGCTTGCTACAACTGCTGGCAGCTGGGACATTCCAGGTTTGATTGTCCTCGTGATTTTGTGGATGCCTTCTGCTACAACTGTGGTAGAAGGTACGAGGATCTGACCAGCTGTCCACGTTGTAATGAAGCGCATGCGGAATATATGCGGAGTAGGAATCGTGGAAGAAGATCACCGTCAAGGCAGCGAGGGAATTCCCGACCACCACCAAGGGAAACCCCTACTTCTATACCCCAAAGAGAGAGAGAAAGAGATAGAAATGGAAGAGGCACAGCGCGAGATCGAAGGCCAAGGAGTTCGAGTCGTCGACCACGCACTCCACCCCGCACTCGCCAGCCAAGTCCTGATCGTCAAGAACGAGCCCGTCGATCTACTTCTCGTGACGATGACCGAGAAATGAATCGGCTGAGTGAGGTCGTTAGGTTGGCGGAAAGGATTCGAACCCTTCCCCGAGATCTTCAAGAAGCCCTGCTGCGAATGGCCAACCCGAGTTCGTCGCAGGAGCGCTCCCCAGAGCGACGCCATTAATTGGGTCGTTGAATAATCGAGAGAAGAGAAAGTTCGAGAGGAGAGAGAGAGAGTTCGAGAGGAAAGTAGCAACGAGAGACAATACATCGAGTCAAGAGATTTCATAGATATCCAGTGAGTTGCTTAAAATTTTCTTTTAATAATTTTTTTTTTTTGTGTTTGTATTCCTTAAATCCTTATTTATTACCCATTTAAACATTTAACTGTGTGTGTATATGAGAGAATGAGTAGAGCGAGATAAGAATGAGATAATAAAGAGTAGTAGTAGTTATTGAGGTTAGGTTTATTATAAATAGAATATAAGAGATATTAATGGTTTATGTGAGTGCAATTCGGCGACGTGATTTTTCTTTCTTTTTGAGTTTTTTTTTATGAAAAAAAAAGGCAAATAGCCTAAGTTAATAGAGTAGAGTCTTAAATTATTTTCGAGTTTCAATAAGATGGACGACCCACTTGTAAAGTGTTCCGGTCATGGAGGGGGGAATTTGTGATGCATTTATTGCATCACAATAAAATATTTATTAAAAAGAATAAAAGAGGAAAATTAGCCGAAATGCACTGACTGAATGATTGATTAATTAATATAATTAAAAGAAATTAATCAGTGTATTCTTGTTTGTTTCGAGGTAAACAAGAAGCATAGCGATGAGCAGACGACTTACCGCTAGAGAGAGAAAGAGAGAAAGAGGAACCTAACCTCACATCCGAACACGTGGTGAAGGAAAAAACCACAGTCACCATCAGTTTTCTTGTTGTGCACTAGGAGTTGAAGCTACGGTGATGGCTGTAACATCTTAACACTAGTGCACATAACAGATCAACGAAAAGAACACATGTTTAGAAAAGAAAATAATCTGTGACAGTGTTCTTGTGCGTCGCCATCTTATGTTCTCGATGACGACGTGCACGCCGCAGCACTGTCACCTGTACACTGACACACACACACACACCCGGTGTATAGGTACATGCGCACAATACACTCGCGGTACGCGATGACGAGCAAAACCGGGAAACGACGCGGAACATTTGTAACACGTGCTCGAGAGTAAAGGGGAAGTGTCGGTAAATGACCGAATCGCGGCAGGAATCGAGTCATGCGCATGAAAAGTTAAAGGATCAACGAAAAAGGGGAGCCAGCTATAGCTTGTATAGCAGGCTCGTATATACATGGGTAATTGTACAAATAACGGTAGCAGGCTCGTATATACATGAGTAAAGGTAGAAATGGTGGTAGAGGGAGTATATACATGGGCAATTGTAAAAATATTAATCTATGTCAGTATGTTATATGAAGATACGTGAAGTCGAGAGCGAGAGTGATAGAAGATAAAGAAATCGAGCGTTGGAGAGAGATAGCGTTACAGCTATAGGTATAATTATTAAAACTAAGTATATGAAGTTTTCTAAATAGAAATTTAAATAGAGCGCGCAAGAAATAGAGGGCGCTAACATAAAAGAAGCCGCCAAAAGGAAAGGTGTTGATTGGTTAAAAGTTAACATCCTTTGTAATTAACAAATAACAATTACGGAAAGGATTAATAACCAATCAACCATTATCCTATTTATGACGTAATTGATAAAAGAAGGGATGAAGAGGAAGGAGCTCGAGAGAAGACGCGCCATCGAGACACTTCTCTATTGGATCTTGCTGGTTGCACTTGTTGGTTTTCCTGTTACTGCTCGTTGAGCCATTTTCTTGAGTCTTGACTCCATTTTATTAGGATTTATTCAATAGAGTTTTTATACTGCCATTTTGCCATTTTGCTGCCTTACTATTTTTGCCATTTTTGGATATTTTTGAGAGAGCTGAGAAATTTATTTATACGAGGAAAGGAGATTTTGGGAGTTGGAGTTAAATCATTGGAGTTTTGTTTTATTTTCTTGGAGAGTAACGCTTTGTACATTAAGGTGAGTCCTCCATCTTAAATATCAAATCATTTAATAATTTAGAGTCAGTGCGCGTCGCCGTTTTGCTCGTCGGTTGTAGCCGCCATTATTAAAAGTAAATTAATTTAACGAGTTTAATTGGATTTTGTTTAATTATCATTAATCTGAGAAATTATTAAGTCGAGTCAGAGTTTAATCACACTACTTTTCTTTTACACTTACACAATTTTCGAGAAATTGTCGGGTAAAAGTATGTTAAATTTACTTTAATAAATATAGAGTGAAAATTACTTCTTTTGTATTTTACTTAACAGTGTAATTTAAGTGTTTATTAACATTGTTTTGTTATAAAATATATATAAATAATTTGTTGCTGGTTTACATCGGTGGTTTCGTCATTGTTCCCTACGAAGACCCGATCAGAATCCACCCGAGAGAGTTGATTGCTAATATATTCAGAGTAAAATTTAAGAAAAAAATAAGAACTAAATTAATAGTTGTTCAGAGGTGATACTGTAGAGTTTAAAATAATAGTAACTGGGGGATAGGGAACAAATTCCCCCGTTACATACCTTATGTTTTTGAGGTCGCTGATTCCGAATCCGTGGTCCATTTGACCCCATCACCTCAGGGTCAAGGTCAGGTCAAGGTCAAATTTACAAAATTAACGGCAACCAAGGTTTAACAGTATACATATATGTTTTTGAGGTCGCTGATTCCGAATCCGTGGTCCATTTGACCCCATCACCTCAGGGTCAAGGTCAGGTCAAGGTCAAATTTACAAAATTAACGGCAACCAAGGTTTAACAGTATACATATATGTTTTTGAGGTCGCTGATTCCGAATCCGTGGTCCATTTGACCCCATCACCTCAGGGTCAAGGTCAGGTCAAGGTCAAATTTACAAAATTAACGGCAACCAAGGTTTAACAGTATACATATATGTTTTTGAGGTCGCTGATTCCGAATCCGTGGTCCATTTGACGCCATCACCTTAGGGTCAAGGTCAGGTCAAGGTCAAATTTACAAAATTAACGGCAACCAAGGTTTAACAGTATACATATATGTTTTTGGGGTCGCCGAATCCGAATCCGTGGTCCGTTTGACTCCATCACCTCATAGTGAAGGTTATTTGAAGGTAAAATCGACAAAATTCTTGTAAAACAAACCAAACTTCATGCCATTTATTTTTTCTTACTATACCTTACACGTTTCTCATCAAATGATCGGTGCAAAGGTTTCATTCTACGTTTTTTCCCAGTAGTTTTACAATCTCTTTTCAACATCCAGCAGTAGTCGGCCAGCATACTAGCATCCCATCTACCTTGATAACGCTTCTCCATTACTTTAATGTCTTGGTGAAAACGCTCTCCCTGTTCTTCGCTATAATCGCCACAGTTTTCAGGAAAACTATCCAAGTGATTGTGCAGAAAATGTAGTTTGTAATTCATTAGGCAACCCATATTCCCATAGTTCTCTAATTTGGGCTTCTGCGATTAACCAAAAAGTTTTCAGTATTTTTCTTAAAGCTAAGCCATGCAGCTTTCTCAATGTTTGTCATGGAACTAATGAACTGGTTATCAGCCATCATTTTTCTAATTTCAGGACCGTCAAAAATACCTTCCTTCAATTTCGCATCTGATTTACTTGGAAATTTACTTTCCAAGTATTTGAAGCACTGGCTATCTTTATCTAAAGCTTTAACGAATTGTTTCATCACACCAAGTTTTATGTGTAATGAAGGAATGAGAACTCTTTTCGGATCAACCAATGGAGTAGCTATAACGTTACTCTTTCCGATTTCGAGAGATTTTCTTTCAGGCCATTTATGATTTGTATAGTGCTTTGCACGGTCTCTACTATCCCATAAGCACAAGAAACATAGCGTCTTTGTAAATCCAGACTGCTGTCCTAACAATATTCCAGAAACTTTCAAATCACCACATATCCGCCATTTATGCTTATCATACTGAATATTTTGTATTATAATTTTGAGATTATCGTATGTTTCCTTCATGGTAGTAGAGTGCGCTATAGGAACTGAGGCATAGTGGTTGCCATTGTGTAGTAATACGGCTTTTAAACTTCTTTTTGATGAATCTATGAACAATCTCCGTTCTTCGTCTTTATACACATTAGGTTTAATTTCATTCATTAAACCTTTTACGTCTTTACAATATACTATTTTATCACCATTATGATTCATTTCTTCAAAGTATGGTTCGAAACTTTTGCTTCTTGTTCTGTAAAAAGATACTTTAGTAGATTTTGCCAACTGATTCATGCCTTTTAAAGCTGAAGCTAAATGTTCTGCTCCATCTTTAGGTAAGTTAAGCTCTCTAACTAGGTCGTTTAGTTTATCTTGAGTCCATAACTTTACGCTTTTGTCTTTCTGGCCCGCTGGAAGGAAAATATCGTCATCATCATCATTATCATCATCATTTTTAATTTCTTCATCACTATAGCTTTCATACGATTCATCTTTTAAGTCATTATTATCAATTCCACCTCCATCAATGCCGCCACTGACTTCGTTATCTTCTTCATCATTTTTCATCGTTGGTATCTGATTCAATAGATAGCCTCTCAAGAAGATCGAGCTCTTCATCGCTTCCCGATTTTTCGATAGGTCTTTTTACAGAAATAACATCAGCATAATTCACTGTTGCTTTGATTTTACTATTAATTCCAATAATTTCGGTATTACAGAAGTAACAATTCTCTCTTCTATCTGGTTGATACCATTCCATTGGGCTATTAAATTTAACTTTGTCATCTTCTTTTGTTTTATTCCACTTACAAAGCATTTGACGACATTGTTCGCAGATACTACATGGAGTCCACTTTTCTATAACTACATCAGTTTCTAATTTGAAGCAAGTTTTGTAAATTGTTCTGAGATTCTCATTGAAATGTCTTCGAGATTTTTGCGGAGTGAATACTCCGCAGACAAAACAAAAAAGATTAGAATTTTTTGTGCAAATATGCCCTTGAGATGTAGAAGGTAAATTTTCCATGATTTTCAGTATAACCCCGCATGTTAGGGATCCTGGTCCGATCGCAGGTGAGTCCACTGGCGCTTCTACTGGCATCGTTACCCCGAAAAACTTATGAGCGGATCATTCCACACATCCCCGTTTGGGGCAGTGTCACCGTCACAGTTTTTGTCGAGGAAGCAGGTGAAGGCTACGTTGACGAAAAAAATTCATGTTTAATTTTTTCTTATTCATTTAACCGTACATTTGTACAATTAGAAAATGCATGATTACTTTCTACACAATTCTTCACGTATATCACAGAACACTCTTATGCAATTTGAAATTGTATAATGTACGATCTTACAAATAAGAGAAAATTAAATATGATCTTTTGTTCTTTAAAGTAGTCTTGTATTAAAATGAAATTAATCAATATTGTACTAAAATTCGCAGATACCGTGGTTTAGGTTTGTTTTGCATGAATCTAGTACATTTCACCTTGAAATTACCTTTACTCAATGTAGCGAGTCCTATGAAAGTGATAGTAATGAAGAAACTGCAGATGATGATGATGATGACGATGACGATATTTTCCTTCCAGCGGGCCAAAAAGACAAAAGCGTAAAGTTATGGACTCAAGATAAACTAAACGACCTAGTTAAAGAGCTTAACTTACCTAAAGATGGAGCAGAACATTTAGCTTCAGCTTTAAAAGGCATGAATCAGTTGGCAAAATCTACTAAAGTATCTTTTTACAGAACAAGAAGCAAAAGTTTCGAACCATACTTTGAAGAAATGAATCATAATGGTGATAAAATAGTATATTGTGAAGACGTAAAAGGTTTAATGAATGAAATTAAACCTAATGTGTATAAAGACGAAGAATGGAGATTGTTCATAGATTCATCAAAAAGAAGTTTAAAAGCCGTATTACTACACAATAGCAACCACTATGCCTCAGTTCCTATAGCGCACTCTACTACAATGAAGGAAACATACGATAATCTCAAAATTATAATACAAAATATTCAGTATGATAAGCATAAATGGCGGATATGTGGTGATTTGAAAGTTTCTGGAATATTGTTAGGACAGCAGTCTGGATTTTACAAAGACGCCATGTTTCTTGTGCTTATGGGATAGTAGAGACCGTGCAAAGCACTATACAAATCATAAATGGCCTGAAAGAAAATCTCTCGAAGTCGGAAAGAGTAACGTTATAGCTACTCCATTGGTTGATCCGAAAAGAGTTCTCATTCCTCCATTACACATAAAACTTGGTGTGATGAAACAATTCGTTAAAGCTTTAGATAAAGATAGCCAGTGCTTCAAATACTTGGAAAGTAAATTTCCAAGTAAATCAGATGCGAAATTGAAGGAAGGTATTTTTGACGGTCCTGAAATTAGAAAAATGATGGCTGATAACCAGTTCATTAGTTCCATGACAAACATTGAGAAAGCTGCATGGCTTAGCTTTAAGGAAGTTACTGAAAACTTTTTGGGTAATCGCAGAAGCCCAAATTACAAAGTAATTGTATCTAAAATGGTTGAGAACTATGGGAATATGGGTTGCCTAATGAATTACAAACTACATTTTCTGCACAATCACTTGGATAGTTTTCCTGAAAACTGTGGCGATTATAGCGAAGAACAGGGAGAGCGTTTTCACCAAGACATTAAAGTAATGGAGAAGCGTTATCAAGGTAGATGGGATGCTAGTATGCTGGCCGACTACTGCTGGATGTTGAAAAGAGATTGTAAAACTACTGGAAAAAAACGTAAAAGGAAACCTTTGCACCGATCATTTGATGAGAAACGTGTAAGGTATAGTAAGAAAAAATAAATGGCATGAAGTTTGGTTTGTTTTACAAGAATTTTGTCGATTTTACCTTCAAATAACCTTCACTATGAGGTGATGGAGTCAAACGGACCACGGATTCGGAATCAGCGACCTCAAAAACATATATGTATACTGTTAAACCTTGGTTGCCGTTAATTTTGTAAATTTGACCTTGACCTGACCTTGACCCTGAGGTGATGGGGTCAAATGGATCACGGATTCAGAATCAGCGACCTCAAAAACATATATGTATACTGTTAAACTTTGGTTGCCGTTAATTTTGTAAATTTGACCTTCACCTGACCTTGTCCCTAAGGTGATGGGGTCAAATGGACCACGGATTCGGAATCAGCGACCTCAAAAACATGTATGTATACTGTTAAACCTTGGTTGCCGTTAATTTTGTAAATTTGACCTTGACCTGACCTTGACCCTGAGGTGATGGGGTCAAATGGACCACGGATTCGGAATTAGCGACCTCAAAAACATATATGTATACTGTTAAACCTTGGTTGCCGTTAATTTTGTAAATTTGACCTTGACCCTGAGGTGATGGGGTCAAATGGACCACGGATTCGGAATCAGCGACCTCAAAAACGTATATGTATACTGTTAAACCTTGGTTGCCGTTAATTCTGGAAATTTGACCTTGACCTGACCTTGACCCTGAGGTGATGGGGTCAAATGGACCACGGATTCGGAATCAGCGACCTGAAAAACATAAGGTATATATGGTCTGGTCCGTGGGTTTTGACATTTTTTTTTTGTGTGGCTGTGTTACAGTTAATTATAAAACACACGTTTGATTACAATATTTTGAAGTAAAATTATGAATATTAGCATGTTTATTTTAATATCTTAACCTAGAAGTACATGTTTGATTATAAAGGCCTGAACCTCGAGAACGTTCTCCGGCGAATGTACTCGCCCGCTTACATCTTTTGCGTTTAATTTTATTTAAAATTCTTTTATAAAAATTTTCAGCTATTTTATCATATTTTTTCGTGTTATTTGAAAAGAAGCTACAAAACGCGCGTAAACTAGCACCGCTACACATATAATATAAAAACATAATAGTATACTGGCCGCAACACGTCGAATCGAAGCTTTGCAGTTTCTTGGTGCTCCATCGAAAAACTTTACAGTTTCTTCTGAGTCTTTCAAGATGGTATTTTGAGACTGGTGGGAAACCGTAACTATTGAAATACGTTCCGTATCCATTTTTATCGATATACATGGTCACCCAATGCGTACCAGGTTTGGTATGATCATCGGTATTACACACAACAGCGACCGGTGTTATCATTACATTCGGGATACGATCTGCTGCGTATACGCCAATTGTTTTGGCTTTCAGCCCTTCCAGGGCCCTCATTATCTGACTGGTGTTCATTTGTATTATTTTCCTGTGTTAAACTACAATTCTGATCATCATCACTCGCGTATTCTATGGTTTTATCGTCGTCGTCGTCATCGTCTACTTCGTCGATTCCCGTAAAAGTCACACTTGATCCAAATCTTAGGATGCTATTTTTCTTGTAAGCAAATTTTTGAAGAGAGTCATAGAATAGTTCACAACTTCTTTTAGGCAGATTTTGTTGAGATTCTTGAGGGAGTAGTGAATAAAGCCACTCTCTCAACAGATGTGATCTCCGCATGGCACAGTACTCCTTTTTATATAGGTTTTCTTTGCAAGCGTGAAAACAGCATACTTTCTGGGAAGGAAACTGTCTTTGTAAGGCGGTAAAGCCTGTGGTGGTGTAATCCTCTATATTTATAACGTTACGTGCCATAATAGATTCTATGTATCTAGCCTTTTCAGCACCTCTGACGTAAATTCTTACAGCATTTCTCGCTATGTTGTAAAAATGATACCGTTATTTGCGTAGAATAACGTCACCATCAAACCACTGTAAACCGTGTAGACGTGACGACACGTAATTGTTACTAGTTTTTATATCTTCTGGTAAATTATCAAATTCGTACGGTGGTGCTATTATCCAATGACCGATTACTTGTTCTTGCAGAGAAACTACTGCCACTTCTTTGGGTAAAAATTTATTATCACTATCTCTTAAGCCTTGAATATCTATTACGTAATCCATCGTGGTGAAAACGCAAGCTCGTGTGTACTACTACGACTGAGTGTAAGAAGCAACTAGAGCAATGAGAAATGAAACAAATGGTCTTATAATGTTTCTCCCATTATTTTCTCCGACCCTTCCACCTTAGGCATTAAAATCCGTAATAATTTGTCTGTTTGAATCGATTTCTAGCACGTTATCGAATTCGGCGTGAACGATGCAATTTATTGTTTCCCTTAGAGCCTGCTCAAAGCGAACTTCAATGCGCAGAGCACCCGAGCGCGCGATATTCCAATGTGATGAAAAATGAGCCGATAAATCAGGCGTCAAGTCGAATGCAAAGAGACAGTAACCTTCTGGATAAGAGGTTCGGCTAACATCGATACCCTTGTTGAGAAAATGTATACCAGTACCGGAGAATAGCGTGTGATAAGCGTCTACATAGAGTTTATTATTTCCTTTGTATTTTGGCTGTAGGGGTTTGCTTGGTATTTGTACTCTATCGACGTAAAGAGAGAGAAAATTGATAAAATAATGTTGAAAGTTGAAAGGATTCAATTGATGATTGCCGTTGAAGGCTTGGTTACTCACAAAACCTATGATGATCCTTTTTGGCAACTGGCCTAATATAACATTACCAAGAGTATCTCCTAAAATTCCGCTATGTAAAGTGAATGATTTCATTTCCACTCTTGCTATTGGGTATTTTGCAGTAGTTTTGTTCAAAGCATTAGCATGAGCCAATAGTATGGCTGGACTTATTTTAGCTCGACGGACGATTAGCGTCGCTTCTCTGATGTGCACTGAAAATTTTCCGTCATCAGTGAAATCCATCAAACAAAACGCGTCCTTGCTACGAACGAGTCTCACTCGCATCTCAACACCGTTTACCAAAAATTTACCTTGATTAAATACATCGCAATGGAGGTGGCCAATCATATCTACAACTTTACCGCCAGCTGTAAAGTATTGACGATTCCGAGAACCGACATTGGCCCCAACTGTTCCGGTAGCAATTGCTGGTGATGCATCCATACATCCTGCTGTGTCCGCATACCAAAGTGCGGAGGTGAGGTGTGATGTTAAGGCAGGAGGAGCGTAATTTAAGAGCGTTTCTATGTAAGCTCTGTAAGGATAGGCGTTGTTTGGGGGTGAAACCAGCTTTGAATTGAAAAAGATGTCCGTTTGCTCGAACAACGAATGTAAAAAATTGTTAATAGGAGTAACTTTTGCATTCTCGGCGTCGGTTCCCACGGGTGTAATTTCCACGCTTACTTGCAACATTGTATGCGCTAGATCGATGTAATGCTCGGTCGAACCAGGAACAAAAAATTCTAATAGTGAATTGCTTTCATTGCTGAGAGATGATACAGGTTTGTAGTAGAGAAAAGAACTGCTTTCAATCGAAGTTTGCGTCGGGGGAAGAGTAAAAATATCTAGTTCGCTCTTCATACCTTCACCACTGCACGCGTGTAGGAAAGCCATTTTTTTTTTTTTTAATTATCTATTTAGGTCCAAAAATGTCAGATACACTTCTCAATACTTTCTTCTTTTTTCGTCTTGATGTTTTCTTTTTCTTGCCTATACCGCGCTTATTTGTCTTTCTCTTTGTCTTTCTTTTCTTGCTCGATGCGTTGTGTGCGGGAACACGAGCTCGCGTTGACTGTCGTTTGCGCTTAGCAGTAACAGCTTTATATCCACTACCTTTCATAATATCAGAAATTTTATTAGCTGCTTTTCTTTTAAAATTTCGACCCGACTCTCGAGCATACGTGTTGAGAGACTCTTTAAAATTCGCTCTCTTATTCGTCACGTCGTCTAGCACGTTCAAGCCTGTTCGGACGGCTTCTTTGCCAACTGCCTTGGCCCCACTGGCAAGATATGGCACAATTTTTCTAAATAATCCTCCGAGAAAGCTACCAATTCCAGAGCCTCTTTAAAACGTGGAACCAGACTAAACGTTTTTAATACCGCTTCCACCACCACCAGCCTGCTCGTCGTAATAATGAATATAATAACTCATATCGCTACGTATTTAACGACTACGCTTAAAATGAAGCGTAACCGTCAGCGTTCCATACTCAAATGATATTTTACGCCCATGCTGATCTCTTATATCGATAACAATATTTCGAAAGGTATGATGTAGTAGAGGTATGTATTGAATCGGTGCAAACTGTTTGACAACGGTTGATCCGAATTTGTACTTTGAATTTTCCAGGGCTACAATGCGTAAAAGTGCCGTTTCCGTATCACCAACTGCATAAGGTTCGCATATGTCTGTGTAAACGTAGAGCTGATCGGGTATGGCCCGTGCTAAACTAGCTGGTCTATTGCCCACGTTTATACTTGTTCCTGAGTTGGAAGTGACAAAAGTTCCTGTTTCTCTGTGGACAACATCTTCAAAACCAAAAATACGACGAATTTTTTAGTTGAAAGTCGTGTAGTGCGGCTCTTCGCAAATGCAAATCCTTTTTAAGGTGTAATAACCTTTCTGAAACTCAGTCGGTTCAAGCTTCTGATGTTCACGTGCCTCGTGTACTTTATTTATTTCTTCCGCAAGTTGTTCAATGCTACTGTATACGCCATGAGGGGAATTACAAAACCCATTATTTTTCGAAACTTTGGGCTGAGAACTTCCTAATTTGAAAGTATAATAAGCTTCAGGTTCTTGAATATGCATAATAGTACAGGCTATGTGTATTTCGGCTATACCGACCTGCCGGTTACCGATTAATCTAATTTCACGACATAAATAAGTGGTAAAACAAGTAGTCGTATTGTCGGGAAAATAGCGCATACTACTGTTACTCGGTAATATTGAATAAAAATCATCTAGATTATCCATTATTTTTAAATTCTTTCAACGTCCGATGCTTTTATCCAAGAATTAAATTTATCCGGATATCCTTTCCACTTTACAAATAGCTGTTTTTTATTTCCGCTTCCTTTGGTCCGAAGAACTCGTTCAATTTCAAAATTTTGATCTTCCAGTAGTTGTTGTGATCCTACAGGAGCCAATTCTTCTGTATAAAAGAAACCGTCAATGTCCCCTCCTTGTAAATCTTGTAACTCGTAGGTATAAAGATTTTGCCTGATAGAAAAGCGTTTAACTTTAAATACTTCCTCGCTATAATTCTTCTCGAATCCTTTCGCAAAGGTTCCCTTAGGGCGACTGATCCTCACGTAGTCACCAACCTCGTATTTACGGTCTTTTATTTGCCTTCGATTTTTTCTTTGCTGAAGAGCGCGCCTCTGTAAATTCGCTCGTGCCTCAGCTGCGTTATATAAATTAACCTCTGAAGGTTTCATCTTTATACTTGAATGTACTGTATTGTTGTATGCATAAACTATCTTTTGTATTACATCGATGTACCTATGTGTATTGCGATGTGTGAAATATCTCCAAACACGTTCTTTGAGAGTTCGATTAAGACGTTCTACCACTGCCGCCTTAAGAAGGGGCCGAACTATTTGTCTTTGTCTAATAGCGTTTTTCATCATTTATGTAAACACTATCCGGTATAACAAGAAAAAAATAGCAGCCCCCGCTAGATATTAGTATAATAAGTAAATTTTGTAATAACAAACAAATTTTTTTACTGCGTAGTTTTTGAATAATTAGAGACCTACCAAAAAAAGATAGGTTATATTCTAGATAACTAGTAGGTCTCTAATTAGTCAAAAACTATGCGGTAAAAAATTTGATTGTTATTACAAAATTTACTAATTATACTAATATCTAGCGGGGGCTGCTATTTTTTTCTTGTTATAAAGGATAGTGTTTATATAAATAATGAAAAACGCTATTAGACAGAGACAGATAGTTCGGCCCCTTCTTAATGTCCGGATTTCTTGCCGCTCTAAACTGTATGTCATATTTTTTAAGAGTATTTTGCAAACCTGCATTAACAAATCCTTTACCTTTGTCAGTTTGTAAGTAAACAGGTGTACGACCATTGGCTTGCTTAAGAATCTTCTCTAATGCAGCTGATACAGTATACGCTGTTTTATCCCTCAGTGGTTCTACCCATGCATACTTACTTAGCACGTCAATGACTACTAGTAAATACGAATAACCGTCATTTTCTTTTTTAAGACTTGTTAGCTGACACAAATCTGCTTCCCAAACGTCATCCACGTTAGTTACGTTATAGTGTGATCTAGGAAATTTTTTCCTTACAGGACGGTGAAGAGTATAAGCATCTTGATTATTCAACCACTCGTGTATTCGTTTTTGTTCTTTTTCTCTGTTTTTCAATGATTTACCCTTTATATTTACACGTATTAAATTTCGCGCTCCTGCATAACCTGCTTCGTGCGAAGGGTCGTAATACTGATTTTCCAAAGACATTCTCTTCATAGGTTCGCTTTGAGCCACTTTTTCTTAGCAGCATGTCTCGTTACGGGTGGAGTAAATACTGGTGATAACATTTTTCGTTTAGCAGTATTTAAAGGAGACGTTAGCCTATTAGCAGTTTTTAGAATTTCCGTGTTTCCGATCAGATCATTAGGCGTTTCTAAACTCCCGATAAACTTTGCAAATTCAAATCTACCAATAGGCGCTTCGTCATCATCCTCGATCTTTTTTTTTTTCTTTTACAAAACATCGTTAAGCAATTCTGCTATGTTAGACCGTGGTATAAGTTTTCCATCTACGATAACGCTTCCAGTACTATCCCATTTTAATCGATCTGGCTCAAAAGTTCGCCAATGTTTTAGTAAAAGTCGTGCTTTTCTAGCATAAATTTTAGGCACGTTATCGAGTATTTTTTCTTCTGTTAGAGGTGTCAGTGTAGCTTCAATTTCGTCAATATCTTGACTAATTTCACCATCATCCATACGTTCGTTATCTTTGAAAAATAAATAACGCCTCAAAACTTGCAAATAATTTTTACACTTTTCTCGCTCACTGCTAAAACTTTTAGAATTAATAATTTTATACATTTCCGAATCAAGCCGTGTTAAATTATCACCAGGTGTCTGTATAGTTTTTTCAATATTTTCAGTTGTGCTATTTGTCGAAGAATTAATTATAGGCGTAGCTTCTCTCTGCTGCTGCTGCAAAAAACCTTGTATTTGTTTCAGAGTTTTTTCGGGGACAATGACCATTTTTCGAGTGCGTTCCATAATTTTTTGTTTTGCCTTGAAAGAAAATTAATTTTTGTTTCCTAAAAATTTGGAAAAAATTGTACTTATCAGTGGAGCCAATAGAAGTGGTAAAAAAGAACCACCACTCTGAATTATAGTACGTTCTTTAGCTTTCCAAGCACCAGCACCACCAGCTGTTTTTCTTCCACTTTTTACTAATTTTCTTAATATAGTTTTGTGTTTTTTTAAACGGTTTTGTTCATGAGTTTTTAATTTCACAACACCTTGCAATACATTCAGTGCACACTCGCAAATACACTTTATGAGATTTTTATCGGCTGTACGAATCAAATCTGAGCGCTGTTGACTATCAGCGTGGCTCAGAGCATTTAAAAGTGCAACGTGCTTTTTTGAATATAATTTCCCAGGCGTACAGCAGGTGCTAGAGTTGATGGAACTTTTTCTCTTTCCTCCTCCTCCTGGTTTTCTTTTTGTTTCAGATGGGGCCATTGATGTTGTCTCAGCCATCGCTATTTGAAGACTGCTTCTCCGCTACGGATGCTTCTTTCTTTTTATTTCTTCATGCTCACCTGAATCTCGATGAAAATTTAGGCACGTAAGCATAGTGCAACTTGTCATCGGGAAATATGTCAGTGCGAAAGCGAAACTCATCTGGAGTATCTTGTTTCAAATCCAATAAAAGATAGCTAAATGGCCTACTACAGGCATCGATGTAGGCTTCTTGCAAGAACTTTGGATCCTCAGGGTAAACTTGTCGAGCGAGAAATTGTATTGGCGCGCGATCTCTCGGATTTTTGAACAACACAATATAATTTGAATTCAACGATAAATCGCGCTGATTTGGCCCCCTATGAAAAATATTTTGCGTGATGAAAATTACACTGATATTTTTATGATGACAACCTTTTGTGAATAAATCAAGTACTGTATTATTCGATGATTCGCGCATCAGATCGTCGAGTATGAGTAATTTTCTCTTATCATTGTCATTGGAATAGTCTGTAGCTTGCGGTAAGCCTTCTCGAAATTCGATGCGTTGATTACCACCTACTTCAAACTCGCTACGGTATGCTTCTTGTCACTCGGCGTAATAAAAGAGAATACGATCAAAATTCACATCGCACATTTGTGGCAAATTATAGAGAAATCGATTTACAAAAACAGTTTTCCCACATATAGTAAGCCCCGAAATTATACACGTAAAGGGATGTTTCCATCGTGTATCCATTTCGAATACTGAATACAGGAGGCATAAGTTTTATACTTTTATGTTGAAACCCTCTTTATTTTATTTTTTTTCAAGTTAAGTAGTTGTGATGTAGGGAGGGCGGCGGCGGCGGCGGCGCGGGCACACATGTTTTTTATTAGCTTATTCAACACGTATGCGGAGATAAGCTTATTTTCCGCGTTAATCAGCTAAATAAGAAAAGTATAAGCTTATCACCGCGCGGGGTGTTAGCGTATTGTTAGCGTTTATGAATTATTGATAATTGTTTTCTAAAATAAAATAGATTTCATGGAATTTTTTTATTATTTTTTATCATTCATATTGTTCATTCACTCTTGTGACCGAAAGGAAGAGAAAGCGATAGGGAAATATAGCGTGATTTTTTTCAAAACAACGCTACAGGTTTTGAATTCTTCTCTTGTTATGACCTCGTGGTAAGGTGTGCGTCGTATAGATTTAAAATTCAATCGTATTTCGTTTTTATTCGTCTCTTTCTCATTCTCTTCTCTAAGCTTTCTCGCAAATACCTCGTCTAGGAGCGTTTTAATACTATCAAAATTTATTTTAAATGAATTTTTGAAATTTAGAGTTATTCCCCTAACCTTGCAACATTCATAAGTATTTCCTGACGGTGTCACAGCACGATAAGCGTAAAACTTTGGTGCTGCAGACATCATGGTATCTACGTAAGTGCCAGGACCGTAAGATCTTAATTCATCCGTCATATCACCCAATAAGTTTCCCAAGGCTGGCTCGTATTCATTTGAATCGTCCTTTTTTACAAAAATACACGAATCGGTATCACAGTACAGAGTACGTCTATCAAGTTTTTCCATGTGTTTGTACAATTCTAGCCTGGCTTGCGCAGTTGTGAATGCTGCTATTACCACATTTGTATTGGATGATGCTTCAACGGCTTCTTCTCTAAGCTGCCAATGAACGTATAAAATATCGTCGTTTACAGGTAAAATACTTAGAACTTCTTTGTCAGGAGGGGTTAATAATCGCAAGAGATTTTCGCGCGATTTCACGATTTCCGTTTGTTTTAAGTTGCTGCGTTGTCCAAACTTTCCCCAAAAAGAATTTAAACAAAGTTTTGCTACAGCTCTTAGACCAGCATTTTTTTCTATTTTCTCGGGATCTAATCGAATACCTTCGTTTTTTTCATACTCATCCAAGTACCGCAATTTCGCATCGTCGTCATTTACACACCAGGCGGGCCATCCGCTTGCTTCTTGTTTTATTTTTAAAAACGTAATTACGTATCCAGCAAAAAGACCCCCGTTAATACCGTTAAAGCGTGTCATTTCGTATTTCCATATAACGTATATTTTCGTTATACGGTAGCCAAGTTCGACAGTTTTACGTAATTCGTCGGCTACCCAAGTACCCGTAAATTCTCGTTCACCAGCATTTTCGTGATTACAGTCGCTTCCTCGCATTTCTTAGCAACAAGATCGCCAAAGAGCAAATAACAAACGACCGTGCATTTTAACGGGTAACAAAGGTAAGTACAGGTTTCGCGGTGGTAAGACTTTACACTTGACCAGTCCCTCAACGCGTTGCAAATCATTATTATTTTCTCCAGTTAGTTCACGACACTCATTTCCAATGTAAATTTTTGGATGTCCAACGGGATATCGTCCACGTTTGCAAACGTAAGGATACAAGGAGCATATATCTGTGTATTTAATTTTTTCATCTTCCTTAATTTTATAATATGGAATTATATTTTCAGTTCTTCCGCCAAAAAATGCTTCTCGAGGATTTAAAGTAATATTACTCATTAAAGGGTGATTGCGCGCGTATTTAGCTATTTCCGGATTCTCAAGTTTAATTTTATCGAATTTGCATTCCCATATGCAGCGAACCTCATTAAACGTACGTCCAAAAGCGATGGGTGTATCTCGATTTTCATCAAAACATTTGGGACAACCGTGAGTGTAACAACCTTCGTATTCAAAAACTATACCCTTTTCATTCTGATTTTCCGATGAAGGTGGCAAAAATCCATCTACGAGAAAACCTTCAGGTAACCTGAATTCTTTCGCCCTACCAGCATGAATAATTTCACGACCGATTTCTCGTTCACATGCTAATAACCATTCAATTGATTTCTGAGAATGTTTATCACAGCTTCGATAGCCTGCAGGAGGTATAATTCCAATACTCTTAGGTAATAAGAAATTTTTTCTATAAACGAGAGAACATGCACTTGCGATAGTAGTTGCAGATGTAAATGGACAGATTTGTCCTACGTCTAAGAAAATTTTTCTAAAGGCCAAACATGCGCGTCTTAAAATTTCAACATCCATACGACAATATTCTACGATTCCATTTTTAAAAACGAATACGCGCCCGCTCAATGTTTTGGAATCGTACCACGTAAAAAAGGTATCTCTTTCCGTGCACGACATGGAATCAGGCGCGTAAAAATGCGTATCGGGCAATGGACCTACGTAATTTTCGTTCTCAACTTTATTGAACAGATGAGGAAAGTAGCCCTTTTTTCGCGCTAGCCGGTAAGCCGAATATTTCCGTTAATGCGCTTAATTTCATATGGAAATAATTTAAACTATCGATGAATATTGTTCTTCCGCATTGTAGCAAAATTATATTTTGTTCGTTAAGAATCACCTGGGGTGATGTTTGACTATATTTTTCTACTAACTCTTTTAGCATAAATTGTGCGTCAAAACCACCAGCATTGTGCGCAATGCATATAATTTGCTTAAAATCTGTTCTATCGCGTATATACATATCTAAAAATTGCTTAATAGGGTTTGTTTGAAAAACATGCTCGCGAATACCACAAGTATCGCATCTTTGAGAATAATCATCATTCTGCAAACAATCATCGCATGTTTGCTGTACAACGCAGAGGTTGGGAACGTGCAATCGCGTGCTGGTGTGACTTCTGTACTCTCTATCTTGTTGTGTTTCTAAATCATAAAATACAAACAGAGTTTTCTTTGTATTTTTTTGAACATTGTCTGCATCGTCATTCGCGGCTAGAGGGCGCATATGACATAACTTGTTAACAGAATGTTTTCCGCGACAAAGCTTACACCAATTAACCCCACATTCGTGCTTGCCCCTATGAACATGAATAACTTTATTACAAACTTGGCAAATTTTAATAAGTTCGCAAATTTTTTTATTTTTCACCTTATAGTTTCCATTTGTTTGGTGATTTTTGTAGCAAGCGTTATTGAAAAAAGTTCTATTGCATTCATTACATTTCAAGATAATACCATTTTCTTTTTCACATGATGGGGATAGAAAACAGTTTGGGCATGTATTTGAACACCTATGTTGGTCAATACATCTGTAACATTTATTACAATATTCACAAAAAAATCTTTCACCCGCTGCTCCGGTTATATTTAAAATAGTATGATAATGACGTTCATCAGAATCATAATATAAATTTATGACACCTTGTAAATTCACATTATTTTTGGATTGGACAATTGATGCGCGACCGTTAAAGAATGGTGGTTCCCCACTTCCGAAATTACTCTTATCATATACTTGTATAGCAATGCCAAGTCTACTATAGTATTTCTGAAATTTATCTATTTCACGAAATCCCCACCCTTCCGTCGGAATATTCAATTCTGCATTTTTTATCAACTGCAAAGCGTACTCTTTTTGCAAAGTTTTGCGGCCATCGCGAATGAACGACCACTGCTTTTTCATATCGTTAGAATCGTTATTTTTATAATTTATATACATCTCTCCAACTACTAATGCTCGCGGCAAACACAAATTGTCTTTATTTTGTATAAAAACTATTGACTTTTTATGCAGTATGTTTATATTTAATTTATTTTTTTGACCGGCACCTCGTGGTAAATTAACATACGTTGCCTCTATAACAAAACTTTCGTCTATCTCAAAATTTTCGTTGCTCTGAGTTAAATTAGATATAAGTTCCCATGAATCGTCGTAATTAAAATCAATAATCGGTCTTAGCGACATTCCGGCCGGACCATGGCTAAAGCGAATACTTTTTACACTGATTCCTATTAAGTCATTTTCTTCCCCTAATGATATTAAATATGCATGTATATCCCGCATAATCAATTCTAACCATACAATTGGATTAAAATTTTCTGCAGAGGGTTGCATGCTAAGAATTAATCTTGTTGCATTTATTTGGAATTTTCTGATATAATGATTACCTCTTTGATTAATACGAAATCTTACGCCTGGTGGTCTTATCGAAAATTCTCCCGCACTAGCGCCTCTACCGAGACCTATTTGAATATTACCAGCCTCACTCACACTCGATTCTCTCTCACTCGCTTTCTCATACCTGT
Source organism: Anastatus disparis (assembly GCA_017163975.1). Classification (NCBI taxonomy): domain Eukaryota; kingdom Metazoa; phylum Arthropoda; class Insecta; order Hymenoptera; family Eupelmidae; genus Anastatus; species Anastatus disparis. Next base: position 3,942,622 of record JAFFSR010000307.1, read on the forward strand.
CTAAATTCCCGCTTGAGTAGGTATGAAAATCCCTCTCAGTGTCGTCACTACGTTCATGACTGTCGTAGCTATTGGAAATAGACACAGGCTCGATCTCTCCCTCCGATGCATTTTCGTCTCCCCACACTTCTTTTTCTTCTTCTTCTTCTTCTTCTTCGCTTTCAACACCACCAGCAACAGCAGCAGCATCAGTAGGAGGAGGGGTAGCAGGTAGATGCGTGGAAAGGTTTTCCAGTGCGCTTGATCCTTCTACGAAGGATGATGATGATGCTATGAAAAATTTAGGATGATATTATATAAATAATTCGAAAATTGTTTTAAAATATTTTCTTCATTTATTTAAAATTTTGATTAAAAAATTTTTTATTTAAAAAAATTATTATTATTATCATTATTATACTTTAGCTTTAAAAAACATCATTATTATTATTGGTATTTTTTTTCATTATATATCGAATATAACGAATGACAATGTTTCCAAATTTTTTATTCTTCCGAAGGCCCATTGAAACTATCGTGTACCCGATCTAGTAGATCGGTTAAATCGCTGGTCGAATCTGTATACAATGCTGATGTAAGATCCTCAGACATTGTATGGAACCAACGCAATTCTTGTGCCCGTCGAACCGGTCTAATTCTCTGGGCATAAATTTGCAGAGACGTTGAATTCAAATTCGATACGCTGTCAGTTCCGTTTTCTTCCCTCCGAATCACTTTAGATTAAAATAAAAAATATTTTTAAAAATAATAATAATAAAATAATAATAAAGATAATGTTAATAAAATAAATAAAAGAATAAATATATTAACAATACTATTATAATAACAGCAATACCAATAATAATAATAATAATAATAATAATAATAATAATAATAATTTTTTTTTTTTTTTTATGGTGGTAAAAAAACGGAAAATCTGCCTAAACCAGACCTTCAGCGACAGGATCCACGCCCGCCGTGCGATTCCGCAAAGCGTTATCGCCGTACAGGAGGGGATCCTGCCACCGGTGTGACGGGTTCCTGAGTGCACGTCAGCCTTGACTGTGGAAAGGACCTTCCAATCCACATCCAGGGCATCAGAGTCCCAGGGGACCGTCTAACCCCCTGTCCTTCTGACCGCGGGACGATTACAAGAAGATGCAATCGTCACGCGGGCAAAAGGCCAGTAACATCCACCTCGTGACCTTTAGTCCACCCCGGCACTTAAGCCTTCTCGGCATTACTTCGGGGTGGGGTCACCTGCGCACTACAGCGCCTTTCTAATGGAGCCTAGCTCCCAACTTCTTACTCTATTATGTTTTCTTTTTTCTTTACTGGAGGTCCGGCTTCTTACGCCGAAGAATATCCTGGACGTAATTAGCCAGACACTCCCACTTTTCCGCTGATTCGAGCATTACGTCGATAATATTATCGGGTGTAATTCTTCCTACCTTGTGGAGTAGACCCACCCGATCTTGCCTCCATTGTTCGCATTCAAAGAATGTATGCTTGGCATCATCTTTAAGAGACCCGCAGTACAGACACTTGGGGTCTGGAGCTTTGCCCATCTTATGCAGGTAGGCGCGGAAGTACCCGTGACCAGTCAACATTTGGGTAAGGTAATAATTTACCTCGCCATGTTGTCGACATAGCCAGGGGGACAGCTGCTTGATAAGCCTGGCCGTCCACCTTCCGCGTTTCTCCGTCTCTCATCGCGTCTGCCAGGAGATCAACGACTGTCTCCTGGAGATTACTTTGGCTTCTTCCTGCCTCATCTCTGCTTTATTCTGGTAGACGAACTTCCGCTCTTGAGCCAGCAGATCTATCGGGATAACCCCCGAAACGACCAGAATCGCTGGCTCAGAGACCGTGCGATACGAACTCGCTACACGAAGTGCGCACCTTCTCTGTACAGAAGCAGGACGCTTGCGATACTTTTCGTATCGCAGAGCGTCCGCCCAAACTTCTGCGCCGTAAAGCATTATGGACTCAGCGGTTTGCAACAGCAAGCGCCTAACGCAGGGTCGAGGGCCCCCTATGTTGGCCATCACCCTGCAGAGCTTCGCCACTACCGCAGCCGCCTTGTCCGCTCCCATCCTTATGTTTTCCCAGAAGGTTAGCCTCGTATCTAGCGTAACCCCCAGGTACTTTACGGTTGTTTTCGCCTGAACAGTTGTGCCGCCTACCGTAAACATCGGTGTTTTCGGTATATGCTTCTTCGCGAGGAGCACGATCTCTGTTTTAGCTTCTGCTAACTCTAGCCCATGAGTATCCATCCATCTTTTTACGTGGCACATAACATGATTGAGTCGCGTCCGTGCTGTCTCCACATTTCTCGCGACTATGGTTACAGCAACATCATCCGCGTACCCAATCAGAGAGCAGCCTTCTGGCATTTCCATCCTGAGCATCGCGTCATATGATATATTCCATATATCGGATCCCAGGACAGAACCTTGAGCCGCCCCCGCCGTCAATTCCCTTCGTCTTGGGCCGTCTGCAGTATTATATTGGATAAAGCGGTCCCTCAAATAATCCCCTATGATTCGGAGAAGGTACCTAGGTACCTTGAAGGTCCGCTCCATCTCCGGCAGTGCATTGGCCCACCTTAGCGTGTTGAACGCATTTTTAACGTCCAGTGTCGCCACAAGGCATATCGGGCGCGAAAAATGATTCCCGCGCTCCGTGCTTCTGGCGACCTCCACTACCTCCTGGATGGCTCCTATTGTAGACCTTCCTCTCCTAAATCCATGCTGATTCGGGGAGAGATCGCCCGCGGCTGCAAGGGCAGCATGCAGGCGGGGTCTAAGGAGCTTTTCCAGGAGTTTTCTAGCTGCGTCCAACATGCATAAGGGTTTGTATGACCCGGGTTCATCCGGCGGCTCCTTGCCCTTGCTGATGAGGACTAACCTTGCCTCCTTCCACCGGGAGCAGAATCTCCCTGCTTGGAGGCAAGAATTATACATCCACAGCAAGAGCTCTGGGTGACTATATGCCACGGCTTTCAGCACCTCGGTCGGTATACCGTCAGGCCCTGGTGCCTTCTTGTTTTTTAGAGAACGCACTGCGTTATCCAACTCCATTCTAGTAAAGAGAAGCACCTCCTCGTTATCGAGATCAAAGGAATCATCCTCCCGCTTTGGATGAGTGGGGAAGAGGGATTGGACTATGTTGTCCATGACCACCGCGCTTTTCGGGGCGTCTTTTACAAATGCCCCTATTTTGCGCATAACAGTTTTATATCCCTTCCCCCACGGATCTTTATTCAGATCCTCCCTCAGACTCTCAAAACATCGGTACTTGCTCATAGTAATGGCCCGATCCAGGGCCCTTTTTGCTGCTAGATACTCATCGACTTTTTGAGCGGTCTCGCGGTTTTGCTTTCTGGCTCTCTGTGCTAACCGTCGAAGCCGGAAGCACTTTCGCCGCAGTTCCGCGATCTCGTTCGTCCACCAATAAGCAGGCCGTCTCCCTTCAAGTTCGATCTTTTTTGGCATTGCCTCTCCACAGGCTCGATTGATAACTCGCATTACTGCTTCGGTTATCATTTCAGCCTGTTCTGAGGCATTACCTCCTTCGGGTATTTCAATTAGGGCTCGGGTTCTTCGTTCCAGGGCTCGAGCCAACTTTCCAGTGTCCAATCTTGCAACATTCCAGTTGCAGTGGCGCTTATGTTTGACCGCCGTGACTGGCGTTTCATCGTGTACGTGAAACACGATGAACTGGTGATCGCTGGCTGTATAGTCCTCGATCACCCGCCAGTCTCGCACCTGGTTGGACACTCTCTCGGTTGCGAAGGAGACGTCTATAATTGTCTCCCTGCACCCGGGCCTCCTGAAGGTCGAGGTGGAACCGGTGTTCAATACCACCAGTCCCAGTCTGGACACCATGTCCATCACTCTTTTCCCTCTGGAGTCCGAGTAGCTCTCGCCCCATTCTATAGCTTTAGCGTTGAAGTCCCCCGCTATTATAAGCTTGCCCTCCATTTCTCTGGCAGCGTCTTCCAGTGCATCCAGCTTCTTCTGGAAGTCGCCGATGCTCTCGTTTGGAGTGAGATAGCAGCTGACGTAGTTTACGCCGCTGCACCTCGCCCAAACGAAGCCTTCGCCAGATCCATGGCACGCCACTTCGATACGACGTGAATTGAAAACCCATAAGGCCGCCGTACCAAGATCATCCTTGTGCCATTCTGACCCTTCTCTGTCCCGATACTGTTCGCTGACGAAATCAAGGTCAACGTCTTTCTCAAGATAGATTTGGGTCAGAAGGTCCTAAGCCGTCCTGCTTCGCCAGAGATTAGCTTGCAGGATCTTAGCCATTCCTGCGGTTGTCTCCCAATGCCTTCCGATAAGCCTTGCAGGCAGCTGAACCTGCAGCATGGGCCACGGTTCCAGCAGATGCACCTGTACCATTGCACAGGAAGCATTTAGGTGCGGCAGAGCACGTCTGTGCCTTATGCCCAGACCCACCACACCGGTAACACCAATTACTCCTATCTAGGCCCTTACAAGTGGCGCTGATATGTCCAAACGCTAAGCATTTGTAACATCGTTCAGCGACTTGTCTCCGTCGGATCCTGCAATTGATCCACCCTATCTTTATTCGAGCAGTCTCGAGCAGCTTCCTGGCCTCCGTCTCTGTAACAGTGACGACGGCTATTCTCTGCTCGGCTCTGTTGACCCTCGTCAGTTTTAGTACAATTGGGTCTTCCCTGTTTGGAAAGACCTCACGGAGGGCTTTTCGAACTTCCTCCTCATTGGTACAGCAGTCGATGTCTCTGATCTCCAAAGTGGATTTGGGAGTCAGGGTTCGAAGACTAGCTTCATCGCCTGCTGCTTCCTTCAATGCTCTGACAAGTTCTTCGTTACTTGTCCCTGAGCCTTTTAATTCGATCAGAATG